>VWZI01009970.1:0-10909 GCA_013396835.1 Psilopogon haemacephalus
CCAACTCCCCTGCCATGCCCAGGGACACCCTACCCTAGATCAGGCAGCCTCACCACAGCCTCTGCCAGCCTGGCTGCAAACACCTCCAGGGATGTGGCCCCAAACACCTCCCTGGGCAACCCATTCCAGCCTCTCACCACTCTCAGGCTCAACAACTTCCTCCTCACCTCCATTCTGAATCTCCCCACCTCCAGCTTTGCTTCATTCCCCTTAGTCCTGGCACTCCCTTATAGCCTAAAAAGTCCCTCCCCAGCTTTTCTGTAGGTCCCCTGCAGATACTGGAAGGCCACAAGAAGGTCACCTGGGAACCTCCTCTTCTCCAGACTGCACAGCCCCAACTCTTTCAGTCTGTCCTCATAGCAGAGGTGCTGCAGCCCTCTGAGCATCCTTGTGGCTCTTCTTTCGGATGAAGCTGTGCTAAAGAGCCACATATTCATTAAATTCTCTGTACACTTGCATGGTTTATGTCCAACATATGCAGCACCCAGCTCTTCAGCATTCCCCAAAGTTCCACATGTATTTTTCATATGCAAGAGGAGAATCTGAAACCTCTTGGCTCTCTGCCACACCCCTGCTTCCTACCGTGTAGTTTCTTGAGGAATCAGTTCTTATCCATTAAGTATTAAGACAGAGAAAAAGCAAAAGAAGAAGAAAAAAAAAAAGAAAAGTGCTCTGAGGAATTTGGCAAATGAGTAGTAAATACTTACCAGCTGCTCAGATCAGCTGGCTGTTTTGAACTTAATCTAAGTAGAATTAAACAAACAAGCAAGCTATCAGGGTTGTATTTAAGAGTCTGGAATAATAATAATAAAAAAAAAAAACCTTTCAAACAGTCTTCTGTTTCAAAGATATACCAGCATAAGTGGGCCAGCAGTGGAAAAAAATAATTAAAAATCCTTTTTTCACTGCTAGACAAGTATTACTCTTTGGCTAACTGATAATTAGCACCACCATGGCATCATAAATCATTGCCAGATATAGGAGAGGGAGGGAGCNGGGAGCAGAAGAAGGAGGGAGCAGAAGAAGGAGGGAGCAGAAGAAGGAGGGAGCAGAAGAAGGAGGGAGCAGAAGAAGGAGGGAGCAGAAGAAGGAGGGAGCAGAAGAAGGAGGGAGCAGAAGAAGGAGGGAGCAGAAGAAGGAGGGAGCAGAAGAAGGAGGGAGCAGAAGAAGGAGGGAGCAGAAGAAGGAGGGAGCAGAAGAAGGAGGGAGCAGAAGAAGGAGGGAGCAGAAGAAGGAGGGAGCAGAAGAAGGAGGGAGCAGAAGAAGGAGGGAGCAGAAGAAGGAGGGAGCAGAAGAAGGAGGGAGCAGAAGAAGGAGGGAGCAGAAGAAGGAGGGAGCAGAAGAAGGAGGGAGCAGAAGAAGGAGGGAGCAGAAGAAGGAGGGAGCAGAAGAAGGAGGGAGCAGAAGAAGGAGGGAGCAGAAGAAGGAGGGAGCAGAAGAAGGAGGGAGCAGAAGAAGGAGGGAGCAGAAGAAGGAGGGAGCAGAAGAAGGAGGGAGCAGAAGAAGGAGGGAGCAGAAGAAGGAGGGAGCAGAAGAAGGAGGGAGCAGAAGAAGGAGGGAGCAGAAGAAGGAGGGAGCAGAAGAAGGAGGGAGCAGAAGAAGGAGGGAGCAGAAGAAGGAGGGAGCAGAAGAAGGAGGGAGCAGAAGAAGGAGGGAGCAGAAGAAGGAGGGAGCAGAAGAAGGAGGGAGCAGAAGAAGGAGGGAGCAGAAGAAGGAGGGAGCAGAAGAAGGAGGGAGCAGAAGAAGGAGGGAGCAGAAGAAGGAGGGAGCAGAAGAAGGAGGGAGCAGAAGAAGGAGGGAGCAGAAGAAGGAGGGAGCAGAAGAAGGAGGGAGCAGAAGAAGGAGGGAGCAGAAGAAGGAGGGAGCAGAAGAAGGAGGGAGCAGAAGAAGGAGGGAGCAGAAGAAGGAGGGAGCAGAAGAAGGAGGGAGCAGAAGAAGGAGGGAGCAGAAGAAGGAGGGAGCAGAAGAAGGAGGGAGCAGAAGAAGGAGGGAGCAGAAGAAGGAGGGAGCAGAAGAAGGAGGGAGCAGAAGAAGGAGGGAGCAGAAGAAGGAGGGAGCAGAAGAAGGAGGGAGCAGAAGAAGGAGGGAGCAGAAGAAGGAGGGAGCAGAAGAAGGAGGGAGCAGAAGAAGGAGGGAGCAGAAGAAGGAGGGAGCAGAAGAAGGAGGGAGCAGAAGAAGGAGGGAGCAGAAGAAGGAGGGAGCAGAAGAAGGAGGGAGCAGAAGAAGGAGGGAGCAGAAGAAGGAGGGAGCAGAAGAAGGAGGGAGCAGAAGAAGGAGGGAGCAGAAGAAGGAGGGAGCAGAAGAAGAAGGGAGCAGAAGAAGAAGGGAGCAGAAGAAGAAGGGAGCAGAAGAAGAGACCTCCAAGATGATCCAGTCCAACCTATCACCCAGCCCTATCCAATGGCACTGAGTGCCCCATCCACTCTTTTCTTCAACATCTCCAGGGATGGTGACTTGACCACCTCCCTGGGTAGCTCCCCATGAGCTCATGCAGCCCAGAAGGTAAATCATGTCCTAGACTGCATGAAGAGGAGTGTGGCCAGCAAGGCAAGAGAGCTGGTTCTTCCCCTTTAGTCAGCTCTGGTGGGACTCCGCCTTGAATGAGGAGGGCACAGAGCTGTTGGAGTAAGCTCAGAGGAAGAACATGAAGATGATCCAAGGGCTGGAGCACCCCTGCTATGAAGACAGGCTAAGGGAGTTGGGGTTGTTCAGCAAAGAGAAGACTTCAGAACAAGATGACACAAAAAGTGGCTCTGTCTTGGCCCTTCCCTATAGCCAGAAATTTGCTGAATGATCCAGGATCTGGACTGCCCCAGCTGCCACCCCCATAGAATCAGTCAGTGTTGGAAGGGACCACAAAGATCATCCAGTTCCAACCCCCCTGCCATGCCCAGGAACACCCTACCCTAGATTAGGCTGGTCAGAGCCTCATCCAGCCTTGCCTTAAACACCTCCAGGGAAGTGGCCCCAACCACCCCCCAGGCAACCCATTCCAGGGCCTCACCACTCTCATGGTGAAGAGCTTCCCCCAGCCTGCCTATATGTAGTAGCCCTCAATTCTTTTCACATTGGGATTGTGGCAGAATTTCTCCCAACTCAAAGCTCCAAGTCTGAATTCATTGAATCAAGAAAAACATCGAGAACAAAACAAAACAAAACAGCTTCTTCCCCAGTAGCCTACAGCTGAGGCAGGTATTTTTCCACAGACCTTTAGTATAAAATCTCCATCACAAGTTTTCAGCAGTGTGTCACCTCCTGACATGTCAGTGTGCACACGCAGCCCAGACAGCCAACCGTGTCCTGGGCTGCATTAAGGGAGGCATTACCAGCAGGACAAGGGAGGGGATTCTCCCCCTTTACTCTGCTCTCCTCAGACCCCACCTGCAGTACTGTGTGCAGTTCTGGAGCCCCCAGCACAGGAAGGACATGGAACTGCTGGAGAGAGTCCAGAGGAGGGCCACAAAGATGATCAGAGGGCTGCAGCAGCTCTGCTATGAGGACAGGCTGAGAGAGTTGGGGCTTTTCAGCCTGGAGAAGAGAAGGCTTCCAGGAGACCTTATAGCAACCTACCAGTATCTGAGGGGGGCCCACAGGAGGGCTGGGGAGGGACTGTTCACAAGGTCTTGTAACGACAGGATGAAGGGGAATGGGTTCAAATTGGCGGAGGGGAGATTTGAACAGGATGTTAGGAAGAAATTCTTCACAGTGAGGGTGGTGAGGCACTGGCACAGGTTGCCCAGGGAGGTTGTGTCTGCTCCCTCCCTGGATGTGTTCAAGGCCAGGCTGGACGAGGTCTTGAGTGACCTGATCTAGTGGGAGGTGTCCCTGCCTGTGGCAGGGGGTTGGAACTGGATGATCTTTGAGGTCTCTTCCAACCGAGACCATTCTATGATTCGATGACATTGACTGGAAGCACTGTGATATCCTTTCCTGGTGAAGGAAGGAGGAATGCATGGTAAGGAATGTGAGGGGTGGGGAAAGTAGAATGCCAAGCTACAGAAAACAAAACCAAAAAAGAGCCTTTTAACAAGACATTTAAATATCTTTCCACTTGAAAGATGTCTGTCAAAAATGAGATCTCCTCTGGCTGGCATGCAGGAGGCATCTGTAATGCATATGCAACACATTCAACACCTTTATTTTTACTCAGTGAACAGACTTGTTCCTTCCTTTGTGGGGGAACCTCCTCTCTAACTCAGGTCAAACAAGACTGAACTAGGGACAACTGCTTCCTGAGACAGACACAACCTGCCTAAGCTGACAAAGTAAGAAGCTACTTGTGAGACTTCAGGTTCTCACTCTGGGGCCACTTGCTTCATGTAGACTAATGAGGCAGACACAACCTGCCTAAGCTGACAAAGAAAGAAGCTACTCGTGAGACTCAAGGTTCTCACTCTGGGGCCATTTGCTTCATGCAGTCCCACTCACAAGGCAGACACCACCTGCCTTAGATGACAAAGTAAGAAGCTACTCGTGAGACTTAAGGTTCTCACTTTGGGGCCACTTGCTTCGTTGTAGGCTCATGAGATAGACATAACCTGCCTTAGACAACAAAGTAAGAAGCTAGTCCTGAGACTCAGGGTCCTCACTCTGGGGCCACTTGCTTCATGTAGTCCCACTCATGAGATAGACACAACCTGCCTTAGATGACAAAGAAGCTACTCATGAGACTTAAGGTTCTCAATCTGGGGCCATCTCACTTCACAGGATGTCAGGGGTTGGAAGGGACCCAAAGAGATCGAGTCCAACCCCCCTACCATAGCAGGACCAGACAATCTAGCTCAGATCACAGAGGAACACATCCAGACAGGGCCCAGAGAAGGAAACTCCACAACCTCTCTGGAGAGCCTGCTCCAGTGTTCTGTGACCCTTACAGTAACAAGTTCTTCCTCACGTTGAGGTGGAACTTCTGTGCAGGGCAAGAGAGCTGATTCTGCCCCTTTACTCAGCTCTTATGGTCCTCCATTCACATCCATTGCTCCTTGCTCTAACAACAGGGCTCAGGTTGGTCTCTCCATCAAAAACCAAATAATCAAAAGGAAACAAAAATCCATCATCACCAGCACACAGCTAAAATCTCTCCTCTCAGACCAGATCTCAGCTAGACTCTGCCAGTTCTAAGGAAGCTGGAGGTAGGGAGATTCAGATTGGATGTGAGGAAGAAGTTCTTCACCATGAGAGTGGTGAAGCCCTGGAACAGGTTGCCCAGGGGGGTGGTTGGGGACACATCCCTGGAGGTGTTTAAGGCCAGGCTGGGTGAGGCTCCGTCCAGCCCAATCTAGGGTAAGGTGTCCATGCCCATGGCAGGGGGATTGGAACTTGATGATCCTTGTGGCCTTTTCCAACCCTGACTGATTCTATGACATCTGAAAACTGAAATAGGTGCCAGACTTCCCATTTCTCTCCTCCTTATACAGACAGCCTAGAAGAAGGGGATACAGCAAACACTACAGTCTGAGAGGAAATGGGATTGGGATTTCACTAGGAAGTCAAAAGAGCCAGATTGATTTTGGTTTAATTTTTTGGTGGGGGGAGTTTGTTTTGTTTCCTCCTCTTCCTTTTTTGGTGTTGTTTTGGGGGGTGAGGGGGTTGGTTGTGTTTGTTTTCTATGTGTGTGTTTGGCTGGGGTATTGGGTTTTGGGTATTTTGGGGGGTGCTTTTTGTTCCTTATGTTTTTTGTTGGTTTAAGTTGGAGAGTTTTGCATTTTGATTTAGTTTTGGTAGGGGTCAGGATTTTTATTGCTGGTTTTGCTTTAGGTGGTGATTTTTGTTTGTATGTGGGTTTTGCTGGTAATAAAATCTCTTAAGTGATGCTCAGATCTTCTGCTTTAGACTTAAGGAAATTAGCCAGGCATCACTGCATTTCCCATGGATTGGAATTAGAATCCTAGAATGGTTTAGGCTGGAAGGGACCTCAAAGCTCAACCAATTCCAACCCATGGGTGCCACAGACAGGGACACCTCCCACAACAGGTTCCTCAAGACCTCATCCGACCTGGTCCTGAACACCTCCAGGGAGGTTGTGGAGCACAGAATTACATAATGTGATAAAAGATTCTGTGCTCCACAACCTCCCTGGGCAATCTGTGCCAGTGTCTCACCACCCTCACTGCAAAGAACTTCCTCCTAAAACCTAATTTCAATCTCCCCTCTGCCACTTTATACCCATTCCTCCTCCTCCTGGCATTACAAGACTTCGACAATAATCTCTCCCCAGCCTTCCTGTAGGACCCTTCAGATAACAAAAGGCCACTCCAAGGTCTCCTGGAAGCCTTCTCTTCTCCAAGCTGCAGAGCTCCATTCTTTCAGCCTGACCTCATAGCAGAGCTGCTGCAGCCCTCTGAACATTTTGGTGGCCTCCTCTGCACTCTAGCTCCAACACTTCCATGTCCTACTTTTGTTGAGGTCTCCTGAACCTCCGTGGGCAACCCATTCCAGTGTCTCACCATCCTCACTGGAAAGAACTTCCTCCTAGCATCCAGTTTCAATCTCTCCTCTTCCAGTTTAAACCCACTGCCCCTCATCCTGACTTTTTACAAAGTCCCTCCCCAACTGTTCTGAAAAAACAAATATTACAGGAGCAAGTAGCCTCGCTAAAAAAGCAAAAATAAAAGAAAATCCACCAAAGAAACATAAACTTAAAAATCCCAAACAAACAGGAAATGTAAACACCCCCCAGCACATAAAACAAACCAGGTCCAGTGTAATCACCCGCAGCAAGTTTGCACCCAAGCTCCGTAGTACAGCAGCCAGGCTGGAGGGCAGGGATGGCATCCAGAGGGACCTGCACAGGCTACAGAGGTGGGCACAAGCCAACCTCAGGAGATCCAACAAGGCCAAGTGCAAGGTCCTGCAGCTGGGTGGAGGCAATGCCAAGCACAAATCCAGGCTGGGCAGTGAGTGGCTGGAGAGCAGCCCTGAGGAAAGGGACTTGGGGGTGCTGGTGGAGGAGAAGCTGAAGATGAGGCAGCAGTGTGCACTTGCAGCTCAGAAAGCCAAGCAGAGCCTGTAATGCAGCAGAAGTGTGGCCAGCAGGGCCAGGGAGGTGATTCTCCCCCTCTACCATGCCCTGCTGAGACCCCACCTGGAGTAGTGCATCCAGTTCTGGAGCCCCTGGGACAAGAGAGATGTGGAGATGCTGGAGGTGTCCCGAGAAAGGCCATAAGGATGCTCAGAGGGCTGCAGCAGCTCTGCTGTGAGCATAGACTGAAAGAGTTGGGGCTGTGCAGGCTGGAGAAGAGGAGGCTCCCAGGGGATCTTCTTGTGGCCTTCCAGTATCTGAAGGGGCCTACAAAAAATATGGGGAGGGACTTTTTAGGCCACGAGGGAGTGACAGGACTAGGGGGAATGGAGCAAAGCTGGAGGTGGGGAGATTGAGACTGGACATGAGGAGGAAATTCTTCAACATGAGAGTGGTGAGAGGCTGGAATGGGTTGCCCAGGGAGGTGGTTGGGGCCAGATCCCTGCCGGTGTTTGCAGCCAGGCTGGCAGAGGCTGTGGGCAGCCTGATCTAGGGTAGGTTGTCCCTGGGCATGGCAGGGGGATTGGAACTAGATCCTTGTGGTCCCTTCCAACCCTGACTGATTCTATGGTTCTAATCTGGAACTGGCAGCACGCAGCAGTGCTGCAATCAGAGAATGTTGCTCCTCTCAGCTTTTCCAAACACACATGTCACAGTTGCCACATGCTCTCATGCTTTCTGAGCTTCTGAGTCTGCAAAGGGTATAATAGCCCTGAAAAACAGAGACTTCCATTTCCCACCTGAATGAACTCCAAGACTTGCAAAGTCTCTAGACAAAATACAGGCAGTCTTCAAGAGGCTAAAAAGAAACCAACCCTGCACCCCTTTTGAGTCACGGTGATTTGCTATTAAGGTAGCAAATGTACTGCTAAGGTCCCAGAGCATTGCTTGGAATGACAACATGGATCATTCCCAGGCTTCTAAAGTGATGTAACTCTCCCAAATCCATGCCAAAGGAGACTTTTAAATGACAGATATCCTTGCACAGTCCGTGTAATATGGAATCACATAATGGTTTGGGTCGGAAGGGACCCTAAAGATGATCCAGTTCCAACTACAGTGGCATACCCAGTGCAAGAGAACACACATGCAGGTCTCTCCTGAGCTAGCAGTAACCTCTTAGCTCCAGACTTAAAAGCCAGTGTGGCTACAGCAACAGCGATAGACTCATAGAATGGATTATGTCAGAAAGGATCTTAAAGATCAACCAGTCCCAACCCCTCTGTGCCATAGGCAGGGACACCTCCCACTAGATCAGGTCACTCAAGACCTCATCCAGCCTGGCCTTGAACACCTTCAGCGAGGGAGCAGCCACAACCTCTCTGGGCAACCTGTGCCAGTGTCTCACCACCCTCACCGTAAAGAACTTCCTCCTAACATCCCATTTAAATCTCCCCTCTGCCAGTTTGAACCCATTCCCCCTCGTCCTGTCATTACAAGACCTTGTGAATAGTCCTTCCCCAGCCTTCCTGCAGCCCCCTTCAGATACTGGTAGGTTGCTATAAGGTCTCCTGGAAGCCTTCTCTTCTCCAGGCTGAAAAGCCCCAACTCCCTCAGCCTCATAGCAGAGCTGCTGCAGCCCTCTGAGCATTTTTGTGGCCTTCCTCTGGACTCTCTCCAACAGTTCCATGTCCTTCCTGTGCTGGGGGCTGCAGAACTGCACACAGTACTCCAGGTGGGGTCTGAGGAGAGCAGAGTAAAGGGGCAGAATCCCCTCCCTTGCCCTGCTGTCCACAGCTGCTCTTGCTGCAGCCCAGCACACAGTTGCTGTCTGGGCTGTGTGTGCACACTGCAGGCTCATGTTGAGCTTCTCATCCACCCAGACCCCCAGGTCCTTTTCCTCAGAGCTGCTCTCCAGCCACTCACCACCCAGCCTGTATTTGTGCTTGGGGTTGCAGCGACCCAGGTGCAGGACCTTACACTTGGCCTTGTTGAATTTCATGAGGTTAGCCTGGGCCCACCTCTCCAGCCTGTCCAGGTCCCTCTGGGTGGATCCCTGCCCTCCAGCAAGTCAACTGTGCCACACAGCTTGGTGCCAGCTGCACACTTGCTGAGGTTGCACTGATTCCTCTGTCCATGTCACTGACAAAGATGCTGCCCAGCACTGGTCCCACCACTGACTCCTGAGGGACGCCACTTGGCACGGGTCTCCAGGTGGACATTGTGCCCTTGATCACCACTCTCTGCATGCAACCATCCAGCCAATTCCTTATCCAGTGAGTTGTCCACCCATCAAGTCTGTGTTTTTCCAGTTTGGTGCCCAAGATGTCATGTGGGACAGAGTCAAAGACCTTTCTTAGATCCAGGTAGTTAGGCAGAAGACTTGAGCAGGGAAGTTTCTGCAAAGACACCTGCCTGAAAAAGCCACCAGAGAAGCACAGAGTGCTGCTGAACTCCACCAAACTCAAAATACAGGTAAGTATTGTCCATAAGGAAAAAAAAAAAAAAAAAAAACCCAAAACAAACAAAAAAAAAGACACCCAAAAAAAAAAAAGCACAAATCACACATTGAGGATTAAGAATAATCCAAACAGCCTGCTGAAAGCTTCATTCCACACTAATCCTAAAGTAGTTCCTTCTGATGCTTACATGTCACAGTTTATAGCCATTAGAAGAAGAGTTGAGAGGGTTTATTCCAAACAGGGCTAGGGAGCCAGAAGCCACCTAACACCTGGCTCCAAGGTGAAGGTTGAATAAGAGGCAAACAAAATTGCTCCAAGTGCATCTGGCAGATCTGCTGACTGCAAACCTGACTGCTTCACCTAAGTGATGTACAACACTGATATGGAGCCAGCCCAGCACTTCTCTCTGCCATCAGTGAATTTGAGGTTGTTAATTTAAGTACTGCCCTTCACAGAATGGTTCAGGTTGGAAGGGACCTCAAAGCTCAGCCAGCTCCAACCCCCTGTGCCATAGGTAAGAGCACCTCCCACTGGAACAGGTTGCTCAAGGACTCATCCAACCTGGCCTTGAACACCTCCAGGGAGATTGTGGATCACAGAATGTGACCAAAGCCTGGCATCATTGCATTGCCTGTGGGTTAGAGTTACAACTGTAGAATGCTTTATGTTGGAAGGGAACTCAAAGATCATCCAGTTCCAATCCACCCCCCCCCATACGCAGGCACAACTCCCACTAGAACAAATGGCTCAAGGTCTCATCCAATCTGGCCTTGAACACCTCCAGGGAGGTGCTCAGGACCACATTCTGTGCTTCTGTGACCCACAACCTCCACGGGGAACCTGTGCCAGTGTCTCACCACCCTTACTAGAAAAAAGTTCCTTCTAACATCCACTTTCAATCTCCTCTCTGCCATTACTCCTCATCCTGTCATTACAAGACCTTGTGAATAGTTCCTCCCCAGCCTTCCTGTAGGCTCCTTCAGATCCTGGAATTCCACTCCAAGGTCTACTGGCAGCCTTCTCTTCTCCAGGCTGCAGAGCCCCAACTCTTTCAGCCTGTCCTCTGATCATCTTGGTGGCCTCCTCTGCACTGGCTCCAACACTTGCATGTGCTGCTTGTGCTGGGGGCTGCAGAGCTGCAGACAGTGCTGCAGGTGGGGTGTGAGGAGAGCAGAGCCAAGGGGCACAATCCCCTCCCTTGCCCTGCTGCCCACAGCTGCTCTTGCTGCTGCCCAGCACACAGTTGCTGTCTGGGTTGCACTCACACTGCAGCCTCATTTTCAGCTTCTCATCCACCCAGACCCCCAGGTCCTGTTCCTCAGGGCTGCTCTCAGCCACTCCCCACCCAGCCTGGAACTGTGCTCGGGATTGCACCCCCCTAGGTGCAGGACCTTACACTTAGCCTCAGACTTGGTGAATTTCATGAGGTTGGCCTGGGCACAGCTCTCCAGCCTGTCCAGCTCCCTCTGGATGGATCCCTGCCCTC
>VWZI01009970.1:13073-52772 GCA_013396835.1 Psilopogon haemacephalus
CTCTCAAGAGCTCCCACCGGAGCCTTCCCCCCCCTCAAGAGCTTCGACCCAAAAACACTGTTACCAAACAACTTTTTGCTACCAGTTTCTCAGCTCACGAAAGTTCCTTTCTCTCCTGATTTTTTTGCCAAACCTCACGATTAGAAATTCCTTTAAGGGATAACCAAACCTGAATCAGTAAGGGTTGGAAGGGACCACAAGGATCACCTAGTTCCAACCCCCCTGCCATGCCCAGGGACACCCTACCCTAGATCAGGCTGCCCACAGCCCCTGCCAGCCTGGCTGCAAACACCTCCAGGGAAGTGGTCCCAACCACCTCCCTGGGCAACCCAGTCCAGGGCCTCACCACTCTCGTTTACTATCCTACATGATCATCCAGTGCTTAAAAACCTTATTTTTCCCCTCGAAAAGTATTTCCTACACATATTGAAGTCACTTGCTATGAAGCATCAGATTTCAGAAAGCTTCCCCTCAAATTCCATCATCATTTTCTCCACCTGCAGTATTTTAGGCACAAAATTGCATTTAATCCCAATATTCAAAACAGGATTTGTAGACTACAAGCTCCACTTTTTTTTTTTATTCCCCTACGAGTTACATGAAATAATAATATTTTCTATCCCTTTAAACAAGAAGTCACAAGGAAAAGACATGGGGTAACGCGTACAAGTTACTCTTGGGTAGACTTTGTTTGGAATCCAGGAGAATGTTTTCACAGTGAGAACAGTTTGACATTGAAATAGTCTCCCAAGGGAAGTAGTAGGTTCCCCTACGTTGGTCAGTTTTTAGAATCATAGAATGGTTTAGGTTGGAAGGGACCCCAAAGATCATCCTGTTCCAACCTCCCTGTGCCATAGGCAGGGACACCTCCCACTAGATCAGGATGCTCAAGCCTGGCCTTGAACACCTCCAGGGAGGGAGCAGCTACAACCTCCCTGGGCAACCTGTTCCAGTGTCTCATTACCCTCACTGTGAAGAACTTCCTCCTAACATCCTGTTTAAATCTCCCCTCTGCCAGTTTGAACCCATTACCCCTCATCCTGCCATTAAAAGACTTTATGAATAGACCCTCCCCAGCCTTCCTGTAGGCCCCCTTCAGATACTGGAAGGTTGCTATAAGGTCTCCTTGAAGCCTTCTCTTCTCCAGGCTGAAAAGCCCCAACTCTCTCAGCCTGTCCTCATAGCAGCTCAGCTTGATAAGCTGCTGGACTCTCTCGTTTAAACTCCACTATCACCTGGAAACTTTGGACCACAAGAGCCTTGGGGTAACTTCCAAGATGGAAGATTCCTACCAAAATACTCAACTAAAGTGGTTAAGGATCAAACGGGGTATAAACCATGCAGCCAAGGGGTGGTTGGCAAACAGTTACTGGGTTGGTCTTAAGATTGGGATGTACAGAATCATAGAATGGCTTAAGTTGGAAGAGACCTTAAAGATCATCCAGCTCCAAACCCCCTGTACCATAGGCAGGGACACCTCCCACTAGATCAGGACGCTCAAGACCTCAAGCAGCAGTTCAAACTCCATTTGAAAACACAAATTCGTGTGTGTCACTCCATCTATTTTTACAAGAAAGCAACAATAAAGATAAACCAGGAAAGGCCTCTTGCCTACAGACTGACCTTTTCCATCCTGCTCCAGGACTTGCTCCTAAATATGGTTCGAGATTCCTTCCCCAAGAGGGCATGAACAGAAAAGGAGGCTCCCAGCTCCGACGGCTGATTTGGAGGGTCCAATTCTTTTTCCATCCCCTAGCAATGAGATGGTTTTTAAAAAGGCAAAATGCCAGTCACGAGATTCTGCTCAGGCTATTGGTAAACCACTGACAGCAGCACTACAGCAAAATCAATCAACAATGCAAAAAGCTGACGGAGAAAGAGGAAAATAAAGGTTTGCACCACTTTGCAGTTCATGGGGCTTTGGTTGGTCGATTGTGCTGCCTAATGAGAATTTGTGGTGTGTTGCAGGAGAATTCCAGAGTTTGGTGCTAGGGCAGGTCAACAGAATCCAAATAAAGGCAAAATTTAAAAAAAAATTAAGGAAAAAAAAAAAAAAAACAAACAACCAAACTCTCTTTGGACATACAAGAAGGTAGCATAAAGACAGGCACACATCAGAGAAGCAATACTAAAAAAGGCTCTTAAAAAAAAAAAAAAATCAACTTTGGCAATTTTTTAGGGGAGCTACATTTACAATTTGCTATTGTAACTAAATTAGGTGTATTAAACTGGAAATCACAGAATGGTTTAGGTTAGAAAGGATCTCAAAGCTCATCCAGTTCCAACCCCATGCCATAGGCAAGGACAACTCCCACTAGATCAGGTTGCTCAGGGCCTTGCCTTATCCAATCTGGTAATGAACACCTCCAGGGAGGGAGCAGCCACAACCTCTCTGGGAAACCCATTCCAGTGTTTCACCACTCTCACTGGAAAGAACTCCTTCCTAAAGAAGGGCCTTTCTCCCTTCCAGAGAAGGGCCACAAGGATGATCAGAGGGCTGCAGCACCTCTGCTATGAGGACAGGCTGAGAGAGTTGGGGCTGTTCAGTCTGGAGAAGAGTAGGCTCCCAGGTGACCACCTTGTGGCCTTCCAGGATCTGAAGTGGGCTACCAGAAAGCTGGGGAGGGACTTTTTAGGCTGTCAGGTAGTGACAGAACTAGGGGGAATGGAGCAAAGCTGGAGGTGGGGAGATTCAGCCTGGATGTGAGGAGGAAGTTCTTGAGCATGAGAGTGGTGAAGCCCTGGAATGGGTTGCCCAAGGCTGTGGTTGGGGCCAGATCCCTGGAGGTGTTTGCAGCCAGGCTGGCAGAGGCTGTGGGCAGCCTGCTCTAGGGTAGGGTGTCCCTGGGCATGGCAGGGGGGTTGGAGCTGTCTGATCCTTGTGGTTCCTTCCAACCCTGACTGATTCTATGATTCTAAAAAAGAAGTTGGAAGGCAGAAAACTCACAGTTAGGACTACTTCATAAAGCCTCCCTAGATTAAATTTCTACCCATCAGTAGAAATTCTCACTTGAAACAGCCCTTGGTGAGCCTCACTTATAAGCAACTGAGGGCCAGCATTTATTAATTTATTTATTAATAATAATTAAATTTATTACATGCTACACTGTACTACACTAATTACACTACAGTATAATTATATACTACACTCAGTGTAGTATATAATAGCATCATTAATACCAAAGTCCCTTCTGTTTGTGGAACTCATCAGAGTTCTGAGAAAGGGAAGAAATGAACATGACAAATGATTGGGAGAAAATTTACTAAGTATGCAAAAGAAGTTTTAAAAGGCAGATGACAGAGTCCTGTAAAAAACAGGCTGTGCACAGAAGTCAAAAGAGAAAGGCGGAATGCCCCAGGAGAACAGGCAGATATTGCAAGCATCTCCCAAAGGATACAGTTAGAATCATAGAATGGTCTAGAGGTTGAAAGAGACCTCAAAGATCATCCAGTTCCAACCCCCCTGTGCCATAGGCAGGGACACCTCCCACTACAACAGGTCGCTCAAGACCTCACCCAGCCTGGCCTTAAACAACTCCGAAAGGGAGCAGCCACAACCTTCACAGGCAACCTGTTCCTGTATCTTGCCACCCTCACTGTGAAGAACTTTCTCCTAACATCCCGTTTAAATCTCCCCTCTGCAGTTTGAACCCATTCCCCCTTGTCCTGTCATTACAAGACCTTGTGGATAGTCCCTCCCCAGCCATCCTATAGGCCCCCTTCAGATACTGGAAGGTTGCTATAAGGTCTCCTCAAAAGCTTCTCTTCTCCAGGCTGAAAAGCCCCAACTCTCTCAGCCTGTCCTCATAGCAGAGCTGCTGCAGCCCTCTGAGCATCTTCATGGCCCTCCTCTGGACTCTCTCCAGCAGTTCCATGTCCTTCCTGTGCTGGGGGCTCCAGAACTGCACACAGTACTCCAGGTGGGGTCTGACAAGAGCAGAGTAAAGGGTCAGAATCCCCTCCCTTGTCCTGCTGGTAATGCTTCTCTTGCTGCAGCCCAGCACACAGTTGCTGTCTGGGCTGTGTGTGCACACTGCAGGCTCATGTTGAGCTTCTCACCCACCCAGACCCCCAGGTCCTTTTCCTCAGGGCTGCTCTCCAGCCACTTAACACCCAGCCTGGAATTGTGCCCGGGATTGTGCATTGGTTCTGGTGAGCATCAGCAAAAGTGTTGCCCAGCAGGTCCAGGGAGCTTCTTCTCTCCCTCTACTCTGCCCTAATAAGTTCCACACCTCCAATACTGTGTCAAATTCTGTGCTGCCCAGTTCAAGACAGACAGGGACCTGCTAGAGAGAGACCAATGGAGAGCCACGAGGATGTGTGGGGCACTTGAGCATCTCTTCTATGAAGAGAGATTGAAAAGACTGAGAGGGGATCTCATCAGTGCATACAAATATCTGAGGAGCAGGTGTCAAGTGGCTGAGGCCAATCTCTTTTCAGTGGTCAACAGCAATTCAGAGGCTGGATGAGGCACTTAGTGCCATGAGTTCGTTAATTAGAAGGGTTAGGTGATAGGTTGGACTCCATGATTCTAGAGTTCTCTTTCAATCTAGTTAATTCTGTGATTTTGCAACAAGCCAAGGAGCAACAGCTACAAACTGGAACAGAGAAGGCTTCACCTCAACAGGAGGAGAAACCTCTGTACAGTGAGGGTGACAGAACCCTGGAGCAGGCTGCCCAGAGAGGTTATGCAGCCTCCTTCCCTGGAGACTTTCCAAACCCACCTGGATGTGTTCACCCTGAGTGATGCTGCCTTGGCAAGGAAATTGGACTCTCATCTCTGGAGGTCCCTTCCAACCTCCAAAGTTCTGTGATTCTATGATTCTGTAGTCCTGCTTTGGACAGTTTTGAAACTCAGGCTGACAGGGTGCTGGGCCATCCCTTTTGAACATGCTATTACTTCAAAAGATTGGACCAGCTGATCCTTGGGGTTCCTTCCAACCTGGAATGCTGTGGTTCTGTGATCTTAGGTACCATAATCTGACAGCCTGAAGCACTGACAATGAAGAGAAATAAAAAACGTCAGTACCAGGTCTTGTTGCATTTTTTATGTCAGGACCTTGTTAAGTGTCAATAGGTAGGTTTGGTGGCCCCTGTTTATCCTTCCCTCACCCTGTCCATGGCCAAGGACCTCATTTCAGTTCAGTCTTGGGACCATCAGCCCCTGCCCCAGCAACAGCACAGCTGGGCTTGTCTCCAGCCCTGCCTCCTGCATACACTCTGGACCTGGGTCACAGAATCATAAAACTGTAGAGGTTGGAAGAGAGCTTTGAGATCATCAAGTCCAGCTGAGCTCACAATCCCACCACTGTCACTAAACCATGTCCCTAAGCACCATATCCACTGATATTTTGAATAGAATCATAGAATCAGTCAGGGTTGGAAGGGACCATAAGGATCACATAGTTCCCCCTGCCATGTCCAAGGGACACCCTACTCTATATTAAGCTGTCCACAGCCTCATCCATCCTGGCTGCAAACACCTCCAGGGATGGGTCCCAAACTACTCCCCTGGGAAACCCGTTTCAGGGCCTCACCACTCTTTATGCTGAACAACTTTCTCCTCACCTCCAGTCTGAATCTCCCCACCTCCAGCTTTGCTCCATCTCTGTTCTCCAGCCTGGCTGCTGCACCACACAGCTTGGGGTGCTCAGTAAACTTGCTGAGGCTGCACTCAATGCCTCTGTCCATGTTGCCCAGAAAGATGTTGAACAAGACTGGTCCTAGGACTGATTCCTGAGGGACTCTGCTTGTCACTGGTCTCCACTTGGACATGGACCCATTGACAGCCACTCTTTGGGTGTGGCCATCAAGCCAGTTCTTTATCTATCTGGCAGTCCACCCATCAAACCCATGTTTCACCAGCTTGGAGACCAGGATGTTGTATAGGACAGTGTCAAAGGCTTTGCTCAGGTCCAGGTCGATGCCATCAGTTGCTGCCCCTCATCTATTAATGTTGTGACCTGTTCATAGAAGGCCACCAGGTTTGTTAGCCAGGATCTGCCCTTGGTGCAGACATGCTGATTGGACCCTATCACCTCTTCACTATTCTCCTGTCTCAGTAGTGACTCCAGAAGGAGCTGCTCCATGATCTTACCAGGCACAGAGGTGGGACTGACTGGCCTGGAGTTCTCCAGCTCTTCCTTCCTACCCTTTTTGAAAATAGGGGTTATGTTTCCCCTTTTCCAGGGGAAATACCTCCAGAGATGATGACTCCATCACTTCCCTAAGCAGCCTGGTGCAATGCATAGCTACAGGGACCATCACTCCCCTGGATTCTGGCTGTCAATAGAGATTGTCACCAGCAGCCCTCTCAGCTGGGTGGGAGTCTGAGGGTCACCCCCAACTCCCCATCCCTTAGGGATCAGCCAGCTCATGCTGCTCCCTGGCAATTTTAACAGGAACTGAAGCAAAACAGCCCATTAAGCACATCACCTGTGATGGGGCTGTAAAGAGGTTGCATTTAGAACAAACAGAACTTTTGCCTGCCTCTGTCAACACACAGAGTTAAGTAGCTTAGCTCGGGCTGCTGTTTTCTAAAGCTGTATTGCTACATTTTATTCCTTGCTTGCAATACAATCACTTTAGAGGATTTGACAGAAACTTCCACAGACCTTTTAAGCCCACAATAAACAGTGGCTTTAGCATCTCCATTTTAATTCGTGGTAGCTTTTTCCCCTATTCATGCCAACTCCGCCGTAGGTATAAATAATTCCATTAGATGCTGCCTCAGGGTTTGGTTTTTGTTTTTTGGGTATTTTTTTCTTCTCTCAGACTGCATGCTTGGGGAAAGGCAACATCCTCCTGTTCTGCTGTCCCTGCCAAACCTACACTTCCCCAGTTGTCAGATTTCAGAAGCAGGAAGAGATGCTGTAGCAATGTATCTCCTGCCAGTACCACTCACTCTCCATGGGGTTCCTCAACCACTTTCAGAATGCCTCGTGGACTGCTGCTGATTTGAGATCAGCCATCCTTCAGAAGCCTCACTTGGCTCTCTGAGGGTCACACAGAGTCAGGGTTGGAAGGGACCACAAGGATGAACCAGTCCCAACCCCCCTGCCATGCCCAGGGATACCCTACCCTAGAGCAGGCTGCCCACAGCCTCTGCCAGCCTGGCCAAAAACACCTCCAGGGATCTGGCCCCAACCACATGAGGGAAGAACACAGAAGCTGGGAAAAAGGGGGAAAGGGGAAACAAAATAAAAATACAACCCACGGAAGGCAACTGAGTCCAACAGCTGAGATGGATGCTTTTGATGTTGGATGAAGGCAGGCTGTAGAAATGTGATGCTGAAAAGCAGTTAGTCCAAGTGTGGTGGTTTTAGCAGTTACCTGCCCCCCCCCCCTCCCCCACCTTTTGAAATAAACCCCGGCTAGGACTCAGAAACACTGGAAGTTGATAAATGAAGCTTTAGATTTACATCAATGCACAATATACAAGCAGATATTTACAATGTATAGCAGATATTTACAGATATATACATCAAAAATGTAATACAGAACCACCACAGCCCTCCCAGAGATCAAAATCCCCAAGAGGGGTAAACAACCACCCCCTGCCACTTTTTCCCCTACTTCCCCAATTTTATCTCACCACCTGTTGATGCTGCAGATAAGCTGAAGTAGATAGGCCAGGGGGGTTAGCAGAAGGAAAGAAATTAGAAGCATTACTGAGAATTAGCTACCAAGGCAGAGACAAAGGAGACCATGCAAAAAGCAGCTACAGCCAGAGCAGTCTGAAACCATCTGTGATATCTATATTTTGGTTATAACCTTTAAAACAACTTTTTTATTTTTCTTTCTCAGTAAAGCTCTGGGTGAAGTGACATCCTGTGTTTTCCTCTCTCAGCCAATAGTCTAATTTCTCACTCAAATTCTCCAATTAGTTCAAACCAGCACACCAAGTTCCAAATAAAGATGGTGATGCTCTCCAAGTGTTGGTTGAGAGCATCTGGCGGTCCGGCAGCAGAGAGCAGCAGAGTTGCTCAGGCAGTCAGGGTGAGAAGAAGAGAGAGGGAGAAGCCAAGATGTCTCCCCCTTTTACTTCCTATTAGTTCAAACCAGCACATCAGGTTCCAAATAAAGATGTTGATGCTCACCACGTGTTGGTTGAGAACATGTGGTGGTCTGGCAGCAGAGAGCAGCGAAGAGTTGCTCAGGCAGCCAGGGTGAGGAGAAGAGAGAGGGAAAAGCCAAAATGTCTCCCTTTTATAGCAAAGTCCTAGCAAGAAGTGGGAGGGAGCTAACCATGACACCTGGAAAAAGGTCAGACCACCCCTTGGGAGAAGTCAGAGGGTTCCCAGGTGGGCTTAACCCTTCACAGCCTCCCCCAGACCTCTTTGCTATGCTGCTTCTAATTCGCCCCTGATGTTAGGAGAGCCCTTGGCAGCTTTAGCCATGCCTCTCTTGGGCAGACATAAAACAGCAAGGTGGAGCTCAAGACCTCACAGCCCATGGCAGAAACGAGCAAGTGGAAAGAAAGGGAGGTGTGAAAATAAAGAGCCTCTCCACCCAGCAGCTTTCCAAGTCACCTTTTGTCTCCTGGCTTGAAGTGGCCCATGTCACAGTCACCACACCAGGGACAAGCAACAGGGTGGGGAGTGAGCAGGTTAGAAGAGATCACGAATTAGATGGTGAGAGAAAACACCAGAGGCACAAGGAGAAGGCAAGCACTGAAGGGCTGAGAGCACAGGCAAACAGAATAAGTTGTCAATATTGCAGGAGCTTGATAAATTAGGCGTTTTCACCTGTTAAAAGTCAATTGACATCTCTTGCTGCCAGCAAGTTCAGAGAAGAAAACGTTTCCTCTGCCTCTTTCCCAAGCACACTACTGCTTTTATAGGCAATTTCAGACCCCAGAAACCCTTCATCTTTCTGCTACAGAAAACACAGCCCCACCTGTCATAGAATCAGTCAGGGTTGGAAGGGACCACAAGGATCAGACAGCTCCAACGTCCCTGCCATGCCCAGGGACACCCTACCCTAGAGCTGGCTGCCCACAGCCTCTGCCAGCCTGGCTGCAAACACATCCAGAGATAGGACCTCAACCACTTCCCTGGGCAACCCATTCCACCCTCTCACCACTCTCATGCTCAACAACTTCCTCCTCACATCCAATCTGAATCTCCCCACCTCCAGCTTTGCTCCATTCCCCCTAGTTCTGTCTCTACCTGATAGCCTAAAAAGTCCCCCTCAGCATTTTTGTAGGTCCACTTCAGATACTGGAAGGCCACAAGAAGGTCACCTGGGAGCCTCCTCTTCTCCAGCCTGCACAGCCCCAACTCCTTCAGTCTGTCCTCATAGCAGAGGTGCTGCAGCCCTCTGAGCATCCTTGTGGCCCTTCTCTGGACACAATCCAGTATGTCCCAGTCACAGTGACAGAGCTAAACCCATCCACCTGCACATCACCTTCAGCCTCCTCAACACTCCTGTCCCATTCAAACATCTCCTGGTATAAGTTGCCAGCAGCCGGGTAGAGGCAGTAGAGGCCACTGATCCATTTGGACTGAAAACACCTGCAGAATGCAGGCTCTAAACCCTTCAAAACCTAATTCCTCATTTTAGAGTCAATATTTCAAGCTCCTGATGATTCTACCATGGAATTGCCTGGCTGTGAAAGACCATAAGATCATTGTGTCCAACCATAACTTAAACATCTTTCTCTACACAACTGTTAGACAAACACAGAGGTATAGGTCAGGCAAAAAAAAAGAAATGTGGGGACATGCATGAAGACAGTAAATGTCTGATGCTACATTTCAGAGTTAGAGGTTCCACAGAAACACAAGGGGAAACATTTTCACTGTGAGGGTGCTCTGGAACAGGGTTCCCAGAAAGGTTGTGAAGTCTCCTTCTCTGGAAGCTTTCAAGACACTAAAACAGGCTTCAGAGAGAGCTTGTGGAGTCTTCTCCTCTGAAGGCTTGCAAGACATTGGAACAGGCTTCACAAGGATGTTGTGGAGTCTTCTCCTCTGGAGGCTTTCAGGACACTGGAACAGCCTTCCCAGAGAGGTTGTGGAGTCTCCTTCTATGGAGGCTTCCAAGATTCATCTGGACGTGTTCCTGTGTGACCTGCCCTGGCTGATTTTGTTTTGGCAAGAAGGTTGGATTTTATGATCTCGGGGGTCCTTCCAACACCTAATATTCTGTGATTCTAAGCAAAATTATTCAAGACAGAATTCTTTTCCCTCTCTGTAATGATAGGAATGGAAGAAGGAAAAATTTTTTTTTTTTTTTTAATTAAGAGAATGGTCAGGCACTGGAATGAGCTGCCCAGGGAGAGGGCTGAGTTTATAAACATCTGAGGGCTGGTCAGGAAGGAGGAAAGGGGGGTGGAAAACAGACTCTGCTCACTTGCTCCCTGAGATAGGCCAAGGAGCAATGGATGGAAGCTGCAGCACAGGAGGTTGCAGCTCAACACAAGAGGCAACTTCTTACCTGTGTGGGTCCCAGAGCACTGGCACAGGCTGCCAGAGGGGTTGTGGAGTCTCCTTGTCTGGAGCCTTTCAAGGCCTGTCTGAATGCTCTCCTGTGTGACCTGAACTAGATTCGGTGGTCCTGCTCTGGTAGGGGGAGTTTGACTTGATCTCTTTGGGTCCTTTCCAGCCCCTGACATCCTGTGAGCCTGTGATTCTCCATCCTGTGATCCGGTGATGCATTTCAGGGTGGTTTGGATGTGGTACTTAGGGAGATGGTTTAATGTGAAGCTTGTAGTGCAGGGTTATAGGTTGGACTTGGTGGTCCCTGAGAGGCTTTCCCAACCTGGATGTTTCTGTCATTCTGTAAAATACCTCTGCAAGAGCTTTGTTTGCTTTGAAAAGGTCGCTCTAAATCGATTTAGCCTAGAAAGTTCAAACCTACTTTGGCGGGTTCTAGTTGGAGCTTGTGCCTCTGATTAGCATGAGGATGCTAAAAAGCATTGATTAACATTTGCTCCTGGATAAATTATGGCAGCAATTGATTCTCCCATTCCCATCTGCAATTGATTTGAAAGCACATGTAAAAGGGCCACTCCAGAGAGGCAGGGGAAAGCAGTGACCCTCTCCCAGAACAGGAAAGCCTGAACTAAGTTGGGTGACCCCCAAGCAATCGATTGAGTTTTTCTCTGCACATCCATGTGTCCTTCTCTTGTCATATTTTGCAAGATCATAGAATTAGGGAGAGTTTGTTTTGTTTTCTCCTCTTCTTTTTTTTGGTGTTGTTTCCGGGGGTGGGGTGGGAGGGTTGGTTGTGTTTGTTTTCTATGTGTGTGTTTGGCTGGGGTATTTGGTTTGGGGTATTTTGCGGGGTGTGTTTTGTTCCTTATATTTTTTTTGTTGGTTTAAGTTGGAGAGTTTTGCATTTTGATTTAGTTTTGGTAGGGGTCAGGATTTTTATTGCTGGTTTTGCTTTAGGTGGTGATTTTTGTTTGTATGTGGGTTTTGCTGGTAATAAAATCTCTTAAGTGATGCTCAGATCTTCTGCTTTAGACTTAAGGAAATTAGCCAGGCATCACTGCATTTCCCATGGATTGGAATTAGAATCCTAGAATGGTTTAGGCTGGAAGGGACCTCAAAGCTTATCCAGTTCCAACTCCCTGCCATAGGCACAGACACCTCCCACTAGAACAGGTCACACAATGCCTCATAAAGCCTGGCCTTGAAGATGGGTCAAGAAATGCCAAAAGCAAGAGTAAGTTATATTTGGTGAGTAAAAGAGACCTTATAGCAACTTTCCAGAACCTGAAGGGAGCCTACAAGAAAGCTTGGAAAAGACTTTTTATAAGGGCTTGCAGGGATAGGTTAAGGAGGGATGGATTTAAGTTGGAAGAGGGTTGCTGAACACTGGATAGTAGAATCATAGAACCAGTCAGGGTTGGAAGAAACCACAAGAATCATCTAGTTCCAATCCCCCTGCCATGGGCAGGGACACTCTACCCTAGATCAGGCTGCCCACAGACTCATCCAGCCTGGCCTTAAACACCTCCAGGAATGGGGTGATAGCACAAAGAACTTCTTTGCAGTGAGAGTGGTAAGACATTGGAGCAGGTTGCCAAGGGAAATTATGGATGCCCCCTCCCTGGAGGTGCTCAAGACCAGGTTGGATGAGGACTTGAGCAACTGGGGCTAGTAGAAGGCATCCCCCTTTTGTAGGCCACTTTCAGATACTGAAGGCCACAAGAAGGTCCCCTGGGAGCCTTTTCTTCTCCAGTCTGAACAGACCCAATTCCTTCAGTCTGTCCTCATAGCAGAGGTGCTGCAGCCCTCTGAGCATCCTCGTGGCCCTTCTCTGGACACACTCCAGCATCTCCACATCCAATATCCTGAAAGCAAAATCAACCAGTCTCAGAATAAAGCTTCTATTTTGAAAGACTGTGACCTAGAAACAGCTCCAAAACCACAGACATAATAACTGTTCTTTTCCAGTTTGATAATACACCTGGAATTTAGTCTCCTGGTATATGAGATGCAAGCACCCTCTTGCATTCTTCTCAGGCAAAGAGGGGTGGCACTGAGCTGCAGTGAATGTGTAATTACTCGTGGGCTTCCTAGGTGAGATAAAAGCTGTCATGTGCCTGACAGAACTATGAAGTCTTTACAGGAACTAAAAAAAAAAAGGTAAAAAGGATGTTTCAATAATTAAAGAGACAGTTTAGCTAAAATTAACTTTCATATTTTATTGAAAAACAAAATCTCTTTTGATTCTATGCCAAAAGCCTTATCAGCATTTTTTTTTTTTACTCTTTATGTCTATCTGTTAACTTAGCATATTTACAGTTTCCACTTAAAAAAAAAAATGTTAAGTATACCTAGATTCATAGAATGGATTGGGTTGGAAGGGACTTTAAAGATCATCTAGGTCCAACCTCCCTACTGCGGGCAGGGACAACTTTCACTAGCCCAGGTTGCTAAAGGCTTACAGAATCATCGAATGGTTTAGCTTGGAAGGGACCTCAACACAAGGGGGAACTTCTTGTCTGTAAAGGTCACAGAGCACTGGCACAGGCTGCCCAGAGAGGTTGTGGAGTCTCCTCCTCTGGAGAATTTCCTGGCCTGTCTGGATGTGTTCCTGTGTGACCTGAGCTAGATTGTAAGGTCCTCCTCTGGCAGTGGAGTTGGACTTGATGATCCAGAGAAGTGTGGCCAGCAGAGCAAGGGAGGGGATTCTCCCCATTTACTCTGCTCTCATCAGACCCCAACTTGGAGTACTGGAAAGCAGAGAAAAGGGAGAGAATCACCCCACCTGGAGTACAGTTCTGGAGCCCCCAACAACACAAACAGGACATGGAAGTGTTGGAGCCAGTCCAGAAGAGGGTCATGAAGATGATCAGAGGGCTACAGCAGCTCTGCTATGATGACAGACTGAACTAATTGGGGATGTTCAGTTTGGAGAAGAGGAGGCTCCCACATGACCTTCCTGTGGCTGAGAGATTTTGGGCTCTGCAGCTCAGAGAAGAGAAAGCTTCCAGGAGACCTTATAGTAATCTTCCAGTATGTGAAGGGGGCCTACAGGACAGCTGGGGAGAGACTATTCACAAGGTCTTGTTATGACAGGATGAGGGGGAATGGGTTTAAACTGGCAGAGGGAAGATTTAAACACGATGTTATGAGGAAGTGCTTTGTAGTGAGGGTGGTGAGACACTGGCACAGGTTGCTCAGGGAGGTTGTGGCTGCTCCCTCCCTGGAGGTGTTCAAGGCCAGGTTGGATGAGGCCTTGAGCAAACTGTTTTAGTAGGAGGTGTCCCTGCCTATGGCACAGGGGGGTTGGAACTGGATGATCTTTGAGGTCTCTTCCAACCTTAACCATTCTATGATCTCTTTGGGTCCCTCCAACCCCTGGCATCCTGTGATCCAGGCTTCCTATCCTCCCTTAGGAACTGTGCACTTGATGCAGCTGTAAAAACCATATCCATGGCTGCAAGCTGCTCTTTTCAGAGAAGCAGAAGAGAACATTTCCCAACTATCTGCAAGCTCTAGATGATTACAAACGATCCCATAGAACGCGGCCACTAAGAGCACCGAGAGTTAGTGTTTTCCTGACTCCGTTCTGCAAGCTTCAATTGCTCCTTTTAACTTTTTGGCAGAAAGAAAAATTTTAGACTGCATTACAAGGCTGCAGTAGAGCCTGCACACATTTCTTTAGAGTGTTCTCTAAAACAAGACTGACTGTTTTAGCCTCCAAAGTATCAAATGTATTTTGTATGTGTGTGTGTTTGTCCCTTCCCTTGTAAATTCCTTACTCCAACTGTAAGGTCCCGCACCTGGGTCAGTGCAATCCCAAGCACAAATACATCCTAAGTGGTGAGTGGCTGGAGAGCAGCCCTGAGGAAAAGGACCTGGGGGTCTGGGTGGATGAGAAGCTCAACATGAGCCTGCAGTGTGCACACACAGCCCAGACAGCAACTGTGTGCTGGGCTGCAGCAAGAGAAGCATTGCCAGAAGGACAAGGGAGGGGATTCTGCCCCTTTGCTCTCCTCACACCCCACCTTCAGCACTGTCTGCAGCTCTGCAGCCCCCAGCACAAGCAGCACATGCAAGTGTTGGAGAGAGTCCAGAGGAGGGCTTTGAAGATGGCTGCAGCACCTCTGCTGTGAGGACAGGCTGAGAGAGTTGGGGCTGTGCAGCCTGGAGAAGAGAAGGCTTCGAGGAGACCTTATAGTAGCCTACCAGTATCTGAAAGGGGCCAACAAGAAGGCTGGAGAGGGACTATTGACAAGGTCTTGTAACAACAGGACAAGGGGGAATGGGTTCAAACTGGCAGAGGGGAGATTTAAACTGGATGTTAGGAGAAAGCTCTTCACAGTGAGGGTGGTAAGATAATGGAACAGGTTGCCCAGGGAGATTGTGGCTGCTCCCTCCCTGGATGTGTTCAAGGCCAGGCTGGATGAGGTCTTGAGTGACTTGATCTAGTGGGTGGTGTCCCTGACTATGGTAGAGGGTTGGAACTGGATATGCTTTGAGGTCTCTTCCAACCTAGACCATTCTATGATTCTATGATTGATTTACACTTGCTGTAAAGTTACTGCATTCCGTGGAGGCAAAAGCATTTTCTTACAGACAATATAAAGAAAGCAACCTGGTGAGGGCCACCTGGTGTTTTAAAATATGTAAGGAATCAATAATTTTTTTTTTAAAAAAAGGAACTGCCTGGCTTCAGGCAGCTTTCAGACGGGAGAAAATGCCAAGCATAAGAACCTGGGCTTCATGAAACATGACAACAAAGCTCTAATATACAACAGGAGGCAGAACTGTCTGTTTCCTTTCAGACAAACCCTGTGCTCACAAGCTCTGTGGATCTCAATCATCAACCAGAGCCACAAGATTCTGGTGCAGCTAAGCAGGGGAGGGGTGGGGGGCAGCTTCAAGCACAACTACAAAAGACTTTTGGAATCATAGAATGGTTTAGGTTAGAAGAAACCTCACAGATCATCCAGTTCCAACCCCACCTGTGCCATAGGCAGGGACACCTCCCACTAGAACAGGTCACTCAAAGACTCACCCAGCCTGGCCTTGAACAACTCCAGAAAGGGAGCAGCCACAACCTCCCTGAGCAAGCTGTGTCGGTGTCTCGCCACCCTCACTGTGAAGAACTTTCTCCTAACATCCCATTTAAATCTCCCCTCAGCCACTTTAAACCCATTCCTCCTCATCCTGTCATAACAAGACTTTGTGAACAGTCCCTCCCCAGCCCTCCTGTAGGCCCACTTCTAATACTGGTAGGCTGCTATAAGGTCTCCTCAATGCCTTTTCTTCTCCAAGCTGAAAAGCCCCAACTCTCTCAGCCTGTCCTCATAGCAGAGGTGTTGCAGCCCTCTGAGCATCTTTGTGGCCCTCCTCTGGACTCTCTCCAGCAGTTCCATGTCTTGTTTGTGCTGGGGGCTCCAGAACTGCACACAGTACTCCAGCTGGGGTCTCACAAGAGCAGAGTAAAAGGGGAGAATCACCTCCCTTGCCCTGCTGGCAACACTCCTCTTAATGCAGCCCAGGACACGGTTGGCTGGAGTTGAGCAATGTCATCAAATATGAAGGGAAGAGTCACAACAAGTCAACTGCAGTTCCAGTTGGATAAAAACCTTCCAGACAGTTTTCTTGTCAAGGCTTTCAGGATTTAAATATAAATAAATAAATAAATAAAAAGGACAAACTGAGCAACTCGGTAGCAGTTTCTACCCACTGACACTGCCACTGATGGATCTCACAGTGGCCGCAGCTATTTTGACATCAAAGAGCAAGAAACTTCCAGACCCAAGCTTTTAAGAAGTGGCCAAAAATTGTTTGCCTTCGTCCACCTAATACTCAAAAGCCAATATATTCCCAGTATTGCAGCTTGAACTTTGTTGCCTTCCACCAGCCTTATGTCATAGAATCACAGAATCACTCAGGGTTCGAAGGGACCACAAGGATCATCTAATTCCAACCCCCCTGCCATGCCCAGGGACACCCTACCCTACATCAGGCTGCCCACAGCCTCATCTAGCCTGGCCTTAAATACCTCCAGGGAAGTGGCCCCAAACACCTCTCTGGGCCACTTGTTCCAGGGCCTCACCACTCTCATGCTTAAGAACTTCCTACTCACCTCCAGGCTCAATCTCCCCACCTCCAGCTTTGCTCCATTCCCCCTAGTCCTGCCGCACCCTGAGAGCCTAAAAGGTCTCTCCCTAGCTTTTTTGTAGGCCCCCTTCAGATCCTGGAAGGCCACAAGAAGGTCACCTTGGAGCCTCCTCTTCTCCAGACTCAACAGTCCCAACTCTTTCAGTCTGTCCTCACAGCAGAGGTGCTGCAGCCCTCTGAGCATCCTTGTGGCACTTCCCTGGACACACTCCAGCATCTCCATATCCCTGTTGTAATAGAGGCTCCAGAACTGGATGCAGTACTCCAGGTGGAGTCTCACCAGGGTGGAGTAGAATGGGAAAATCACCTCCCTGGCCCTGCTGGCCACACTTCTGCTGCTGCAGCCCAGCCTCTGCTTGGCTTTCTGGGCTGCAAGTGCACACTGCTGCCTCATCTTGAGCTTTGCATCACCTCATAACCCCAGGTCCTGTTCCTCAGGGCTGCTCTCAGCCATTCCCCACCCAGCCTGGAGTTGTGCTTGGGATTGTGCCTACCCAGGTGCAGGACCTTACACTTGGCCTTGTTGAGTTTCATGAGGTTGGCCTTGGCACAGCTTTCCAGCCCGTGCAGTTCCCTCCGGATGGATCCCTGCCCTCTAGCAAGTCGACTGTGCCACACAGCTTGGTGTCATCTGCAAACTTACTGAGGGTGCACTGATTCCTCTGTCCATAGAATCACAGAATGGTTTAGGTTGGAAGGGAGCTCAAAGCTCGTCCGGTTCCAATCCCCTGCCATAGGAAGGGACACCTCCTGCTAGAACATGTTGCCCAAGGTTCATCCAACCATGTCACTGACAAAGATGTTGAACAGCACTGGGTCTAGCACTGACCCCTGAGGGACACCACTCTGCACTGGTCTCCAGGTGGGCATTGTGCCCTTGATCACCACTCTTTGTAACCCTTTTTGTGCACCCTCACCAGTAAGTCCCTATCTTTTTTGAACCAGGAAAGTAGATGACAGAGCTACTCAGCTGACTTTCAGTCTCAATTTTGCCCAGAGATGCTCAAAAGAGTTCTCAAAATTTTCAGCTTGATCATTGCTTCCACAATTACCATACCAGAGACTCACACAGAGATGCCACTCAAAGCAAAGCATAATTTCAATCAGGCAGAGGGGGTAAAAAAACAAACAACACAGCAGATGTCAAAATATTTCCACATTTATATTGCTGTTAATTCAAGCCTAAAAATAAAGGAATGGTGAACTACAAACTTTCCACTGAAGCAGTTATTGTTCAATTATCCTCTGTAATTTTAAATCCCATCTAAAAGGGCCACATGTAAAAACGGTTGATACTCAGAAGAGAAGCAAAATTCAATTACCACTGCTAAAATTGCACAACTGAACCACCAGAAATAACCTCCAAATTTAAATTTAAACAAGCACATCTCAATTAAAAAAAAAAAACAAAGGGGGGGGGGGGGAAAGGGGAGAAAACTATCAGCCAGAAAATTTACTAATTAAATATAAGCATTTTGAGCTTAATGCTCTCATCTTTCTTCTTATTAATGTATTAACCAAGATGATATTCAACTAGGAAAAACTCAGCCCAGATAAACTGATGACTGCAGCATCAGGGTAGCAATTGGGGAAGTTTAATGTTAAATAAAGAAATAATAAAGCAAGCCCTCAGCTGCTAACTCTTTTCTTTCTGTGTGGTAACTCCTTTATGAAGCCATTCACCTCTGATGCTGCTGGAAGAGGAGAGGGTAAAGAAATGCAAAGCTTTGTAATGGAAGAGGAGAGAGTAAAGGAATGCAGAGCTTTATAATCTTGCTCTCTTGATTTTTTCCACCTAAGCATTTGTGATAGGTCTGTTCTGAAGGTGGGATACAGCATAGGTTTAGATTGGACATCAGGAAAAAGGTTTTTGTGGAGAGAGTAATCAGGGACTGGGAATGAGCTGCCCAGGCAGGTGGTGGAGTCACCAACCCTGGGTGTGTTTAAGGGTGGTTTGGATGTGGTGCTTAGGGAGATGGTTTCAGGTCAATCTTGTAGAGGAGGGTTCTAGGTTGGACTTGGTGATAACCCTGGATGTGCTTAAGGGTGGTTTGAACGTGGTGCTTAGGGCTATGGTTAAAGGTCAATCTTGTAGAGTAGGGTTCTAGGTTGGGCTTGGTAAACCTGAGAGGCTTTCCCAACCTAGATATTTCTGTTATTCCGCTCTGACCTCCCCATTACAGACATTCTCTGTTGTATTAGGGTGGTAGAACTTGCTTACACCAAGACAGCTTTGACTGACAACAGAAATTAATGTCATCCAAATTAATGCTGGGGTGAATTTAACGTCATGAGGTTCAACAAAACACAGTGCAAGGTCACAAAATCATAGAATCAGCCAGGGTGGAAGAGACTTCCAAATCATCCAGTCCAACCTAACACCCAGCCCTATCCAATCAACTAGACCATGGCACTAAGTGCCCCATCCAGGTTTTTCTTTAGCACCTCCATGGATGGCAACTCCACTATCTCCCAGAGCAACCCATTCCAATGCCAATCACTCTCTCTGTGAAAAACTTCCTCCTAATATTCAGCCTATACCTCCCCCAGCACAACTTGAGTCCTGTATCTAGGCCAGGAAAGAAGAATGTACTCAGCACAGGTTAGGCCATACCTTGAGTACAGTGTCCAGTTCTGGGCCCCTCAGTTCAAGAGAGATGTTGAGGTGCTAGAATGTGTCCAGGGAAGAGCAGTGAGGCTGGGGAGGGACCTGGAGCACAGCCCTATAAGGAGAGGCTGAGGGAGCTGGGGGTGTGCACCCTGCAGAAGAGGAGGCTCAGGGCAGACCTCATTGCTCTCTGCAGCTCCCTGAAGGGGGGATGTAGACAGGTGAGGTTGGGCTCTTCTCCCAGGCAACCAGCAACAGAAAAAGGAGACACAGTCTCAAGCTTTGGCAGGACAGGTTCAGGCTGGATGTTAGGAGGAAGTTCTTGCCAGAGAGAGTGATTGGCATTGGAATGGTCTGCCCAGGGAGATGGTGGTGATCATCCCTGGAGATGTTCAAGCAAAGCCTGGATGAAGCACATTGGCTAGGGCTGGGTGATAGCTTGGACTAGATGATCTTGGAGGTCTCTTCCAACCTGTCTTATCAATGGAATATAATAGAATGGAATAAGGCAAATCTATCAACATGAAGTTTCATATTTAAAAAAAAAAAAAAAAAGGCAAGCAGAAATTCATGGAATCCACCTACCTCTCAATATTTCTACATATACACAGCACAAATATTTCATTTTTCAAAAAAACTAACAGAGCAGGAGATACAAATCAGAAACCCTTTAGGAGCTCAGGACAAAATAACATCCCAGATGTGACAGGAGTTTGAGTTTGGCTGGCTGTGCACGCAGGACAGCAGAGCAAAACAGGAAAAGAAGAATTCACCCCCAGTTTAAAATGGAAGAATAACGATTAAAAATGACAACTTCATTTTAGTCGAGAGAAAACAGGCTAATTGTTTGGGCTGTTTAGAAATGTGTGGTCTGAAGTGGGGGAAAAAAAAAAATCCATGATGGACTAATGGGCAGGACACAGGCAGGAGTGCTGGGAGCTTACAGTAAATGAAGTATAGAACACACCTGACAATGCCTCTATTGACTGTGGCATGCACACATATATACTCATTTACCAAGCCCTCATGGTTGAATTAAATTAAAGCATTTTCTAACTCCTAAATTGGTCAATTGTAAAGAAGCCAGGCTGTCTGATCTATTTTAAAGAAAGACTCATTAAGCAGCAGCTTCCATTTCTTTTTGTGCAAGGCACCGTGAGATGCAGTTAATGATATGAAAAAAAAAAAAAGAAGAAGCTGTAGGGCTGCAATTAATGATCCAACTGGGTCAAGGTTTCTATTGAACTTGTTTCTTCCCATTTACAGGAGATTTCCATGTCTTGTACAAAAGACTGCCAACATTTCTTGGTCAGTGGCCTTCCAGTGATAACCCAGAGGATCTTCTGAGACCTCCCATATCAAATGAAATTTGCATTAGCATGGGAAACTTGTGTAGTTGGGGGTGCCCTAATCAAAGACCAACATCCCAGAACTGTTTTAACACCCTAATGTACACCAAACAAATTATCTAACATGTGGCTCTTTGGAAAGTGTTCATAAGGAACAGCTATTTCTCAGGTTATTTAGTCTTCATATCCAGAAGAGTTGTAGGAGAGCTGTTAAATACTTAGATATTTGGGGGTGCCCTGATCAAAGACCAATATCCCAGAACTGTTTTTACATATGAATGTACACCAAACAAATTATCTAATAGGTGGTTGTTTGGAAAGTGCTCACAAGGTACAGCTGTTTCTCAGGTTATTTAATCTTCATACACAGGATAGTTGTAGGAGAGCTGCTAGATATTTACTTAAGTATTTGGGGGTACCCTAATCCAAGACCAACATCCCAGAACTGTTTTAGCACCCTAATGTACACTAAAGTTATCTAATATGTGGTTCTTTGGAAAGTACTCATAAGGTACAGCTGTTTCTCAGGTTATCTAGTCTTCATACACAGGATAATTGCAGGAGATCTTTTAGATACTTCAGTATTTAGGGGTGTCCTAATCAAAGACCAACATCCCAGAACTGTTTTATAACCTGTTTAGTGTACATTAAGGTATTCTAATATGTGGTTCTTTGGAAAGTACCCATAAGGTACAGCTATTTCTCAGGTTATTTAGTCTTTATACACAGCATAATTGTATTATTTGGGGGTGCACTAATTCAAGACCAACATCCCAGAACTGGTTTTACATATGAATGTACACCAAACAAATTATCTAATAGGTAGTTGTTTGCAAAGTGCTCACAAGGTACAGCTGTTTCTCAAGTTATTTAGTTTTCATACACAGGATAGTTGTAGGAGAGCTGCTAGATACTTACTTAAGTATTTGAGGGTACCCTAATCCAAGACCAACATCCCAGAACTGTTTTAGCACCCTAATGTACACTAAAGAAGTTATTTAATATGTGGTTCTTTGGAAAGTACTCATAAGGTACAGCTGTTTCTCAGGTTATTTAGTCTTTATACCCAGGATAATTGTAGGAGAGCTGTTAGATACTTAAGTGTTTGGAGGTGCCCTAATCAAAGACCAACATCCCAGAACTGTTTTTACATATTAATGTACACCAAACAAATTATGTAATATGTGGCTGTTTGAAAAGTACCCATAAGGTACAGCTATTTCTCAGGTTATTTAGTCTTTACACACAGGATAATTGTATTATTTGGGGGTGCACTAATTCAAGACCAACATCCCAGAACTGGTTTTACATATGAATGTACACCAAACAAATTATGTAATATGTGGCTGTTTGAAAAGTACCCATAAGGTACAGCTATTTCTCAGGTTATTTAGTCTTTACACACAGGATAATTGTATTATTTGGGGGTGCACTAATTCAAGACCAACATCCCAGAACTGGTTTTACATATGAATGTACACCAAACAAATTATCTAATAGGTGGTTGTTTGGAAAGTGCTCACAAGGTACAGCTGCTTCTCAGGTTATTTAGTTCTCATACACAGGATAGTTGTAGGAGAGCTGCTAGATACTTAAGTATTTGGGGATGCCCTAATTCAAGACCCACATCCCACAACTGTTTTAATACCTTAATGTACACAAAAAAAAAAAAAATTATCTAACATGTGGCTATTTGGAAAGCACCCATAAGGTACAGCTGTTTCTCAGGTTATTTAGTCTTCATACACAGGATAAGTATCTAACAGCTCTCCTACACTTAAGTATTTAGGGGTGCCCTAACCAAAGACCAACATCCCAGAACTGTTTGAACACCTTACTGTACACCAAAAAAATTATTTAAAATAGGGCTGTTTGGACAGCACCCATAAGGTACAGCTGTTTCTCAGATTATTTAGTCTTCACACACAAGATAATTGTAGGAGAGCTGTTAGATACTTGATGGTTTTGAAAAAGTTAAGTGGTTCAAGGCAGAGTTATAATAAGTAACTAAGGAAAACAAAACAAACAAAAATAACGTGCACACTGCAGCCAAAAAAATCTGTCCTTTCAAATTTTCTCAGCTAGCTTCCTTCCTTCCCAACTCCTCAACCTCAACCAGCAGCTCATTCTGCTCCAAAGAAGTCTATGACTGTGAGGAGCAGTTAATTGCTGTATCAGACTAGCTGCATATGTGCCTACTAAGGAGTCTTTGCCAAGTAGGTGGTTTTCTTCCCTGAGAATGAAATAACTGATGCAGGGAAAAAAAACAAACCACTGGCAGCAGTGGAGCCTCTTGTTCAGCAAGCAGACAGAGCTGAGTTAAAAGGATGGCAACTCTTAAATCACAATAGGATGTCCTAACTAGGAGGAAAAATAAGGTGGAGGTTAAATGTTTACTTTCCATTTTTCTTCATTTTGTTACCTGCCAGCTGAAGAAGAAATCCTGGCTGGAATGCATTGCTTCATTATTGGTTAGGATTGCTGTTTTTTTCTTGAACTCTTTCCTCCCCACCCCTACATTATCACTCAGTTTCTGATAACCACCAAATATCCAGTTGTAGAAAACAGCCGGGTCAGACAACTCTCTTATTTTTCAACAAATTGAAGGATTAAGGACTGAGCTCCTGACAAAATTGTTGATTGCCCTCCTATTAAGATCCTCATTTGATATAAACGATCCTCAACTTCATATCTCAGCTTGCGTTGGATTTCTGGGGGCTTCCAGCCTGCTTCCTCCGGGCTGCTATTAACCACCACAGCAAACAACTTTTCAACAGGAACATGACCTACCCTAATACTCTGGAGCACTCTATCTGCATGTTGCAGGTACCTCTACTCTAAATTGTCCTCCCACACCGTGATTAGCTCACCTCCTACTCTGCAACAAAAACAAGATTTGCCTGGTTTTACAAAGGAAGTAAACATACTGCTTCTGTAGTTTGTAACAGCATAAAGTGGACTGAATGAGGTCCAAGGAATCATTGCCACAAATGCTTGATCTAGAATTTAACCACATTCTCTTATTTCAGCTCTGCACTTTAATAGGTTTCAAAAGACAGCTGAAGGAACTGTCCTCTGGTTTTGTTTTGTTTTTTTCCCTTTACCCCTCAACATAGCTTGTTCAGGATGGATTCTCGCAGGTTTTTAACATGCAAAATGACATTTACCACAGTGAATGAAAGCCTTGGAGGACACAAAACCACAAAACGTTAGAGGCTGGAAATGACCTCCAGAGATCATCCAATCCAAATCTCCTGCCAAAGCAGGATCACCATAGGGCAGTCGACAGAGAAATAGAATCATAGAATCAGTCAGGGTTGGAAGGGACCACAAGGATCAGCCAGTTCCAACCCCCTGCCATGCCCAGGGACACCCTACCCTAGATCAGGCTGCCCACAGCATCATCCAGTCTGGCTGCAAACACCTCCAGGGATCTGGCCCCAAACACCTCCCTGGGAAACCCATTCCAAGCTCTCACCACTCTCATGCTCAACAACTTCCTCCTCACCTCCAGGCTTAATCTCCCCACCTCCAGCTTTGTTCCATTCCCCCTACTCCTGTCACTCCCTGATAGCCTCAAAAGTCCCTCCCCAGCTTTTCTGTAGGCCCCCTTCAGATCCTGGGAGGCCACAATAAGTTCACCTGGGAGCCTCCTCTTCTCCAGACTGAACAGTCCTCACTCAGAGTCAAACCAGTTTTTATGCTGCATCAGGTCACTCAGAGCCATGTTCAAGCAAGCTTTGAGTATCTCCAAGGAGCCAAGGGAAAGATTTAGGCTGTACATCAGGAATGTAAAGACAATGCACAATGAATGCCACCTACAGGCTATGTTAAGAGGATAGTCTTCACAGAGAGAATGACTGGCATTAGAATGGGCTGCCCAGGGAGGTGGCGGAGTCACCAAGCCTGGAGGTGTTCAAGAAAAGCCTGGATGAAGAACTTAGTACTATTGGCTAGGGCTGGGTAATAGGTTGGACTGGATGAGCTTGGAGGTCTCTTCCAGCCTGGCTGATTCTATTCTATCCTATTTCCACCACTTCTTTCAGTATTTATTTATGCTCACTTATTTGAAGAGTCAGTAGAAGTATCGATTTTTGCTTCTCATCACCATTGCTGAAGAACCAAAAGTCAGAGAGGCCAAGTAGGAAATCACCACCTCAGCTCTGAAGAGCTGGGGTAAAAAAAAAAAAATCATTTTAAGGGAAATGACATTTTGGCAACATTTTGATTCACTTCTCCTTGGTTAAAAAAAAATAAATTATGGCCTTCTAGCTATGGGAAATATCATAGCCTCACTGGAAAAGCAAGTTAGAGTAGAACCATTTTAGGGATCCTGAACATCATCAACTTTCAGAGTAAGCTAGACAAGAACTTGTCTAAAAAACAGCTCAGCTTAGTCAAGCTGGATGCAGACACACATCACCAGCCTAAAGAAAATCTTAAGACACTGATTGAGTGCCTCCTATGAGAAGGATGATCAAAGGGCTGGAGTATCTCTCCCACGGGGACAGACTGAAAGACTCGGGGCTGTACAGTCTGCAGAAGAGGAGGCTCCCAGGGGACCGTCTTGTGGCCTTCCAAGAGCTGAAGGGGGCCTACAAAAAAGCTGGGGAGGGACTTTTGAGGCTCTCAGGTAGTGACAGGACTAGGGGCAATGGAGCAAAGCTGGAGGTGGGGAGATTCAGAGTGGATGTGAGGAGGAAGTTGTTGAGCATGAGAGTGGTGAGAGCCTGGAATGGGTTGCCCAGGGAGGTGGTTAGGGACGCATCCCTGGAGGTGTTTGCAGCCAGGCTGGATGAGGCTGTGGGCAGCCTGATCTAGGGTAGGGTGTCCTTGCCTGTAGGATACAGTTCCAAGTAAGCTTAACTCTTTACAAGGGGGTTGGAACTGGCTGATCCTTGTGGTCCCTTCTAACCCTGACTGATTCTATGACAAGTGGGGCTGTGCTTTCTATAGCAGAAAGATTAAGGGTTTCTGGGGTCAAAAAGCCTCTAGTGTGAGGTGTCCCTGCCCATGGCAGGGGGGTTGAAACTAGATGATCCTTGTGGTCCCTTCCAACCTTGACTTATTCTATGATTCTATGACAAGTGGGGCGGTGCTTCCTATAGCAGAAAGATTAAGGGTTTCTGGGGTCAAAAAGCTTCTAGTGTGAGGTGTCCCTGCCCATGGCAGGGGAGTTGGAACTAGATGATCCTCATGGTCCCTTCCAACCCTGACTGATTCTATGACAGTAGCGGAAAGACAAAGAAGAGTGGAACGAGTTTGCCTCTGTCTCATTCCCATTTCATTCCAGCTCTTGCCTACAAAAGTGAGGGGGTTAAAAAAATGAGGTGGCATCAACAGTGCCAACACTGACAGCAAGGAGGAGGAATTTGGCACCTGAGAGCAGAAAAGCCTCGGGTGCCCCACTGATACTGATTACCTTTCTCCCACTGCTGCCCCTAAGAGACACAAGAACACATTTGCTTTATTTACAATGCCGTGGATGTTGAAACCACCTTTGTTGACTTGTGCTCAACATATTTATAGCTTATTAAATAAAGGGGATCGCTCTGACACAGAGCAAGCCACTGGGACTTATTCCAAAGGAGAAAAATACATAAGAGGCAGATGCTCACGATCAATTTCGTTTGTTTTGCAGAACTACAGAGTGGCTGCACGCTTATGGCAACCTGCTTTTATTGATTTATTTCACCTTTAAGAAACATTTCAGGGAGACTTAAAGCATTTCAGGTGTAGTTAATGGGATAAAGAGCCATCTCACCTGTACTTCAAAGCATCCAATCCCCAGGCTGGCATTGCTGGGGACTAAGAGACACAATCATCTAGCAGCTTTACAGTGATTTATGTAGCAGAGTGCAGCAGAGTGTCCCAAGTAAAATCCTGCTAAGGACTCTTCCAGGCACCTCTCCATTCCGAAGGGTACACTTTGTTAATACTCTAAAAAAAAGTACAAGACAGAAAACTTAAGAGGCTGACTTGGGGAAAAAGAAACAAAGTAGGAATAACTGATGAAGGCTCTCTGCTAGTCACACACACGAGTCTGCATCACTGGCACAGGTTGCCCAGGGAGGCTGTGGATGCTCCCTGCTTGGAGATAGTCAAAACCAGGTTATAGATTGAGTGATCTGTTCTAATGGGACATTTCCCTACCTATGGAGGGGTGCTGGAACTAAATTGAAGGTTTTATAGTAGCCTTCCAATACCTGAAAGGGGCCTACAGGAAGGTTTTGTAGGTCAATAGGAAAGCCTATTGACAAGGTCTTGTAATGATAGGACAAGGAAGAGTGGGTTTAAACTGGCAGAGGGGAGACAAACTAGATGTTAGGAGGAAGTTCGTTACAGTGAGGGTGATGAGACACTGGAAAAGGTTGCCATGGGAGGTTATGTCTGCTCCCTCCCTGGATGTGTTCAAGGCCAGGCTGGATGAGGCCTTGAGCAATCTGTTCTAGTGAGAGGTGTCCCTGTCTGTGGAGGGGGTTTGGAGCTCAATGAGCATCCCTTCCAACCTAAACCATTCCACCATTCTCTGACCTTTGGAGGCCCCTTCCAACCTAAACCATTCCACCATTCTCTGACCTTTGGAGGCCCCTTCCAACCTAAACCATTCCACGATCTTTGAGGTCTCTTCCAAACTAAACCATTCCATGATTCTATGACTCCCACACTGGATACCTAATTAAATAGTTTTATTTAAGACACATTGATTCTGATTTTCACGCAGGCTGCTATTACACTGATCAAAATGTGCTCAGACAACATGGCACAGCTCACACATGCAATCAGCTTTCACATTAGCCTCCCTCCAGCCCTCCCTGCTGGCATGTTTGGCAATATTACTGGGCAAATTCAGCACACCAATAGGTTGATCACACTTGCATGCTCATGATACAGGCATATATATCCTCCTCTCCACTCCCTGCTCTGCCCATGGCTTCCACTCAGGTAAGAATACCCATTTATCCCCTCATTCTGCTCAACAGCTCTGCTCCTGAAAATATTATGTACTGTAATAACCATTCCTCCTCATGCCAGCTCATTCTAGATGTAATTGGTGAAATGTTCTAACAGAGCAATTGTGTGTTACATTTTGGAACCCACGACCCAGGATTTAAGATTTTCTGTGGGCCATGTCCTACACTACTTACAGGTAAAGAGTTAATAAGAACATCGTAACTGCACATTTAGATCTTCCTCCCACTAGCAAGACTCAAGATCACAGTGGGTCGTTAAAAATGAAAACCACAAGAATCAAAATCACAGATTCTACAGCCTAAACATTAAAAACCTGCCTCCTGAAACAGGCATAACTTAGATTGCAACTGGCTGCCAGTTTGCAGAAACAACAGTCCAAGTGATGCTGAATTGAAGAGAAAATATGAACATAACAATATGCATCATTCACTGACAACAATTATTCTAAATCATTGTGTTTCTACTAGACCATTTACATCTGACTCACAGGAACATGCAGGTTGGCAAAGCCCCTCAGGATCACCAAGTCCAACCTAGAGCCCTATTCTACAAGATTCACCTGAAACCACATAGAATGGTTTTGGTTGGAAAGGGACCTCAAAGATCAACCAGCTCCAACCCCCTTGTGCCATAGGCAGGGACACCTCCCACTAGATCAGGTCACTCAAGACCTCATCCAGCCTGGCCTTGAACACCTCCAGGGAGGGAGCAGCCACAACCTCCCGGGGCAACCCGTTCCAGTGTCTCACCACCCTCACTACAAAGAGCTTCCTCCTAACATCCCCTCTGCCACTTTAAACCCATTACTCCTTGTCCTGTCATAACAAGAACATGTCAATAGTCCCTTCCCAGCCCTCCTGTAGATGTTGAAAGGCTACTATAAGGTCTCCTGGAAGCCTTCTCTTCTCCAGGCTGAAAAGCCCCAACTCTTTCAGCCTGTCCTCATAGCAGAGCTGCTGCAGCCCTCTCAGCATCTTTGTGGCCCTCCTCTGGACTCTCTCCAGCAGTTCCATGTCCTTCTTGTGCTGGGGGCTCCAGAACTGCACACAGTACCCCAGGTGGGATATGAGGAGAGCAGAATAAAGGGGAAAAATCATCTCCCTTGCCCTGCTGGCAACACTTCTCTTGCTGCAGCCCAGCACACAGTTGCTGTCTGGGCCACGTGTGCACACTGTCGACTCATATTGAGCTTTTCATCACCCCAGACCCCCAGGTCCTTTCCCTCAGGGCTGCTCTCCAGGGCTGGATGTTGGTCTTGAATCAGCTTTCAGCCACTCACCACCCAGCCTGGAGTTGCACATCCCAAATCACCACATCCAAAGCACCCTTAAACACATCCAGGGTGGGTGACTCCACCACCTCCCTGGGCAGCTCATTCCAGTGCTTTTTCCTAATGTCCAATCTAAACCTCCCAACCTCCACTTAAGGCCATTCCCTCTTGCTCTGTCTCCAATTCCCAGTCAGAAGAGCCCTGCAGCAGCCTTTCACAACGTCCCTTCAGGTAGCTGTAGACAGCAATGAGGTCTCCCCTCAGCCTCCTCTTCCTCAAGCTAACCATCCCCAGCTCCCTGAGTTACTTCCCATCAGATGTATTCTTTCTCAAACTAAGCAGCCCCAGCAGGTCTGTCTCCTAACAATGGTCTTTCTGGGCTGCCTACTTGAAGCAAACCAATTTATTTATATAACCTACCAGCAAACTTAGTGCAAATTTCCCAGCTCAGTCTTCTCTTCTTTTTCACTGCTGTGGGCAAGTATGTTTGGCTGTACATTGCAAAATGGTCTCTCTCCTTTCTCATCAGTAAGCATCTTCAGCCAATACCACTGCCAGGATCTCTGTTCCTATGCCAAATGTGCTGGTTTGAGGCTAATTGAATTAATTTAGTGAGGAAACTTAGATTATAAACTGAGAAAAGAAAACGAGGGTGATGTTTACTTCACTCATAGGTTTGCTCAGATGTATAAAAAACAGGGTTCTAAACCATTCTATGAGTTCACCATCTCCGAGGTCTCTTCCAGCCTACACCTTTCCACTGTGCCTGAGGTCCCTTCCTGCCAGTCCAGGCAGGGACACGTCCCACTAGATCAGGTCGCTCAAGACCTCATCCAGCCTGGCCTTGAACACCTCCAGCCAGGGAGCAGCCACAACCTCCCTGGGCAACCTGTTCCAGTGCCTCACCACCCTCACTGTGAAGAATTTCTTCCTAACATCCTGTTCAAATCTCCCCTCCACCAATTTGAACCCATTCCCCCTCGTCCTGTCATTACAAGACCTTGTGAACAGTCCCCTCCTGTAGGCCCCCCTCAGATACTGGAAGGTTACTATAAGGTCTCCTGGAAGCCTTCTCTTCTCCAGGCTGAAAAGTCCCAACTCTTTCAGCCTGTCCTCATAGCAGAGGTGCTCCAGCCCTCTGATCATCTTTGTGGCCCTTCTGACCCACGCCCTTCCACCATCTCTGAGGTACCTTCCAACCTACATCATTCTGCAATCTCTGTGTTCCCTTCCAACCTAAACCATTCTATGATCTCTGAGATCTTCTCCAATATGATTTATTCTCTGAAAGCTGCAGACTTGACCATCCCCTTCTTGGTTGGGGCTCAGATGAAGGAAAAACGAAGGAAAAAAAAAAATACCTAAAATGTGAAAATGAACAAATTCCATGAGTCTAGCCAGCCCATATATCAACAGGGCACATTCCTTTCTCAAACAGCCCCTGTAAATACTTTTTCCAAACCAACTTTTTTACTGAGATAAAGAAAGNTTATTACCAGTGACAGGAGGGGGAGAAAAAATAACATCTTTTGAAACTTGGGGCTGGGCTGGGGGAAGGGGGGGGGGGGGGGGGGTGGAAAAATGAGCCTGCACGCTGGGGTGGCTGATATACTTGTGGAATTTATTAAGTTCAGCATAAACGGCGAAAGCCCTAAATGAGCTCCTTTAATTTCCATAATGAAATTGTTTTTGTAAAGTTAAAAAAGAGAGGGGGGGAGGGGGGGGAAAGAAAAAAAGAAATACTGTAATGAGGCCAAAACGGTGTGCTTTCAGAGACTCCCACGGTGAAACAAATGAGATTTTAGCTCCTCTAATTGGGCATGCTGCAAGCTGGGCTTGATGCTGTCCTCAGCACAGGATGTTTGTTATCCCCCAACAACAAAAAANAAGGGAGGTCTACAGCTGTCAGCACAATGCCACAGCTCTTTTCTGAGAGCCAAGCCATCAGGAGGAAGGCTTCTGCTCTCTGGCTGGGGACCACCCAAAGGGAGAGATCAAGTAGAGAACAGCTCTGCTCTTCCCCTGATTAAGAAGTTATGCGCCAGGTAATTTGTTTACGGCTATGGCAGAGAAGCTTTTGAAGCGAGGATTGAGTATTCCCAGAATCCTCTCAGACAATTTGATTTGATTAAATAATGAATATGGATATTCCCCTTTCTTCCTTCACTCCCACCCACCCCTTTCCCCCCCCTTGCTTATTAGATCTCATTACCTGCCAAAGGCAGGCCTTCAGAGCCTGCCTATTCAAGCAGGGAGAAAGAAAAACGTTAGAGGGATCGTGTTATGGCTGCCTTGCCAAAATCTCCTGGTTTGCTGCCTTCTGCAGCACCATGGAGCAGACCTCTAAGCCTTCAAAGTGTCACAGCATGTCAGGGGTTGGAAAGGACCCAAAGAGATCAAGGAGTCACAGGAGCACAGGATGTCAGGGGTTGGAAAGGACCCAAAGAGATCATCGAGTCACAGGAGAACAGCATGTTAGAGGTTGAAAGGGACCCAAAGAGATCATTGAGTCACAGGTGCACAGAATGTCAGGGGCTGGAAGGGACCCAAAGAGATCATTGAGTTACAGGACATAGGATGTCAGGGGTTGGAAGGCCAAAGAGGTCATTGAGTCCAACCCCCCTGCCAGAGCAGGATCAGACAATCTAGCTTAGGTCACATAGCAACAGATCCAGACAGGCCTTGAAAGGCTCCAGACAAGGAGACTCCACAACCTCTCTGGGAGTCTTTCAGTCAAGAAAATCCTCATTGTGTTGAGCTGCAAGCTCCTGTGCTGCAGCTTCCATCCATTGCTCCTTGTCCTATCCCAGGGAGCAAGTGAGCAGAGCCTGTGCTCCTCATCCTGACCCCCAGCCCTCAGATATTTATAAACATTGATTAGATGCCCTCTGAGTCTTCTCTTCTACAGACTAAGCAACCCCAGGTACCTCAGCCTCTCCTCATCAGGCAGTGTTCCAGTGCCCTAATCATCCTTGTAAGAATTTAAGACTAAATTTCAATTAGTATTATTTTCATTTCTTCCTCTACATTTGTTTCCAGGTGTAAGCAATGATACTGTTACAAAAAAANGTTGTCAGAAATTAATTTAACTATAAAAAAAAAAAAGTAAGAAGAAAAACAAAAAAACAAAAACCCAACTATTTCTTTCCCAGCTAAATCATGACATATTTGAAGCAAGAATTCTATAGAAGAAAAAAAGCTGAACAGCATTCAGGGCTGAAAGAGAGAATGTGGCCATACATATTTTAAACAGCTAAACACAAGGTGTTTCATTCTAGTTAGCTACACAAAGACAACTTCCCTGTAAACACTGCTGGAGAGCAGCCCTGTGGAAAGGGACCTGGGAGTGCTGGTGGAGAACATCCATGACACAGCAATGTGTGGCCAAGAGGGCCAGTGGGATCCTGGGGTGTATTAGGAAGACTGTGTCCAGCAGATCAAGGCTTTTAAAGACCTCTGGGGATGGGGACTCCACCACCTCCCTGGGCAGCCCATTCCAATGCCAATCACTCTCTCTGGCAAGAACTTCCTAATACACAGCCTATACCTCCCCTGGCACAACTTGAGACTGTGTCCCCTCATTCTGTTGCTGGTTTCCTGGGAGAAGAGCCCAAGTCCCACCTGGCTACGAAAGGAGTCTATCGAAAACCACACAGAAAGAATTAGAAAGAAAGTTTTACCATCAGCTGTCAGAATTCTCTAAGCCATCCATTTGAAAACATATCTCAGCAGGTAAGTGTTCAGAAACTCTTGTGGAATTATGCTCTTCGACCCACTGCCAAGACCCCTGTGTACTGCATTACTGCTTTGTGAAGGGGAAATATTAGCAGGAGGAAGGAAATCACTAAGTTTCTTCATTTTAATTTAAACTTTAGCCATTAAAAGCTTCCCAAACAACATCTACGTTACGTGAATCGGGTCTAAGTAATGAGATCTTTTAATTAATTTGAACTTGGGAACTTCACTTTGGATCACAGAAACCTCCTGAAAGGATGCTCAGAAGAGCAGCAGCATGGGGTAAAAGCAAAATATCACACTGCTAGGAGTTCAAAAGGAAACAGATCTTGAGAGCCTCCCACAAAGATGAAGATGATTCCAAGGAAGAACAAAGAGGAAAATTTGTGGCAGGCTTTTTGGACAACTGATTTTAAGAGTATTCAAACATACCTCTCTTTGTGTCTAATATGTCACAGTAGGCTAGACAGAAGTTATATACTTATTGCCAAGAGTTTATTAGTCTGTGCAGTGAATTGAAAGAGCACAGAAAGTCTGAACAACTCCTCCCTGCACACCTACAGAACACTGCAAAAGAGGATTTTATGCTGTGTATCCCCATTAGAACCATAGAATCAGTCAGAGTTGGAAGGGACCTCAAGGATTAGCCAGTTCCAACCCCCCTGCCATGCCCAGGGACACCCTTCACTAGATTAGGCTGGACAGAGCCTCAACCAGCCTGGCCAAAAACACCTCCAGGTTGGATGAGGTCTTGAGCGACCTGATCTAGTGGGAGATGTCCCTGACAATGACCCAGGGTGGGTTGGAACTGGATGATCTTTGAGGTCTCTTCCAACCTAACCCATTCTATGATCCTACAATCTATCCTGACACCAAGCAAATAATAAATCTCCCCCTGTAATGAGTCCTGCTTCCTAATAAATCCACCCATGACTTGAGGCTGGAGTATTAAATGTTGTAAGATCCATAACAGAAAATGCACACAAAGCACAGCTACATCTCCACAGAGAAACTCTGGGGCTTAAACCACATTTTGGTCTCCACATTACTCCACAAACAACATGTCACCTTTGTTTAAGCTGATTGGAGCAGCAGTTTCTCTTCTATCAACTGAAGCAGCTAATTTACTTTCATTGACCATCCAACAGGATAATGCACCACCTGCTTATTGTGGTTCTCTCTGGCTAGACATTAAAAAACAACACAAAAAAAAGAGTCCCAAATGAAAGAAAAAACAGAACAAAAAATCCAAACAAACAAACAAAAGAACCCCCACCACAACAAAACTCGGGCTCACAGGGATTGAAAGAGATCCAAAGAATCATAGAATGGTTTAGGTTGGAAAGGACCTCAAAGACCATCCAGTTCCAACCCCCCTGTGCCATAGGCAGGGACACCTCCCACTAGAACAGGTCACTCAGGGCCTCATCCAGCCTGGCCTTGAACACCTCAAGGGAGAGAGCAGCCACAACCTCCCTGGGCAACCTGTGCCAGTGTCTCACCACCCTCACTGTAAAGAGCTTCCTCCTAAGATCCCATTTAAGAGATCAAGTCCAACCCCCCTGCCAGAGCAGGGCCATCCAATCTAGCTCAGGTCACACAGAAAGACATCCAGACAGGCCTTGAAAGGCTCCAGACAAGGAGAGTCCACAACCTCTCTGGGCAGCCTGTGCCAGTGCTCTGGGACCCACACAGCAACAGAAGTTGCCTCTTGTGTTGAGCTGCAACCTCCTGTGCTGCAGCTTCCATCCATTGCTCCTTGTCCCATCCCAGGGAGCAGTGAGCAGAGCCTGTCCCCTCCTTCCCAACTCCCAGCACTCAGAGATTTACAAACATTGATTCAATCCCCTCTCAGTCTTCTCTTCTAAGGAAAGACTAAGCAGCCCCAGATCTCTCAGCCTCTCCTCATCAGGCAGTGCTCCAGTTCCCCCCATCATCCTTGTAGCCCTCTACTGGACTGTCTCCAGCGGATCCCTAGAATCATAGAATGGTTTAGGTGGAAGAGACCTCAAAGCACACCCAGTTCCAACCCCCCTGTGCCATAGGCAGGGACACCTCCCACTACATCAGGTCGCTCAAGACCTCTTCCAGCCTATCCCTCTTTAACTGGGGAGCCCAAAACCGAAAACAGTATTCAAGATGAGATCTCACCAGGGCAGAGTAAAGGCAGAGGAGAACCTCTCTTGATCTGCTGGACACACTCTTCTTGATGCACCCCCGACACCACCCCCAACAACAACAACTCCTTTTTACCCATTCTGTAACATAACAGATGTAATCTCAAATGCTTCAGTTGTGAGAGTGGGGCAGGGTGGGACTTGCACAGCATCACATCTGTGCATCCACATTGATTAATAAGCCAAATCCTTCGAAGCATATTGCAAGCGACGTGGCAAAGCCGAACTTCTTGGAAGCACTGCAGAATTATCTGCTTCTGCAACCCCTAATTTATCTGTTTACAGCCAGCCAGACAAAGATGAAGCACTTCTTTTGTTGGTGGGTTTTGTTGTTTTGTTTTTGTTGGTTTGTTTGTTTTTTTTTTTCTGGGAGGAGAAGGTGCACATGTGGTGCTAAGAGAGCGCTATAAAAGACCCTGATATTTTGGAAATAATTTTGCTTTCCGGTCTGGTTTAGTAGATTTAACAACTCAATATCACAGAATTTAACCAGGTTGGAAAGGACCTCTGAGATAATGGAGTCCAATCCATCACCTCACCCTTCTAATTAAATAAACCATGGCACCAAGTACCTGATCTAGAATCACAGAATGGTTTAGGCTGGAAGAGATCTCAAAGATCATCCAGTTCCAATCCCCCTGTGCCATAGGCAGGGACACCTCCCATTAGATCAGGATGCTCAAGACCTCATCCTGCCTGGCCTTGAACACATCCAGGGAGGGAACAGCCACAACCTCCCTGGGCAACCTGTGCCAGTGTCTCACCACTCTCACTGTGAAGAACTTCCTCCTAATATCCCTTTTAAATCTGCCCTCTGCTACTTTAAACCCATTACTCCTTGTCCTGTCGTAACAAGAACATGTCAATAGTCCCTCACAGTCCTCCTGTAGATGTTGAAAGGCTACTATAAGGTCTCCTGGAAGCCTTCTCTTCTCCAGGCTGAAAAGCCCCAACTCCTTCAGCCTGTCCTCATAGCAGAGCTGCTGCAGCCCTCTCAGCATCTTCGTGACCCTCCTCTGGACTCTCTCCAGCAGTTCCATGTCCTTCTTGTGCTGGGGGCTCCAGAACTGCACACAGTACTCCAGGTGGGGTCTGAGGAGAGCAGAATAAAGGGGGAGAATCCCCTCCCTTGCTCTACTGGTAATATTCTCTTAATGCAGCCCAGGACACGGTTGGCTGTCTGAGCCATGTGTGCACATTGTTGGCTCATGTTGAGCCAACTTCTAAACACCTCCAGGGGTGGGGACTCCACTACCTTCTCCAATAGCCCATCCCAATGCCAATCATTCTCTCTGATGAGAGTTTCTTCCTAACCTCCAGCCTGAACCTGCCCTGATGCAGTATATTTCAGGAAGCCTAAGCCACAATGTGATGAGGAATCCCATCCAGTCTAGTTTCCTTTGCTATTTCTGTCCCCACCTAAGAGATTTTCATCACTCTTGCAAACATACAATCAGAGAATCAGTCAGGGTAGGAAGGGACCACAAGGATCAGCCAATTCCAACCCCCCTGCCATGCCCAGGGACACCCTACCCTAGAGCAGGCTGCCCACAGCTTCTGCCAGCCTGGCTGTGAACACCTCCAGGGATGTGGCCACAAACACCTCCCTGGGCAACCCATGCCAGGCTCTCACCACTCTCATGCTCAACAACTTCCTCCTCACCTTCAGTCTGAATCCTCCCACCTCCAGCTTTGCTCCATTCCCCTTAGTCCTGTCACTCCCTGATAGCCTCAAAAGTCCTTCCCCAGCTTTTCTGTAGGCCCCCTTCAGACCCTGGAAGGCCACGCCACCAAATGCTAGCTCATACTTCCTGCTGCAAAAAAATAAAAACAGCAAAAGGAGACAGAAACCTGCTACTTCATTTTGGGTTAAGAGACTACAGTTTTGACAGCAGGGCCATCTGCTGTTAACTTTCCATCTCATCATAATACCAGCCCAGTCAAAAGCAATTAAGTGTGTTTTGCCATTATAATATGTGGATAATTATGATAAATTACAGGGTTTTTTACTGGAAAAAAAAAAATCAGCCTCCAATTATGCATATGGTAGGAATTTTCCATGCAGTTACCATATATTGTGTGTGTGTGTATATATATATAAATATACACATATATATATATCTGTATTTATATATAATACCAGCCTCAAGTTATTCATATGGTAGGCATTTTGCCATTGGAATGGGATGCCCAGAGAGGTGGTGGAGTTGCCATCCCTGGAGGTGTTCAAGAAAGGACTGGATGGAGCACTTAGTGCCATTGGATAGGGCTGGGTGATAGGTTGGACTGGATGATCTCATAGATCTCTTCCAACCTGGTTTATTCTATTCTATTATATTTTCCTTGCAGTTCTTACATATTGTGTATACACATATATACACACATGTTTATATATATCAGCCTCAAACTATGCATATGGTAAGAATTTCCCTTGCAGTTATTACATATTGTGTACCTATATTTATATATAATATCAGCCTCAAATTATGTATATTGTAGGCATTTTGCCATTGGATTGGGCTGCCAAAAGAGGGGGTGGAGTAGCCATCCCTGGAGGTGTTCAAGAAAGGACTGGATGGAGCACTTAGTGCCATTGGATAGGGCTGGGTGATAGGTGGGGCTGGATGACCTCAGAGGTCTCTTCTAAACTGGCTTATTCTATTCTATTCTATTCTCCTTGCAGTTATTACATATTGTGTATACACATATATACACACATTTATATATATATCAGTCTCAAATTATGCATATAGTAAGAATTTTCCTTGCAGTTACTATATACTGTATATTTATGCATATAGTAGGCATTTTTCCTTGCAATTATTACATATTGTATGTATATCTATATTTATATCTAATATTAGCCTCAAATTATGCATATGGTGGACATCTTCCACGCAGTTATTATATATTGTATGTCTATTTATATATAATATCAGCCTCAAATGATGCATATGGTAGGCATTTTCCTTGCAGTTACTATATATAAATATATTCAATATATTGTATCAGCCTCAAATTATGAATATGGTAGGCATTTTCTCTGCAGTTACTATATATTACATATATATATATTTATATATTAGCCTCAAATGATGCATATGGTAAGCATATTCTTTGGAGTTATTATGTATTCTGTATATACATATATATCCATATTTATACAGTATATCAGCCTCAAATGATGCATATGGTAGGCATTTTCCTTGCAGTTATTACATATTGTATATATATGTAGATATATATAGATATATATACATCAGTCTTAAATGATGCATATGGTAGGCAATTTCTTTGCAGTTGTGACATATTGTCTGTATATATATATATTTATATATAATATCAGCCTTAAATTATGCCTATGGTAGACATTTTCCACACAGTTATTACATACTGTCTATATATATTTATATACAATATCAGCCTCAAATTAATCACATGGTAGGCATTTTTCTTGCAGTTACTGATGTAAAATTATACATATATATATATATATATGTGTGTGTGTACCTATATTCTCTTACATTAGCAAAACATTTCAGCTATTCTGTTGTTGATGCTAGTTCTGTACTGAGGTATCCACAAAGAAATTTCTCAGGCACAGAGCCTGACAGTCATTAGAAAGATCTATTTATAGCTCAGCAAGACACTGTGCCAAGTAGATAGAGCCTTAGCATTCTGCACTGCTGTTATACAAAATGCTCTGAAAATGGCCTGGTTTACCCCATCACAAGGAAAGCAAAACCATACCCAAACGTGCTCACAAGGAGATTTTAGGGTTTGTTACGAGACAGAATGATTCAAGAGCCTCACACAGGTTAAAACACCAGGTAAAAAATAAAAATAACATCCCTTTAAGAGCCACACAGTAAAGCCTGCTTTTTGTCAAGCTCCCCTTGCCATAGCTCAAGTCATCCCCAGGGTTAGCCAGCTATAAATAAGGAACAATTCAAAGTGGAGTCTACTCTGCCCTGCTGAGACCCCATCTTGAGTACTGCTTTCAGTTCTGGGCTCCCCAGTTTCAGAGGGACAGGGATCTGCTGAGAGGGTCCAAGGGAGGGCTGTGAGGATGCTGAGGGGACTGCAGCACTGCCTGATGAGGAGAGACAGAGGGACCTGGGGCTGCTTAGTCTGCAGAAGAGAAGGCTCAGAGGGGATTGAATCAGAAGGCTTCAAGAAGACCTTATAGCAACCTTCCAGTATCTGAAGGGGGCTACAGGAAGGCTGGGGAGAGACTGTTCACAAGGTCTTGTAATGACAGGATGAGGAGGAATGGGTTTAAACTGTTAGAGGGGAGATTTAAATGGGGTGTTAGGAGAAAGTTCTTCACAGTGAGGGTGACAAGACGCCAGAACAGGTTGCCCAGGGAGGTTGTGGCTGCTCTATCCCTGGATGTGTTCAAGGCCAGGCTGGATGAGGCCTTGAGCATCCTGATCTAGTGGGAGGTGTCCCTGCCTATGGCACAGGGGGGTTGGAACAGTATGATCTTTGAGGTCTCTTCCAACCTAAACCATTCTATGATTCATAAATATTTGAGGGTCAGTCTCTGCTCACTGCTCCCTGGGATGGGACAAGGAGCAATGGATGGAAGCTGCAGCACAGGAGGTTGCAGCTCAACACAAGAGGCAACTTCTTGCCTGTGTGGGTCCCAGAGCACTGGCACAGGCTCCCTAGAGGGGTTGTGAAGTCTCCTTGCCTTTCAAAGCCTGTCTGAATGTGTTGCTGTGTGACCTGAGCTAGATTAGAATCATGGAATGGTTTAAGTTGGAAGAGACTTCAAAGACCATCCTGTTTGAACCTTCTGTGCCATAGGCAGGGACACTACCACTAGATCAGTGTCCCGGCATAGAATGACGAAGCATCCTAGAATCAATCCAATTCCTGGGCTCTCTCCTCCCTCTATTGTTAAAAGATTTGGTAGGGGGTGAAGGGTGGGGCATCCCAGGTGGCCCTGGGACCCAGGGTGGGAACCTCGAGATGCCCATATACGTCGAAC
>VWZI01009971.1:6854-24206 GCA_013396835.1 Psilopogon haemacephalus
AGCAAGTCAACTGTGCCACACAGCTTGGTGTCATCTGCAAACTTGCTGAGGGTGCACTCGATTCCTCTGTCCATGTCACTGACAAAGATGTTAAACAGCACTGGTCCCAGCACTGACCCTTGAGGGACGCCACTTGTCACTGGTCTCCAGGTGGACATTGTGCCCTTCATCACCACTCTCTGTGTGTCACCATCCAGCCAATTCCTTATCCAGCGAGTTGTCCACCCATCAAGTCCATGTTTTTCCAGTTTGGTGATCAGGATGTCATGTGGGACAGAGTCAAAGGCCTTACTCAGGTCCAGGTAGATGACATCAGTTGCCCTTCCCTTGTCCACTGCTGCTGTGACTTTATCATAGAAAGCCACCAAATTTGTTAGGCATGATTTGCCCTTGGTGAAGCCATGCTGGTTGGCATCAGACACCTCTGCTTTGTTTTCCATTTGCCTTAGCAGAGCTTTCAGGAGGATCTGCTCCGTGATCTTGCCAGGCACAGAGGTGAGGCTGACTGGTCTGTAGTTCCCAGGGTTGTCCTTTCTTCCCTTCTTGAAGCTGGATGTTATATTTGCCCTTTTCCAGTCAGCAGGAACTTCACCAGTCTCCCATGACCTTTCAAATATGATGGACAGTGGTTTAGCAACTTCATCTGATACCTACCTCAGGACCCATGTGTGGATCTCATCAGGCCCCATGGACTTGTTCACGTTCAGATTCCATAGGTGCTCACAAACATGATCTTCAATTACAGTGGGCAGATTTTCCCTCCTCCAGTTCTTACTTTTGCCCTCTGGAATTTGGACATCATGGCTGGAGCACTTGCTGCTGAAGACTGAGGTAAAGAAGTCATTGAGCACCTCAGCCTTATCTATGTCCCTTGTCGCCAGCTCTCCATTTCCCTTCTGAAAGGGTCCCACATTCTCCCTAGTCCTCCTTTACTCACTAATACACCTGAAGAAATTCTTCTTGTTCCCCTTAATATGCCTAGCCAGATTCAACTCCAGCTGTGCTTTAGCTTTCCTAACCTGATCCCTGCTTGCACTGTCGTGGTTTTATCACTGACAGAATGAAAACTCTTCAACGAATTGGAGAAAAATAACAGAATTGTATTTTAGATAGAGAGATACACGAAAAAGTTACAAAGCAGATGTGAAAGTTGCAGCAACCCCATGAATTTATTCCCACCCATAACTAAATCTACAAATCCCCGTGCTCCAAGTCCTCCCCCCGCCATGCTTTTGCCATTCCTTTAGGCCCCCAAACAGGCCTACCTGACTACATACCCAAACACGGCTGGAGGGAGAGGAAAAGCAGAACGAACTGCCCTTGAGGTGAGCTTATGAGGAGATAGCAGAATTATGGGATTGAATAACATTCTCCTCATAGTCCATAGAGGAGTTTTAACGCCATAATTCCCAACCTGGGACATGCACAAACAATGTCTTTGTATTTGTCCCAGGTTACCTGTCCTTCATCCCAGGTTGCCTGTCCCACATCTTTTGCGGTCTTTTTGATGAAGGCTCAATGTGTTTCTTCATCTGACCTCTCCACCTTTCATCCATCTGGCATCAGTTGTGGGTCACATTCTTGGCCAGAGTCTCCAATGTTCTCATCTTTGTATACATGGGAATGTATCAGGACTCTCACGCTTAAACCACCTTCTTTGTGTTTATCTGATTGAGGATGCTTTATTATAACTGCCTATACAGTTAACAGTTTACCTAGGTTTCTACATTCTATATTCACTATCCCTCTTCCCGTATCAGAGGGTGAGCCTCATCATGGACATCCAGCCTGAAGACAGCAGCTCAAGACACCTCTCTCCACCACCACCATCACCATCAACCATGCCATGCCCTAAGTTCTGCCTGCTATAAGAAGAAAAGAATAACTCCTTAAGAAGAACTCCTGAAGAAGAAGATCACACTTACTGGAAAAAAAAACATCTCTGGGCAACACAAAACTGAAAAGGACTTGGACTTCAGGGAATTCCATACTATAATCCCTTTCCTGCTCTTCTCTCTTTTTGTTCTCCATTTCTCTCTCTCCCCCTCCTCCCTTCTCTCTCTTTCTGTATCTCATTCACTTTATCCTTTAATAAACAGTCTCACTTCTGATATCTGCTCTCACTTGCACCTTAATTCCACAACACGGAAATATATAAGAACAAATCTTGCTCCTCTGGACAGAGAGATTTTTAATTTCTCTCCTCTGGACCATAACATATTTTATGGCATAGTTGTGCAGGATGTCAGTGTAGTGGAAGTATCATAATGAGACTATTGCATTTCTGAGAACTCCAAAGTGTGTGTGCCTGAGACATACTCTGAGTACAAAGTGAGTGCAGAGTCAATATTTGTGGTTCCACTCTCCCACAAGGGAAGTGGCCAGAGAAGGATGAAGTGAAAGCTTGTGGAGAGAGTGCAGGGGTTCTCCAAAACTTTAAGAGTGTGTGATTTCCCAGGAGAGACTATTTTGGGTTACAAATGTTGAGTTTGTAGTGCAATGTCCCCAAGAATTCTCAGTACTCTACTGTAACAGAGAAAATTGACAATACTTTCCAAAGTGTGTTTCTTGGGGAACCCTGCCTCTGTCTTCCCCCACATCCCTCGCCAGCAGATGGTAATATAATCCCTTTCCTGCTCTTCTCCTTTCTTCTCGTTCTCCTTTTTTTTTTCCCTCTCTCTCCCCTTCTCTCTCTTTTCTGTTTCATTCACTTTATCCTTTAATAAATAGTCTTGTTTCTAGTATATGATCTTGCTTGTACCTTAATTCCATAACACAGAAATATATAAGAACCATTCTCACTCCTCTGGACAGAGACATTTCTAATCTCTGTCCTCTGGACCACAACAAGAAGTCATTCAGATTTTCTCAGAGGTGATACCTGAAGATACCAGGGAAGTGAAATCTGAAGGCAGCACACACATTGCAGAATATCTGGATATCTTTTGGATAAGCTGTGTGGTACACACATTGCCTGGTGACCTGTGCAGGCAGCCTGCCCACATCAGATGTGGCAAGTCCTGAAATGCTGGGCTTCCATGCAAAGATTGATAGCCCAAAGCACATGCAGAAGAACTGAGAGGCACAGGGCTAGGCCTGAAAAGTACACACATTCAGGGTAAGTCTCACCCCACTTCCCTGATGAGTGTGGGAGCTCTCACGAGGGATCTCAGGAACATTTGGCCTTCTATATACCACAAAGTCCACTCCTTCCCTTCATTGTCCTGACTCAACAGACATAATAGCACTGTGAAAGAGCATCAAATCTGCTCATGCTGTATCAGCTCAGTCTTAAATAACAGAATAATTGTCTGTATTTCATCACTGAAGGCTCTGGCGAGGCCACACCTCAAGTATTGTGTTCAGTTTTGAACACCTCATTACAAGAGAGATGTGGAGGTGCTGGAGTGAGTGCAGAGGAGGGCAACAAAGCTGGTGAAGGGCCTAGAGAATAAATCTTATGAGGAGAAACTGAGGGAGCTGGGACCACTGATTTTGAAGAAGAAGAGGATGAAAGGATGTTGTGGAGAGGCTGCTACTGGTCTCCTCTCACAGGTAAATAGTGATAGAACAAGAGGGAATGGCCTCAGGCTGTGACTGGGTAGGTTTAGACTGGATATTAGAAAATATATTCATAGAAGGAGTGGTCAGGCATTGGAATGGGCTGCCCAGGGAGGTGGTTGAGTCACTGTCCCTGGATGTGTTTAAAAGTCGCTGGGATGTGGTAATTAGGAATATGGTTTAGGGTGAACCTTGTAGAGTAGGGTTATCAGTTGGACTTGGTGATCCTGAGGGTCTTTTCCAACCTGAATATTTCTGTGATTCTGTGAAAATAGATGAAACAAGACTCAGCAAATCAGTATTTTGTCCATATTTGCATTAAGATATTTGAAAGGCTATGGACATAGCACTGCAAAGGAAGGGAAACAATGCTACATCCAAGCAGTGATCTTGAGCACAAAGCAGTGCATAATCCCTCTTCAAAAGTCTGAAGCCATTGGCAATATTTGCAGGAGGTCAGATCGAACCCCCAAAGATTTCAGGAGCTTGATGATGGTTGGTTATTTTTTTGTTGTTTGTTTGTTGGTTTTTTTTTAAAACAGTCACTTCTATAGATATTTTTAGGAGAAGCCAGCTACTTGCCTTAGGCAGTTCAAAGCATCTCATGTTTTGGAAGCACTGTGGAGCCAGTGCCCTGTAGCTCTGTATTTCACACTACTGGTAGACCCAAGGACATAGGAGTACAGAATAGTGCTGGATCGGAGCTGCTTTGGATATCCCAGCAAGGGGCTCCAGAGTACCTGAGCCACATCCATCCATTTTGTAACCATATTCTCTGATGAGCCACAGCCAGTGCACCACCTGCTTTAGCCTTGTATTTATATTACAGATGCTCTTTCCTGGCAATTACTCCCTCTTTCCAAACATCTCTGCAGAAAGCTCTCTGCTTCTGCTGGGCTATACCCCAGGTGTCCCAAGAGAAACCAGAATGCTTCTAATGACTTTGATGCACAACTTCCTATCCAATTTATGCTGAAAGTGAAAGGAGTGGATCAGACATCATTTTAACTGAGAGATGCAGACTCTGATCCTGAGATGCAGAGACAAACCTGGAGCACACAACAGCACTGAAAGTTAGAAGGATCCATCTAGCATCTGGCTCCAGAGAGCAAACATTTTCATTACAAAACCAGCTTACTGTCTGGTTTTTTTTTTTTTTTTTTAAACCTTTAATGTCCCAGGTGACTTTGGGCAAGATGATGCATTAGCTTTACTGTTGAAATGGAAATGGTACCAGTACCGTTCCCCATTTGCTGCCTGTTAGCCCTGTGGGCATAATGAGATGCCACAGCACCTGCCACAGGGATAATCCTTGTCTCAATTGCTCCTTTAAGCATTCTCCTAACACAGTTATCACAGAATCAGTATTTACCACCTAAACCCACAAGCAGTGTATTTTCCATGCATTAGTGTCACTGTAAGACAGTGATTTATTATCTCAGCAAGGAGATGCTTTCTCTAGGGAGAAGCTCGTTTAACCCTTATGCAAGTCCTGCCAGATGTTTCTGGTGGGGGTGCAGAGGAAAGCAGCAGTCTGCAGCATCCCAGCAGCTGGTTTTCATACAGTGCCTGGGCATGCTTCTTCCACACCACAAAGAGACAAGCCCAGGGCATGCTGAGAGCTCAGCCTCAGTGTGTGAGCTGAATCTAAGCCAAAAACAGAGCAGCTTTGACATGCTACCTGGTTTTAAAAGGCTTGTTTTAATAGAAGGATCTAACTGGACTTCTGCATGGCACATGTTGGGGGACACTTGGTTTATCTTCACCACATGACACATTTGTCAAAGGTACCACTGTTTGTTTGTGTCACAGATCTGATGTCACTTGATCTGAGGAAAATAAAGCAATATATTCCTCACCATGCTTTCCTGTATGCATCTAGTGTTTGGAGACCATAAAAGTGATGGTAAGAGCTGGGACAGTGGCCTTATTCTCCCAGTAAAGCTCTGTGGTCTTGCTGCTGAGGCAGTGGCTGCATTTGAGTTTATGGTTTTCCATAGAATCTTCGTGCGTACTTGAAGTGATTGGCATTTGGTTGTTTCTCATTTTAGAGAGTGCTGGTCCCATGGCTAAGTGACATGTTCTCTTGTGAGAGGGAGCAGGAGGAACAGGCTAAGTTTGCATACAAATGGGAACTTCAAATTGTGAAAGTCTTCCCAGGTGCCAGATTCCCCTGTCCCAAACTCTCATATTTCCTCTTTACACATACAGTGGCAGAACATTACTTCTGTGCATGCAGGGTAAGTGGGTGTCACGAGATATCGCTTAATTAGGTTCGATATCCTGTGGAGGGGGGGGGTCCTCGTGCCCCCCCGAGGTTCTTTTGGGTTCCGGTCGGCAGAAACAAATGCACGAGTCGCTCAAAACGCCAGGTGCAACAATTTAACAGTCAGAACTTAGGAAACAGAGAGGCTACATATAAAATAGATCCCGACCACGCCTATAAAGTACCCGCGGGGCGCGAGGGGAAAACACGCTCCTTCCCGAACCCGAGGGGAAGAAGGGAAAAGACCGATTTAGCCCGGATAGGGGGAGAAAGAGAGAGAGAGAGAAAGAGAAAGGGATTAGTCTTGCCGCTTTTCTGGAGAGTTGCTATGCTTTGCTGCCTGCTGATTGTTGCTTTGCACGTGGCTGCGCTCTTCACAGCCAGGACGGGGAGACAACGGCTAATGAGGAGAAGAGTGAGGAGAGGAGGAAGAGCCCCTAAGGGCTGCTAATCCCTGCCTAAATACCCTATGGGGGGCATGTGAAACTGTCCAATAGGTATTCAGCATTCTCTAGCTGACCAATTGATTCAAAAACTCCACGCATATGTGCAGCCCGGGGTCTCCCTGGGTCCTGGGACCACGTGGGGTGCCCCCGCCCCTCAACCCCTACTGGACCTTGGATGGGAGGGGGAGGAGAGAGCCCAGGGATTGGACCAATTCTAGGGTGTTTGTCACACCCATACCGGGACAGTGGGACATTAGAATATAATTTCCTTTCCTGTCAAACATAGGAAGGAAATTTTCCAATGTCAGTTTTCCCTTAAAAGGGGCTAGGGCAAGGGGTGCATCAGAGGCCTACTCAGAAATGCTCTGCATGTGTTTTATCAAATTGACTTAAGCAATCTTATAAGCCAATAGTGAAGTACTCACTTTTTTTTTTTTTCTTCTTATTTTTTTTTTCCCAACAGACAGTTTTAAAGATACCAAAATACATAGCTGAAAGTATCTGCAACAGGGACAATTGGCAGCCTTGCATATACCTAGCTGGCAACCCATCCAAGAGGTTTGCCTTCTAGTAACAGAAAACCGAAATAGGCATATGGAGAAATCGAGCTCAAAGACTTATATTTCCTACGTATAAATACACTGAAGTCACAGATGTCTCCACAACCTCAATCTGCCAGGACCAAAAGCAAGGAACAGACCCAAAAGGAAAGACACACAAAAAAAGCAAAATTGCAAACTCTTCATATTGAAGGGTTTCTTTCTTTTCCAACAGACAGGTGCTCAAAAAGCTCTACTAACCAGTATTAAATAAGTCTGTGTTGGTGCCTTTACTGCTAAAGGAAGGCACGTCTCGCCAGGAGCATGTGTCTGATCACCTCCTAGAGTCCTGAGAACATTGTGAGCTCTACCAGAAACTTGAAGCCACCTGAAAACAACTGCTGATAAGTAAAACTTGCTCTTTACAATGTGTCTGGTGACACCTGGATCCGATCCTTGCCCCATTAACAGAAACCTGTGAGTTTTAAAGGACAAAAATGTTATTTTCTTGCATATCCCATAAGTGGAAAGAGTTTACATTTGTCGCATTTACAGTCCTCAGCATTACAAGCAGCACTTTTACATGCCAGACCAGCTGGTAACCTGTAAGTCTTATGAGATAATGCCTGTGATTGATACTCATGAAATCAGCAAGGAGAGGCTCTAAGGCCCAGGAGAGCAATAGACTATCTACAGCTTTTACAAGTTCTGCTCCAGCAGGAGGCTAGGATCACAATTCCCAGGAGAGAAATATTTATGGGTCATGAACCTTCAGGCTGTGCCAAGAGAGCCGTCAGCTGTTGTCAGAAGCATATATAAAATCTGCTTTTGTGTTACTCAGTTGTGCACCCATGGACAAATTGAATTCATGCCAGGGCTGCCAATATCTGTGGAACAGGTTGTAATTTTAATTTTTTTTTTCTTGTCATTTCTTTATGATGCATCAGGCAGAGTATGACAGATTTATAATTAAAGTCATATGGGAGGCAAAAAGGGTTTGCTCCCTTTTTCTAGGGAAATCAAAGCCATGTACAATCTGGAAAGCTCCATGAACAAGTGAGAAAATGAAGGGATCAAAGAAGTGAAAGGTGGTCAGACTAAGTGAGGAGGTATTTTATTTAACCAAACCATTTTCTTTTTTACCTTTAGAATTTGTATTTGCAGTGTGTGTGTGTATATGTGTGTGTGGGGGGCTGTCTCTTTTTTTCTCTAAGCATTTACTATTGCCTCCCTTTCAATTTCTGGGAAGCAAAGAAGCCATATGATGTCCATTAGTTAATTATTCAGTGGATCCACACAACAGATAATTTTAAAAAATATATATGTACTCCAAATAATTTCAAGGAGACAAATTAAGTAACTTTTAAAAAAATATCTAAAAGAAGACAGAAAAACAGACTTCACACACAGGGTTTTAAAAATATCTTGTTCCCTCCTGTAAATCTTTCAGTAATTTATGAAGCCTTTTGAGATCATTTTTATTATATTGCAATAAAAATGGAAGCTATTATGACAGCAGGTGTCATCTGGTGCAAAAGAACATATATAATCAGCAATGAAACACCTTCCTGCTGAAAGAAGTCAATGCTCAATTAAAAAGCAAGGCTAATGTCATAGCCAAGTACCTTTATAAGACAGCAACCACCACCACAAATAATGTCACAAGTCGAACCAATTTCCAGAGGGTCCTGAACAGATCCTCTTCAAACTGCAAGAATAGAGTTATTAACAACTGATTCATGGCACAGCAGTAATATAACTGTGAGAAAAGAGGGGACATTTTTTTCAGTGATATTTGTTTCTCTAGTAAAATATATTACCCCTTGCTCCAAACTTCGCAGAGCCACAGATTATTTCTGGTTGGAAGAGACCTCAAAGATCATCCAGTCCAATCCCCAACCCAGCACTGAAGGGTCAACATTTAAACCTGCAACATTTAAACATGTCATTAAGCGCCAGGTTCACATGGTGATAGAACACCAATTTGAACACTCCCAGGGATGGTGACTTCACCACTGCCTTGGGCAGACCATTCTCATGCTGGATAACCCTTTCAGTGAAGAAGTATTTCCTAACGTCCAGCCTAAACCTCCCTTGGTGCAGCTAGTAACTATTTCCTCTAGTCCTGTCAGTCATCATCAAGGCATAGAAGGTGGCCCCCTCCTTCCTTCAACCTTCAGGTAGTTATTTCCTCTCCAAAATCATTCCTAGGACCTATGCACACTGTGTTTAATTAAGGAGCAGCAAACGTCAGTAAACCTCCTCCTGGTTATTTTTTTGCTGTTTTTTCTCAGGCATTGTAATTTGGCATCCCTCCTGCCTCTAAGACACCAGGGTAAAAATCAGACCTGCCTTCTTCAGAGCCCCAGCCTGACATGTGTACAACATTGTTTTCACTCCAGCAGCAACTTCTGCAGGTAATTTCTTACCTGAGTGCCTAGGTCTTCTTCTGTAAAGCCATCTGTTAGCCCTGCAAAAAGGTCCAGGATCCTGATGCCACTGCAGGAGGGATTGAAGCCTGAATGCCATTAAGTGCCAGTGCCACGATTTCTCTGTGCTACAGCTGTTCCTACTGACAGGGGAATAAAACCCACAACAACAAAACAACAACCAAAACCCCAAACCCACAACAACCAAGCAAACCCCAAACAAACACCACCAAACTCAAACCAACAACAGATAAACAAACAAAAACAAACCNAAAAGCAGTGTAACCTCCTAGGGAAGGTGCTATCATCAAACAGCTACCAAGGAGATGCCAGATGAAGCTACTCCCCTCGATAGGCACAGGCACAGGCATCACTGCTGCTCCTTTGGTCCAAGGTGGGCAGTGGGCCAGCACAGCAAGACAGGGACGGGAGCAAGAGGCTCCCAGCACTTCTTTCCTGGCCCATGCACACTTGTTGCTGTTGAAGAGCCTCACTGTGCAGTCTGTGATGAGGCAGGTCATGGAGAAGTAAGGAAGAGACAGCACGAATGTGAAATCTGGATTTTCCAAAGGAGTTATATACACTTCTTTTCTATGCCTTTGGGTGATCCACTATGGCACATTTTCAATTCTACCCAATTAGCCTCCGGAATTAGCATTACAAAATCTGAAACACTAATTATTATGATATGTTTTAAAGAGGATTTATGTCAAACAGCAAGAGCTCCTTGTTCTTGTCCTATCAAGTGTTTTAAGACTCATCTCCTGTTTCTGCTATTTTAAAAATCTTCCACACGTGCTCCATCTCCTTGCCTATGCAGCTCAGGCTGGAGATGCCCCAGCCTCTCTCCACCCTTTCCAGGAGCTGCTTTTTGAGGTGCATGTTGTAGATCTTTCTGATCAGACCCCTCACACAGGAAGAGGTTTTCTTGTAGGTGTCAGTGATGGATCTTTCCCCATTGAATCAACTTGCAAAATGCCTTATGCCTCCTTCAAAGAGAACAAGGTGGCTTTAAGCATTTTAGAAAACTCTCTCTGTGGCTATAATTTCATAAACAAGTGTGGAAGTGGAGATGGATTTAGTCCAGTCTGTTCAGTGTCTTCTATTGTGCATACATGTGGGACATCAGCAAGGGGACAGCACAGCATGAACCATGGAGACAACATTCACTGAGTCTCACATAGCATGAAACACTAATAATCCTGAAAAGCACATGTGCTGGTTTGAACTAATTGGAGGATCTGAGTGAGAAATTAGACTATAGGCTGAGAAATGAAAACACATGATGTCACTTCATTCACAGCTTTACTGATAAAGAAAAAAAATTAGTTTTAAGAGTTGTAACCCAAATGTAGATAAGTCAGATGGTTTCAGACCTCTCTCTGGGCTGTGGCTGTCTCTTGCATGGCTCCTTTTCCCTGCCTTTTGTAGCTGATTCTTAATAATTCCACTAACTTCTTTCCTGCTACTAACCCCCTGGCCAATCTACCTTCGCCTATCTGCTGCATCAACAGATGGTGAGATAAGATTGGGGAAGGGGGGAAAGGTGGTAGGGGTGGTTAGAAACCCCTCTTAGGGATTTTGGTCTGGGAGGGGTGTGGTGTTTCTGTATTACCTTTTCACTGTATATATCTGTAAATATCTTTTATATATTGTAAATATCTGCTATTATATTGTGCATTGCTTTAAATATGAGCTTCATTCCTTAACTTCCACCTGTCTGAGTCCTAGTCTGGGTTATTTCAGAAGTTGGGGGGGGAGGGGGGGGGGGCAGCTAGCTTCTAAACCACCACAGCACACCAGCTACAAGTTCTTTTCAATATATAGGTATACATAGTATTGTATATGTATGCAAATTTTTGTGGTGAGAAAATAAAGTGGTTTTGAATTCTACAACCTCTGCTGTGAAAACAGGTTCTTTTTCCTTCTCTTTCTCATTGCTGAAAACAAGAAAATACAACACACTTCATGACTGAAAGCTGAGCAATCCAGGTCTCCTTTGCTTCAGACCTGCCACTAACACATAATGTAAGCTGCAAATTTCCAACCCAGGGACCCAGACACTCTGTTTCCACCCACCATATGAACCTGCTGTTCATAAAATCACATGCAAAAAATTCACTTTAGGTCTGTTAAGTGTATGACCATCCCCTAAGGTGTAAAAACAATCCAATTCCCCCTCATTCCAGGCTCCCTCATTGGGAAAAAAAAAAAAAAAGAGTCAGTATCAATAATCATGAGATTTTGCAGAAACAGAACTCAAAGGTGTAGCAGAATTGTGAAGTCTCTTGCCTGCAGGCAGGGACAAAGAAATCCCCAGTGGGGATGTGGGAGATGTGATCCTATAGCAGAGACAGCTTGGCAAGGAGAATTAACGTGCACCAAGTGAATACATCAGAAACAACCAGGAAAGATGGGAAAGGGTCCCAGGACTGAGGATGTACCAAGGATCCCTTTACAGAGCAGACTTAATCTAGGATGGAGGTGGCAGGGAGTAGTGGGATAGAGATGGCAGAAGGCTTTGCAGTCCTGGAAGGAGGTGGTGGCAGTTGTATTGTCATGCTGAGATATCCTAAACTGTTTGTCACATGGAAGACTGTGTATAGTGTACCCAAGTATGCTTATTATTAGAGTAGATGCTGGATTAACATTAGCAGAAGAAGTTAAAAAGCTCAGCTTCTGCATTATTCCCTGAGGAAGTAAAAATCCACAGCAACATGAAATGATCACAACATTAACAAGAAAACCAACTGCTGTTACAAAGAAATTCCCATAACTGTTCCCAAAATAGATCCTTGGCATGAAGTTGAAGGGCAGGTGCTTCTCATTCAGCAACCCCCAGCTTAGATAAAACAACGAGCACTGGGAAGTTTAATGCTTCAGCTTGCTGCCAAATGTTGCAGAGTAGCTACTGACTAAACATGGACACTGTTTTCTCCATTGACTGGTAGAAGTAATGCAAACCCAGAGTCTTTCTAGGGTTACATCTCATAACATGCAATGAAAATCCCATGCAGGTGAAAGGGCAGTGCTAGAAACTGCATTAATACAAAAGTCTGTATTTACTAGTGATTTTAATTGCATCACCTACTTAGATACCTCTTGGTACTTGCTGTAATCACAGAATCAGAGAATCAGAGAACTTTAGAGGTTGGAAGGGACCTCCAGAGATCATCTAGTCCAAACTCCCTGCCAAGGCAGGATCCCCTAGGGTAGTTTGCATTGGAATACATCTGGGTGGGTTTTGAAAGTTTCCAGAGAAGGAGACTCCACAACCTGTCTGGGCAGCCTGTTCCAGTGCTCCACCACCCTCACTGGAAAGAAGTTTCTCCTCATGTTGAGGTGAAACCTTCTGTGTTCTAGTCTGAAGCCACCGCTCCTTGTCTTATTGCTGCTGACCAGCAAAAAGAGATTGGGCCCATCCACTTGACACCCACCCCTCAGGTATTTATAGACACTGATCAGATGTTCTCTCAGTCTCATCTTCTCCAGACTAAACAACCCCAGATTTCTCAGTCTCTCTCCATAGGGGAGATGCTCGAGTCCTCCAATCATCCTCATGGCTCTCTGATGGACTCATTCCAGCAGATCATTGTCTCTCTTGAACTAGGGAGGCCCAAACTGGACATAGTATTCCAGGTGTGGTCTCACCAGGGCAGAGCAGAGGGGAGAAGAACCTCCCTTGGCCATGGTGCCCACACTTCCTGATGCACACCAGGATGCCACTGCCTCTCTCGGCCACAAAGGCACATTGCTGGTCCATGCAGAGCTTGCTGTCCACCAAGACTCCAAGGTCTTTCTCCATCGAACTGCTTTCCAGCAGGACAGCCCCCAAACTGTACTGGTGCCTGTTTTTATTCCTCCCCAGATGGAGGACCCTGCACTTGTCCTTATTGAACTTCATAAGGTTTGCTTTCACACAGCTGTCCAGCCTGTCCAGTTCTCATTGGATAGTAGCACAGCATGACAGGATGTCAGCCACCACTCCCAGTTTTTTATCACCATCAAACTTGCTGAGGGTACACTCAATGCCCTCATCCAGGTCATTAACAAAGATCTTCAACAAAATTTGACCCGGGACTGATCCCTGGGGAACACCACTGGCTACAGGCCTCCAGCTTGATTCTGTGCCATTGATGACAACCCTCTGAATTCTGTTGTGGAGCCAGTTTTCAACTGACCTCAGACCAGGCATCTATGTCACATCTCCTGAGCTTATCTATGAGGATGTTGTGGGAGACAGTATCAAAAGCCTTGCTGAAGTTAAGGTATATGACATTTGCAGCCCTCCCCTTGTCTACCTTAATGTAGTGGGTAATACTGAACAGCACAGGTACCGTCAATTCATCTTGCTCCTTTTTCCCCAGCATAGACTTTAGTAGGGCTGATGCTCAACAGCATAGTAAATAAATCTGATAAACTGATAGATAATTGACACATAAAAAGATGCCACCCCCTCTAAATACACACCTGATTTTTTTTCCCAAACTGTGGAATAATTTACATTGGATAGTGGTTATGGAGGTGATCTGGCCAACCTCCTGCTCGAGCCTGGACATTTCTCATACTTACACCCCCAAATCCTACAGGGGTGAGATTTAAGACATGTAGCAGTCCTTAGTATTTTCCCTGCTGTCTGACTTAGGTGAAGCCAATGGTTTCTAGTGCTTAGGCATTCCCAGATGTTTGTACAGGGAGGCAAGGGATGGTTCACCACATGGATCACTTCTTAAACTAAAAAGGGGCAAAAATTTGCCAATGATCTTTAATGTAGCACAGACAAAAGCAATTGGTGAAGGACAGTAAAATGCAAGATTCAAGTCGAAGTAGATAAGGAGAAAGTAATGCACAGAGGGAAAAATAATGCTTCTGTTCCAGACAGAGTGATAAACTCTGAACTAGCTGTTCAGGAAGGACATCTGGGAGCAGGATAGTTTTGTGAATATGTCATCTCAGTGCTCAGGAGAGGTTAAATGGGAGGTCAGAAACAGAAGTGGAAAAGGCACAGACAGGGACATCAAACTGTCTGCCAGCATGCTATGCATGGTACATTTCAGATATGAAAGGAAATGGAAAGATACAAAAAGAGTGGATAAGGATGGTGTCATGGTTGAGTTCAGTTTGTTGAGGGATCTACTACACCACGCTGCTGTCATGCCAGCTTCAAATGGAAGTGCTGGCTGGAGCAAGGGATAATGGGGCTTGTAGTTCAGTTTGCAGTGTGACAGGCTTCCTGTTCTGGTTGCTGCTTCTGGTTTCCAGTTCTGGGGTGTTGGTCTTTGCTGCTGGGCTGGCTGCTGTGTGCTTGGGTATGGGGAACCATTTTATCTCTGGCTTCTGCTGCTGCTTTGGCTTTTGCTAGGGTAACTGCATAGCTCATTAAAGTCCTCATCTCAAACCAGAGGTTTCTTGTGTTACTTTCCCTTCTGTCTGTGTGTGGGGTGGGAAGCCTGCTTGTGAGAGCAGGGTGTGTTAACCCAAGACAGATGGCCAAAGGCTTCTGTGTAAAGAGTAATTGATCAGAATATGACCCTTCAGTCTGGAGAAGATACTGCTGGGAAAGCAGATGAGAGAGTTCCTCAAAATCATGAAAGATGTTGAGACCTCAATAGTTCAAAATTCCTGTTGAATTTCCTATTATGTTTACTTGCTTCACTGATACAGGGGTGGCACAAAGGTGATGGATGCAAATGAACCTGTTTCAGGTTCTCCAAAGACTTTTGAAGGCATAATGTTTAGACACCATGCTACTCTGGCTTTTTTCAGTCCGTGCTAAGATCACTTAGGCAAGACTGCCCAGGGGGGCTGCGGATTCTCACTCTCCGGAGATATTCCAAAACTGCTTGGATGCATTCCTGTGTGATCTGGTATAGGTGATCCTGCTCTGGCAGGGAGGCTGGACTAGATGATTTTTTGAGGTCCCTTCCAGCCTCCAACATCCTGTGATTCTGTGAAGACACATTATCTCCTTGAGCCACAACCTCCACTCTGCTGGTTAAACCAGCGATGCATTGAACTGGCTGAATATTTGTGAAGGTAGAATTTACTTCTATCAAACAGATCTCTTAAAATGGATAATTTAATGGAGCTTTCCAAGGCATTTTCCAAGGCAAGCCTCTGGAAAAAGATTAAATTCTTTTGTGAGCAGAACCCTTTTTAACTGCCCTGCTGCCAAGGGACGTGATCAGAAACAGCTCTTGGTATTACAAACCCTTACTAGGTTTTCATCTGCCCTGATATATTTTCCACACTGCTTGTTAGATCCTCCATGCCCAGGAACCTATCTCTCTGTTTTGTTACTCAGAGCCTAAGTCTGAGAAAAAAATGTTTTACTGAACAGCCTGCTAGGGCTTTAATTGAGATACTTAATTATTTGAGATGAGTTATTGGTCCAGTTGTCACCCAAGAAATCTGTGCTGTTGGTGACAGGCCTATTTGGGTGTGCACAGCACATTTGCACAGGTTTTGCAGTGACCAGAGCTTGATGTTTGCAGGTCCTTCACTTTCTCATCCCATGTGTGGCACAGGCTCACCGGAGCCTGCAGAAAAACTTATTTTAACAGAGTTTTAATTTACATCAGTGTGATTTCATTTTTTTAAGGGTGTGATTTATGAGCTTGAGAGCACCGGTGCCATGAATATGAAGTAAGTGTTCGAGACAGCCCACATCGCTCGTGGCAGAGCTGCCACAACACTGTGTCAATCTCTCCAGTTTTGAGCACAGAAAGCTGGGGACTATTAGATTTCAAAGAATGATCACTCATGGGTGAGCTGGGTAATTTCTCCACGTGGGGCTGTCTATTTTATATGCTTGAAAGAGAAAATGGAAATAAATATTGTTCATTATGTTTAACTCCTGTGATCTGTAGAAGAAGAAATTTGGTTTGAAATGGCCCATGGCTTTAAAGCTCTGGCTGTATTAATTCCCTGAGGCTGGGAGGGAAGGGTGTTCCATTTGCTTTCCAGTTCTCAGTTTCAATTTAATTTCTAAAGGATGAAATGCAATTTAAACTGTCTCCATGTGAAGACATGTGAACATCCCTGTGTCAGGCTGCATACAACAGGTATGGCAAGAATTTCCCTTTGTCTACTGCCCACTGAAAGAAATGCTGTGTGGGAAGAGTGAGACCTGGGGACTCCTTCCCTTCTGTCCCACTCAGTGTACCAGTGGTTACACTGGTGAGCATCACTGAAACAGTCCCAGGTAGAGAGATCTACAAACTGTAGTTTAATATCTTTAATCTCTGAGCATGTAGCTCTGAATTACAGCTTCATCACTGCTGTGCAAGGAGGGTAAGAACACAGGGCATGCCTCTGCATTGGACGTGCTACCTTTTCATTAGTACTTAGCTGTGAGAAGACCCCCTCATCACCTTCCTACGATGGACATAAAAGGCTGTGCATGCTTGTGGCAGCTGAGGGAAAAGCCCAGCTTCTCTAGGCTACTTCTGCATAGCCTTCAAACCATAATCAGCCACTGGGCTGCAAGGGTGGACTGCAGTTCTGCCCCACCATGAGGATATTCAGGCATCTTTCAAGCCCTCTGTAAGCCTCACGGAAGGCTGCAATTAGCATGCAACTGGGCATGAAAACTCCCTGGGCACAGAATCATAGAATGGTCTAGGTTGGAAGATCATCCAGTTCCAACCCCCCGCCATAGGCAGGGACACCTCCCACTAGATCAGGTCACTCAAGACCTCATCCAGCCTGGCCCTGAACACATCCAGGGAGGGAGCAGCCACAACCTCCCTGGGCAACCTGTTCCAGTGCCTCACCACCCACACTGGGAAGAATTTCTTCCTAACATCCCGTTCAAATCTCCCCTCTGCCAATTTGAACCCATTCCCCCTCGTCCTGTCATTACAAGACCTTGTGAACAGTCCCTCCCCAGCCCTCCTGTAGGCCCCCTTCAGATACTGGTAGGCTACTATAAGGTCTCCCCGAAGCCTTCTCTTCTCCAGGCTGAAAAGCCCCAACTCTCTCAGCCTGTCCTCATAGCAGAGGTGCTCCAGCCCTCTGATCATCTTCGTGGCCCTCCTCTGGACTCTCTCCAACAGTTCCATGTCCTTCTTGTGCTGGGGGCTCCAGAACTGCACACAGTACTCCAGGTG
>VWZI01009971.1:24589-48435 GCA_013396835.1 Psilopogon haemacephalus
TGTGCTGTTGATCACCACTCTCTGCGTGCGACCATCCAGCCAATTCCTTATCCAGCGAGTTGTCCACCTATCAAGTCCATGTTTTTCCAGTTTGGTGACCAGGGTGTCATGTGGGACAGAGTCAAAGGCCTTACTCAGGTCCAGGTAGATGACATCAGTTGCCCTTCCCTTGTCCACTGCTGCTGTGACTTTATCGTAGAAAGCCACCAAATTTGTTAGGCATGATTTGCCCTTGGTGAAGCCATGCTGGTTGGCATCAGGCACCTCTGCTTTGTTCTCCATCTGCCTTAGCAGAGCCTTGAGGAGGATCTGCTCCATGATCTTGCCAGGCACAGAGGTGAGGCTGACTGGTCTGTAGTTCCCAGGGTTGTCCTTTTTTCCCTTCTTGAAGATAGGTGTTATATTTGCCTTTTTCCAGAAGGCCAACCTGCAAACACTCTTTGTACAGGCAGCCACAAAATGCAGTAAAACTCTTCTTGTAGAATCACAAATGTCCGTGAGAGATCATCAGAGGATGCAGCAAGTCAGGAAAGTCAGGTTACAGTCCTCCTAACCACAAAGCTGCCTCACCCAGGCCTTTCCTTCAGTAATGCTTTAACACAGATTAGACACCTCATCTTACTTTAGGTACCTGATATCTGCTACAAGATGAGCTGAGCTGCACCTCTGAAGCTTCTCTGTTGGCAAGCCGGAATAAGCACTTTGTCAGCTTTCACTTCGTGCACATCTTCCCAGGGAAAACCCAACCTCTTCCTCTCAGTCTGGGCATCTCCAGATTGCTGCCCTGCTTGGAAGTCAGAGACTCGATACACCATGGCCTGTGGTAAGAGGCCTGCCTCCTAACTCCTCTTGCATCTTACCTGGGCTGCCTGCTGCCATCTTAGTCTAATTTATCTTCAGGAATCAGGACTTGTGCAACACATAAACCTTCAAAGGATAAGAAAATACCCTCAAACCAGGCTGGTCTTACCAGCTAAAAACTTTTTTGTGCCCTAGGAACTAGGTTGAGCACAGATGAGTACAGGTTATCTCGTCTCAGTCTAACAAGTTCTGTAAAAGTCCTCTGCTGAGCCCAGCCATTGCCTTGTCTTGGAAGGCTGGAATTCCCCTTAAGAATTCCATTCCTGGCATAAGGTTCAGTGTTCAGGATTTCTGCGAAAGGCCTTGGTTTACTGCACTCATCATGGCCTGCCAGGAGAATTGTGTTTGATGTCAGATATATCTCAAATATCTGGCTACGCAATGTATTTTGCAAAGACAAAATTAGTTGTACCTTCCAAGGCAGGGAAACTAGGAGGCTATTTTAAGCTCGAATTTATATTAAAGTAAATAAAGTTAATTGCCTGTCTATAACAAATAAACCAGAAATATGTACTTTGGAAGATGGTCACAGATCTCAAATCGATATAAAATTTAATGTGCTTCTATGTATCTCAGAGTAAAACTCCATTTCAATACTTCCTTCGGTATTCTATGAATTCCTAGGACCTCCTAGGAAATCAGGGTTACTCACCAATGCCCACTGAAGGGGTGGGAAAGGCAAGTTCAGTGGATCAAAGGGACACACATCACCATACCATGGCAAAGGGATTATGGACAATAAGGTTACATGGAAAAGAAGCAGCATATGCGTTGCATACTTTTTAGTAAGTAGTAATTAATATTATAACCTATGTGTAGAAAGAAAATACATAATGTTTTTTAGTTCTCTACCATTCCTCATGGCACTAAGAGGTTTTGCAGGAATAAGAGAAAAAAAAATAAACACTTAGTTGAGTCTGAACTGGAAAATCAGGACAAATTTAAAGGTTTTACAAACCCTTTGGGGGATGTGGTAGTGAATCTCCTGTCACTTTCAATCACAGAAAAGCATTACCTCTGATTTTGGGTGGCTGCTAGAGAACAGCCAAATGCTCAAGAGCTGAACTTGTCAAAATCTTTTTTGGCTTGCAAGTCTCCTGAGTTTTGCCTTCTGACAAGACTTTTACTATGACTTAGGTTTAGCTGAACTAAAAATATTCTTAGAAAAGGAGATCACCTGGTATCTCTGCAATCGTGGGCTCAGTCAAGGACAGAATGTTCAGAGGGAAGCTGGACTGACTTCAGAGAGTAGAGGATTTTGATTTGGATTGAAATGCATTTAACTCAAATATTTGTCACTTTCGAGAAAAAATATGATTGTATTATAACACAGCTTTGCTGTTTGGGAAGCTATACCTCCCTGGGCAGCGTAACACTGAATCATAAACCTTCTGTGACAGTGGCACAGCATACGTGACAGCCAATAGAGAGGTGACCTGGGCTTCCCCAGTGTTTTTTGGTGGAATGTGACTTCCTCGCACCATTTGGATGCTCAAGCTGTGAAAGTCTGTTTGGCACTATTTACTAAATTCCACTCTTATACAAGAACACAAAAAAACAAGAAACCAGGAAACATTCTGGGACTCAAACCCTGCTTTCTATTCCTTAAGAAGTGTTTAGCCTTCACTTTGCTTCAGTGCCTCATTGCTTCTTCAGCCAGCTAGTGAGTAAACTCCAGATATATGTATCCCATCTAATGGGACCTGGCACATCCATGCAGATGTTCAATTCTGCTTACAACCAGTATGAGCCATGTACACAGTCTGGTGCAGTTCTTCTAAGAATTAAGTCCACTGAAGATTATGATAATACCTAATCAAGTAACAGAGGTAGGTGAACATTCTCAAACATCAAACATCCTGCTTGCATAAAATGATCACTTCTCATAAAGTGATTTCATAAAGGTGAGTTCAATTATAACAGAGGGAAGTTGTTCCTGATTCTGAATTATGTTTCCCCAGTTCAGCTTTTTAAAATTGCACAGATGAAACCAGAAGGGGAAAGACTATCCAGCTGAAACCAAATATCTCCATTACCTGATGAACAATCCCTGACTATAGCAGTGGTGTCCATAATTAATTAGAATTCATCAAGCTGGTCCATTGCAATATTTCTAATTTTATCATTTGGTAATTAATCTCCTTTCATTGACATAGTGCCTACTGTCTAGTTTCAGGCCTCATTACACAGAGAATGACCTGAAAGATAGATGAGAAGAGGTGCCTTTTACATGCATTTTTTTTCAGCAGTGGAGAACACTGTGGGGAAGAGCAGGTGTGGAACATGGATAAATCTTTCCCATCACCCAGAACATCTGGGTTTATATTAATTTGTTTGAATATGTCTATAAATCAGTGACACTCAGTCTCAGGGAGGTTTTTGCATATCATGAATTGTTACTTACATTCTGTTTTGCACAGTATCCATCACAGGGTGCTAACTCCATTTATGGTTCTCTGAAGAAGGATTGTTATGCCAGTACAAATAATTGTTGTTATTGGCAGAATGAAGGGATGGCACCAAGAGCTTGAAAATTGGGCTGGGGGGAAAAGTTCATCCATCAGAGCAGTATCTCAAGGTAAGATTGTCCCTAGAAAATTGTTCCATGATCCTCTCAGAAAAAAGAAAAAAGAAAAAAGAAAAAAAGAAAAAAGAAAAAAGAAAAAAGAAGAGTTTAAGTCCTTTCACCTTATTTGGCACTATTCCCCTCTACATTAGGCTGAACCTGACTGTTTTTCCTGCACACTAACCCTTGGGATTTCAAATGAACAGGGTTTGAGTGGGGAGATGTGTGCCTCCACGCAAACAAGTGACAGTGCTCTCAATCTTCTTGACTAATTTATCATTATTCCCTGCTGAGCTGTTATGTGTGACACCCCTGACAACACTTTCTTCACATGTCACTGAGCCGTAGGAGTGGCAGCAGGAGTTACTGGAAGTCCAGAGAACCGAGGTACATTGAAGTTGTCGCAGCAGATCTCGATCTTATTCTTTCTTTGTCTCTCTCCTGTGTCTCTGCCAGTAATTTCTGGTAATTTCAAAGAGTACATGATTTGACCAAAATTGCTGCTTACTTCAGTAGCCCATCCATATAGAGCACTCATCACCTAACTGATCAAGTATAAAAAGGAGCTGCACAAAAGGAGCTGCACTTTTGGCTAATGTAAACCTCTTCTGTAGTGTCCAAGGTTTCCTAGCTTTTTAGGGTGATTGCAGAACAGATTTGCCTATCAGTTTTCAGACAATCTTTCATCACAAAAAAAAAAAAAAAAAAAAAAAAAAAAAAAAAAAAAAAANTTTTCCTCCAAGTTTTCACCAGCTTGCCAAAGAACACTCATAATTGCCGAGTGCACTGATAGCATCAGTATTTGCAAAAGGGGCTTGCTTGTAGCCTGGGGAAGATGGAAAAGATAGGGTCTAGCCAAGTCTGGGTGATGCCCACTCCATCCTACTTTGCAGTCTTGGTTCAGCTGTGCCAGACCCACACATACCTGACAGACATGTGGAGTTCAGTCCCTGCACTGAAAATTGTGCATAGAAAGCAAATCTCTTCAACAACAGGCCTGTAAATTAAATTCAGGCAAAGAAAGGTTTTGGGCTCACCATTATTCAAAGGTAAGATTGGGGACTTAATTTAAAAAGAGAAGTAAAGGGCAGGCTTTAAGGAACTGACTTTCTTCCTGCCAGGAACAATACCCCATAGGCAGTTTTCACGTAGCCATCCTGGTTTGGAGACTGAAAGAATTTATCAGGACAATTTCCAACCTCTTTAATTTTCAAATGTAAGTGAAGCCAAAATGTCCTTCGTGCATTCTCACTTCCATGAATCATGGCCATGTAAAACCTTGAGAAGCAAAGCCTCCCCATTTTCATTTTGACAGTTCTTTCATTACAATGTGTTCTAAATATATCTTTGAACTGGCAGCTTTACCAAGACTGTCACCTTTTTCTTCTTCTTTTACTCTCAGGTCTCACATTCCTTTTCTAGGGAAGCTATTAGCTTTGCACTGAGAAATACAATGAGGAATACTTCAATGACAGCGAGGTGCAGCACTAGGTGCAATGCTATATTCTAAGTAAATGATACGATTCAAAGGGCAGAGCAGAGCATGAATAGCATTGATTTGCAGAACAGCTATTTCAGTACTTAGCAAAGTCTGATCAGACTGCTCCCCTTCGCTGCCTGAGTTGTTAAAAGGCTGTGTCCCAACCTGGCAGGCAGCAATATGGCTTGGTCTAGATTAAACTTCATCACTTCCTGCTTGAGTGGCAGCACTATGCTATGTCTGGGCTTGCCACCCCAGCCTCATGGAAAATACAAATGCATCTCGCACTATCACTACAGGTTAAAGTAGGAACTTCCAGTTTGCACTTTGCTCTCTACAAAGGCTTAAAAAGGCAAGCTTTTATCATCAGGATCCCGAGGATGAAGGCCTGACTGGCAGCTGAGACCCTGTGCAGGAGGAGACTATTTGGAGCCCATCCAGGCCAATGGAATGCTCTTTCAAAACTTCAAAACCAAGAGCAGCAGCATTACATCCAGAGAACAGTTTATCTTACAGATGTCATCTACCTGAAGATGAGGTGAACTACGGCTTGTAAGGGCAGCCATCCTAAGTGGACTCTACAGAATTAGCTCAGGTATAAAAAGTTATGAATTTGAACAGGAAAATCCATCACTAAGCATGCAGTTGAGCTACTCTTGTCCTTACAAATAGCTGTACCAAACCCAAGAGGTTCATAGCTGTAATCCATACATTTATGCCACTTTTCAGAGCGAGTAATATGAAACTGAATTAAACATATTTTGTGCAAGATTTGGAAAGAGAAAGGGCCAATAGTTTGTTGAAGTCTACTATTGTGTAAAATCTACTCTTTTACAGATTTTGAACCATTTTCTGTGTAATGTATTGCTTTTGCTAAAACACAATTCTTTAATGCTATTTCTGGCTTTAAGAGTTCATGAAAATAACTTTCGAACCTTTTGCAGGCACAAGTGTGTGAATAAGCTCTCGTCTCACTAGCATGTCCTTCATCCACCTGAATAACTCAATACTGGCAGCATTTCAGAGCACAAATCTTGGCAGAGAACTAGCCTAGCTATATATCCAAAACGGGCATGGAGAACGCTTTTTGTGGCATGCTAACCTTGCATACTTTGAAAGCAGAGGAGTATTTTAAGAAGGTTAAAATGTTGCTGTCAGTTTGTCAGTAACTTCATTTCACCAATTACCAGAGTTTCAACACATCTTTAGATGTCACAGGTCTCCTGAAGCTGCTGCCAAATTAGAAAAGGGGGAGGAATGGATCTAGAGCAACAGAGGGAGTGGAAGTCCCTGTGCCACTATGGTGGAGACTTGTTTCCTTCCATTTTAGCCTATTTACTGAACATCAAAATGTGACTCTCAGTTGCTGCTGAGGAAAGAAATAGAAATTGTTGCATTTTTAAAGTTCCAAATTCTTCACACTGTGCTGTGGAAAGGTGAAATTACAGGCAGGATCTGGGCTAGCAGAGAGGACTATGATAGGACAGATCTTTCCAAAGACAAACTGACTGCAAATTCTTCTGCTCCAGATCCTCTCATTGCTCCAGTGGCAACAGCTCTTATTCTATACAGCCCACGCCATCCACTCACAGCCCTCTCTGCGGGAGCTGGAAGGCCCCTGGCAGGTGGACAGGTGTGTCTTTACATTTGCAGCAGTCATCAAGGCAACTCTGCTCATCAGGGTCTGATCACACCTCCCACCCTTTCCTACTATCCCACTGTTCTTTTCAGTTGCCTCTGAGATATACACAAGGCCTTCAGTCCAGCACAGGTCCCTGCCTAGAGAAAGCCTTTCACTTGCACATGATGCCATCTGCTTCCACACATAGCTTTACTGTCCTGTCTACCCATTAGCTCGTTTCCAATTTGATTGTCTGCTCCCTGCCTCTCTGATAACTGGGCACTTAGTGAAAGCAGCAAAAGGTCAGTAGAGTTAATGATGTCTTGTCATATCTCAAATAATCTGCTTCTAATCCCAAGTCCTCTTCAAGGAGAAGCAAAAAAAAAAACAAAACAAAAACAAACCCACAAACAAACAAACAAAAAAGACCAAAAGCATACAAGCATGAAAATGCCTTTGCAAAGGTTGAAGGCTGATGTTTAGTTTCTTGACGTGATGAATTTACCTGGAAAAGCTGCATCTCGAGTGTGCAAGAATCCACTAAGAAAAGACACTACAAATAGCTGGGCAGAAAATGAGACATTGCAGCCCATTACCTTACTCAGGTTATATGCTTGTCAAAGACAATAGGACCACTCTGCATATGGATGCAAAACCAGCCACTGAGCTGGCAAATTCCAACCCAGTTTCATCAGCCATAAAATAGATCTTGAGTCCATCAGTGTTTGTATAGAAGTGAAAGCTGTTTTATGATTGATGCAGCCAAAGAAAGCCCTTCAAATTGCCACTTTAGTGTCTGCAGCTCTTTCTTATGCTTCTGACTCTTCCAGTTTCTTTAGGTTTTTGCTTTGAGTGCAGTTTCAGCAACAGGAACAAGAAAATAACACCAACAAATTGGCTTACCGCCAGGTGTGAATTCTCATTTACAAGCTACAGAAAGCAGCATTTTTATCCTTGGCTCAACTCTAGCTGCAGCAAACAAGTCTGAAATCAGCCCCATACCACAAAGCCAAAAGCAAGCAGGGCACGGCCCCACCTCAAGCTCTGCTCCTTTCTTTTTCTGGCTGGCTAAGTCTCACAGCTCTGATGTGATTGGGTATTGCTGTTGACATATGTCACTGTCATGGTAAGATCAATGACCAGTGTGAACTAATGCTGTCCATAGGTTGCCACAAGCCAATTCCTCTTCTAATTTCTAGCATTCCCACTTTCTCTCCTCTTCCAGAAAGGAATAGTCCTTACGGCTGTTCCCATAATTACATATTTTTTCTTCTCTACAGGGCAGCAAAACATTTAACAGTGTCTGAAAGGAGCAGACACTAATCAAGACAGGGCATGAATCTGTGTCCAGGAGGCAAGGCACCCAAATGGGGAGAAGTCAGAGGTCTTGGTTGCCATTCCTTGTCTATGTTGCTGTACCAAGAACACGTAGAGGAGTAGAAGCTCTGGATTTGTCTTTCCCTCATCTTACTCATGCGACTCCAAGTCTTCTTTGAATCTCTATTGCATTATAGACAGCTTGTTAACATCACAGGAAATGCAGTGGTTTGAGGGTTTTTGTCTAGCTGGTTTTGCTCCTGTTTTCTCATGTTTCTTATGGTACCTGGGAGGGAGGAGATAACAAAAAATCCATTGATCTTTTTCATAGATTTTCAGCAAGGTATCAAGTCAGGTTTACAAAAGGTAGATTTTGACACTAGATGAAATTGAAATACATAAGGAGAGAATATGTTCTTTTTTTTGGTTGTTATTCTTGGTTTGGTTTTTTTTCCCCATGATATTTGGCTAATCATACCAAGCCCTCTGCAGAATGATAGAGGGTCATATTTATTACTTCCTTTTTAGTCTCCATCATTTGTCCTTGCTGTTGCCTCAAAATATTTAGAGCTGTTTCAGTATCTCTTCCCAAATACAATACTAAAATACAGTTTGCCTGTTGCTATTGGAAGACACCAAAACCTAGATGAAATTGGTCCTTTTTTTTGGCTTGAATCTATGCAGGAGAGTCCCAGGAGCCTACCAACAAACTATAAACTCTGGTGCAACTGACAAATTAAGCCATAAAACCAAAAAAAGGGCTATAACATGCTTCAAGGAACATAAGACCTTTCACACAAAAGTATAAAAACCTCCCAAAAATGACAATGTGCATGCACAAAAGGAATGCTAAAACAAAAGACACCTCAAAGCCAGAAGAAAGTAAGAGTATAATCTGACTTAGCTTTCTGCAGGAACAGAGTCTGTTATGTAGCAGAGCTGAGATGACCCTAAAAAAATCCAGAAACAAACAATTGGTAACACTTGCTAGCTTGACCCGGAGATAAACTCCTTCCTGGTAATAAACCTATTGCCTGGATATAGGAGACTGTGTCTATCTAGATTTCAGCCTCACCCATAATAGGATATGAGAATTTTGTTGGTAATGTAAACCGGGCATGCAGTTCTATCTTATCCTGTGAAAGCTTCTCTCTCTTCACTTAAACTAAGCAAACCTGACAGTATTATGGAGCTGAAACTCTGAAATGCATTTCCCTTTAGTGCAAGAGTCCTCATGAGCATGCAGAGTCCTAGGGTTAGCCTGTAAAAAATGGTACAACCCCTGCCCTGTGATCAAGCATGAAAGGCAGGTATAGCTGGCAGAGCAGGGGAAGCATTGTCCACAGTCCACTCTCTGTATAACCAGCACTGAGTTGTTCTAAAATGTCACAGCAGGGAAGATTTTACTGGGGAATCTGAACGCAAGCAGTGAGGGAACTTTGCCGCTATCTATCTGGAGCTCCTCCACACATGTAGGAAGACATCCAGTAAGCAATTTTCTATGGACAACTTCACAACTTCTCTTACACCCTCTTTTAAGCCAGGGCAGAAAATACTAAGTTAGTTCCTGGATTGTTTTACAATTGGTTTATCCAAGCTGTCAGATGTTCATGGAACAAAATCAAAAGCTGATATAGAAAACTTCATTTTGGCAAGACCAAGGGATTTTGCAGAAATATACTTATTTCGAGAAACCTGCAAGAAGTCCAAATAAAGGTGGATGTTTTAATAAAAGCCAGAAAGAGAAAGACCTTACCTGACCTGCAATATCTGAATGCTGCTTATTCAGCATGAGTGTTAAAGCTGAACTGGCCTGTAGAGGCTATGTCATGGAGAACTCAGTGATAGCTCAGAACAACCAGTAAAAAATGTGGCTGACTTGAAGACTGGGTTCCAGCTCTTCTTGTGCCTCAATCAGGGAAGCAGTGACATCTATACCTGTCACATTCCAACAGAGTGTTCTTGTCATTATGCATCCCATTGTTCCTAGTGAATGTATTTTGAAAAGTCTGCAGTTTCATTTTGACATAAAATTAACTTTTGACATGAAATTACCTTTTGACATAAAAAATGAAACCGTATTTTAGAACTGCAGTGTTTCTTCATGAGATGGAATCCTTGTTTTCCAGCCCAAGTAAGACTTAAACCTTAGTTTGCAATGCCTAATGCAAATAATTTGAAATAGAAACACTGGAAGGCCTGCACACATTCTAAGCATAAATAGTAAAAATCATATTTTTAACTCACTTCTTTTCCACAAATCCAAACTTTGCGGTGAGTAAAGTAGAAATATTCCTAGAAGCCTGAAAGCAAAGCACTGTCAAATCTCCCCTCACCTCTTTAAATTATGCTGAATGCCATAGAAAATATAACCTTTAGAAATAACAGATGATTAAACAGGCCTCTTCACCTGTAAATAAGAATGGAGTTTGGTGCGTTTGATAGGCTGTTTGGTTTGCACCTAATAGTCAAGCTCAAGTCCTGTGACTGCTTATTTGCCAGAAAGACTCTGGCTTTTCTTCTTTTGAAATAAAAGCCAAATGACAAATTGCTTTGGCCTCCAGAATATGGAAACCAAACTGCTGTCTATACATGTATGCCTTTTGCTGGGGAGCCATCGGCAAGCCAAACACAAAAGTCTAACATTATTGTTTCAACCCAGCGTGGAATACTGCAAAATACAAGCTCAAACCCCACTTCCACCCCTCCTAATGTGCACACAACATAAGGCTCAAACAAAAATGTTCATCTGTGAACATTTATGTCTTGTTCTTAGCCTCATTATGTCTAGAGGTTTAATACACTTTTGGTTTTTTCTCATCTCCTAAATAAACAACAGAGAAAGCCATTTTCTTTGTGGCAACTACATCTTAACATCTGCAAGACAGAAGGAATGTGGCAAAGATACACAAAACATAAGAAGAGATTTCCTGGTGTTTGCTCTATTTCAGTGGGGCATCCAAAAAATGGGAAAGATTTTGCTGACTGCAGAACATACTGCTAAGAAGCAGAGGTTTTCTGATGTGTGGCAATCTAATCTGCTCTCTCAAACCTTCAACCAAAATTGTAGGGAGGTGCCAGTGGGCTCCAGAAATCTCCTTGATGTTTCAGTTGTGATTCTCCATATTTGGAGACTTGGCAAGACATGCAGTTCTGTCACATGCTTTTCTCTGTCTTTTCTATGTCTTCTCTGAAGACATAGTAAAAGCTTTCTGAATCTCCCAATTAAAAAACAAACAAATGAAAAACCCCAGCCCAACAACCACACACAATGACACATGCAAAAAAAACACCAAAAAAACCCCCCAAACCCAAGAAAACACAAACTCAAAACCAACAAAAAAAACCCCCAAAACATCACTACTAAACAAAACCCCCACATTGCCTGCTAAATCCAACATCTCTCAAATATGGGTGGTGAGTGGCTGGAGAGCAGCCCTGAGGAAAAGGACCTGGGGGTCTGGGTGGATGAGAAGCTCAACATGAGCCTGCAGTGTGCACACGCGGCTCAGACAGCAACTGTGTCCTGGGCTGCATAGAGAGAGGCATTACCAGCAGGGCAAGGGAGGTGATTCTCCCCCTTTACTCTGCTCTCGTCAGACCCCACCTGGAGTACTGTGTGCAGTTCTGGAGCCCCCAGCACAGGAAGGACATGGAACTGTTGGAGAGAGTCCAGAGGAGGGCCACAAAGATGATCAGAGGGATGGAGCACCTCTGCTATGAGGACAGGCTAAGAGAGTTGGGAATTTTCAGCCTGGAGAAGAGAAGGCTTTAAGGAGACCTTATAGCAGCCTACCAGTATCTGAGGGGGGCCTACAGGAGAGCTGAGGAGGGACTGTTCACAAGGTCTTGTAATGACAGGACGAGGGGGAATGGGTTCAAATTGGCGGAGGGGAGATTTGAACGGGATGTTAGGAAGAAATTCTTCACAGTGAGGGTGGTGAGGCACTGGAACAGGTTGCCCAGGGAGGTTGTGTCTGCTCCCTCCCTAGATGTGTTCAAGGCCAGGCTGGATGAGGTCTTGAGCAACCTGATTTAGTGGGAGGTGTCCCTGCCTATGGTGGGGGGTTGGAGCTGGATGATCTTTGAGGTCTCTTCCAACCTAAACCATTCTATGATTCTGTGATTCCATGATTCTATATTATGTAGTGCAAGCACTTCTGGTGGAAACTAAGGAGAAACCATGCCTCTCACTTGCCTTTCAGACACTAAAGTAAACATTCATTGTTATATCTGTAAGCATAGTTTGGCAAATTGCATAAACCCAGCTGGGAAAAGGTGTACAGTGATGAAACAAAGTAGTGCAAATGTGATCTGAACAGTTAACAATAGGTGATTGCCTTTGGTAAACAGGTACAGCATTGTCAAAAGTAATGGTTGCAAACTGCTCTGCAGTCCCTGACAGCTAATTCATAAGGCATTAAGTAAGATGTTGTGAAATAGCAACGGTTAGAAAACTCAATGTACTCTAAAATGCAGAAACTGAACGGAGAGGCGCATTTAAGAGAGGAAGAGCTGTGTTTTAGCAGCTATATTCTTTCTCTTCAATTCAGATTTAAATGCTGTCTGTTAGCACAAAGTGTCTAGGTCCTGTCAGTTAATGCACATCTGACACAAACAAAGGAAGTAGAAGTGACACACACAATTTCCCTGTGTGTCTGACCATGAACCTCTGGTGACAACAACTCACATATGCTAATGATGATTGCAGCGAGAAGACACCAGGGCTATCCACCCATCCATCAGAAGTATTCCATCACAGTTACATCTATGCTTTATCACTGCCAAGCGCTTTCATGAACCTTTCCATCTTTTTTATTCTCCTGGACTCAAAAGATATTTAAAGTTTTCCAAAGGGAAAGAGAAAGCTGTGAGTGTGATCCTAGGAGGATTATTTTTTCAGTCTCCATTTAACACAGAGCTGTGATTCTTTACTTGACTGACATCTCCAGACCAACTCACAGCTGTAGAAACTACATGGATCTGGGAAGCTGTTTGCCCAAGGCACCGGCAAGGTCCCTATCACCAAATAGGATTACCCAAATGGTTCACAAATTAACATATATTAATAATTTTAGCATATTTAACCTCATCCTACCCCCATTATAGAGAGGAAGAATTTTAGCAACAAGAGGCTAATGCCTAGATCCTACAAAAAGGATGCTAACAATGAGTTACCATTATGTGCCATCGCAATGGCTTTCAGCATCCTGGCCCTCTTGGTGGAATCTGGACCTCTGCAGGTCTGGTGCCTTGGGTGCCTCATACTAGGATGCACCCTAGGCAGCAGGCAGCTATTGACATATTTCAAATCCTGTCCGTTACTATGGCAGCAGGGAAGCAACCTCTTCAATTTTTCTTTTTTTTTTTTTTTTAATTTTAAAAAAAATATATGTATAAACCATGTGCACCCTTAAATGCTGACCCTACTAATGCTAAGTGCAAAGTTCAACTCCCTTTCAACTCAGTAGTCACTCACTTATACAGCTTACAGTCACTTTTGCTGTACCAGATTAAACTTTTTTATTCAACCAGATGGTTACTATGACTCTTAAGTTGTGCTGGTTTGAAGTTAATTGGAATATTTTAATAAGGGAGATTATAGGCTAAGAAAGGAATGCATTGGTGATGTCTACTTTGCTCAAGGTTTGCTGATGGATACAAAAGTAAGAACACAAACACAGATAAGACAGAGCCGCTTGGATCTGATCTCTGGGCTGCTGGTCTCTCCCTTTCCTTGCCTTCCAGCTGAATCTGTGTAACCCAACTAATCAATTCCTGCTTCTAATCCCACTTGGCTGATCTTCCCGACTTACCTGGCATGTAAGAGAGATTCTGGGATAAGATTGAGGAGTGGGGGAAGGTGGAAGGGTGGTTGGGAAATCCCACTGGGGACTCTGATCTCTAGGAGGGGTGTGGTGTTTCTGTACTAACTTTTTACTGTATATAGTTGTACATATTTGTAATGTATTGTACATATCTGCTTGTATATTGTGCTAAGCTGTACATATAAAGCTTCATTCATTAACTTCCATCCAGCTGAGTCTAGTCTGGGTGATTTCAAAAGGGGGGAGGGGGGGGAGGGGGATGCAGATAACTCTCAAACCACCACAAAAGCTTTTATCACCATCACTCTTTTCCTGACCTATAGCATCTCATTGTGTCATACAATCACACAACAGTTCCATCTAATTCCAAATTCCCCTGCCATGGACATGCTCAAAGCCTCATTCAGCCTGACCTTGAACACTTTCGGGGACAGGGTATCCACAACCTCTCCCATAGTTCCACTGTCTCACCACCCCCACAGTGAAGACTTTCATCCTTTCTTTCATCTAATCTAACTCTAACTTCTTTTAAACCATTGCTCCTTGTCCTATCACTATGTGCCCTTGTTAAGATTCCCTCTACAGCTTTCTCAAAGCATCCTTCAGGTACTGGGAGGCTGCTGTAGGATCTCCCCAGAGCTGCCTTCTTCAGACTGAACACCACCATCTTTCTCAGCCTGTCTTCATAGGAGGGGTGCTTCAGGGGTGCTCCAGATCATCTCTGTGGCCTTCCTCTGGACACATTCCAACAAGTCCATGTCTTTCTTATGCCGGGGGCCCCACTCCAGGTGGGGTCTCACAAGAGCAGAGTAGAGGAGAGAATCACCTTTAACATGTGGGTCATGCTTCTTTTGATGCAGCCTAAGATACAGTTGGCTTTCTGGTCTGCATGTGCTCACTGTTGAGTCAAGTTGAGCTTCCTGTCAGCCAGCACTCTCAAGTCTCTCTCCACAGGGCTATTTTCCATCCATTCTCTCTCCATCTTGGATTAGTGCTTGGAATTGCACTTAGATCTTGTACTTGGCCTTGTTGAACTTCATGAGGTTCGGACAGACACACCTCCCAAGCCTCTCTAAGTCCCTCTAGATGATTTACTTTCTTTACAGCATGTCAACCACACCACACAGCGTGGTATCTGCTTTATTATACTTAAACACAAGTGCCAGTTTAAGGTCAACTTATCCAGCACTCCAAACTGCTCTGTAGGTCTGCCCACTTTTCTCTATGGACCTTTCTGCAGCCTTTGGGTGAGATGCAAGTTTTATTCTGGCTTCAAGCACAGTAGTGAAAGTATTGAGTATTACTAGTTCTTACATAAAGCCTTGAAGACTCTCATGAGACACATTTTAATCTGGTGATGATTTCTAAGACAAGTTTCTAGACTTATGCAAATTCAAAACAGTTTAAGGGTTTCTAGGAATATTGCTAAAAATACATCTTCTATGTTGCTGATGTTTTGCTTTCAGTAAGAAATCTAGAGATGTATGCTGGAGAATCTGGCCTTAAATATGCCAGTCACAAAACTAAAATGGACCAGAGTGTGATATGTATGGAAATAAAGTGAGCAGGAGTGTGAACGGTGTGGGAGTAAGAGCTTTTACACAGGCACTGAGTGCCAATTAACAGACAACAGCATTCTGTGCCACTGTGAGGAAAACACTCCCAGCCTACCACCCACCACAGGCTCTCAACTCCAGGGACTAGAAATATGAGTTAACAGCAGTTGAGGCTGTGTAAACAGAGCATACCAACTTGAGATTATCAGGAACAGGGAAAGAAAGCAATGACTATGGTGGGCACACTGATTTGAGGTTCTGATCTGTGGGCATGGGATGAGAGAAGACAATGGAGATTCAGAGCCAAGTGTGGACAGGATGAGTGATATAAGAAGCAAGCCTTTGAGGATGTAGTACAGCAAGGGTGGGACCTCCTTATATCTAACCCCCAAAGCCATTTTTATGAGTATTTATAATTTTTTCCCCTTCCCTTTTTTCAGCCTCTACTAATTAACTGAATACAAACCTACTGAACATTGAATGGAGCAAAGCTGGAGGTGGGTAGATTCAGACTGGACGTGAGGAGGAAGTTCTTCAGCATGAGAGTGGTGAGACCCTGGAATGGGTTGCCCAGGGAGGTGGTTGAGGCCCCATCCCTGGAGGTGTTTAAGGCCAGGCTGGATGAGGCTCTGTCCAGCCCAATCTAGGGTAGGGAGTCCCTGCCCATGGAGGAGGGTTGGAACTGGACGATCCTTGTTGTCCCTTCCAACACTGATTGATTCTATTCTATATCCTTGATAATGTGTAGAACTACTCTTACAATCAAAATGTCAAGTGGCAGATCATACAAGTCCCTCCCAGCATCTAAAGGAACTGCATCCCCTCTGTTCCTTTCATTTGCAACACTCATAATGTCAGCAAAAATGAAAACAGATTTTTCATGATGAGATGTAGCATGAAACACTGAAATCCCCTTTGTCCTGGCTTGCCAGCCAAATATATCACAGGCCACTTCGTATAGCCTCTGTCTTATTATATAAACATGACAGGACAGCTTTGGGAACATCTACTAAATCTCATTAAACACTTCCACTAATAACACAGTAATGTGTTAAATATATTCTAGCTGCCACACTGCATTCAGAATCAGAGTGCCCCTCTCTCACTTTTTGCAGTGCTGTGCTTTGCTTCCATAAAAAGGAAAATCCAATCACAGTTTGTTTTAAAATACCAGCTCACCCTGCAGGTTGTATATTTTCAAAACTCAGCTTTTCTCACTCTGGTTTCTGGGACACATAATTCTTTAACCTTGGGCTGCTCTCCCGACAAGGTGAAAACTGATTAACCACCTCTGTATAATTTAAACACACAACTTTGTTACTATGCTGGTACCAGCCCGCAGGGACGGCTGGGTTCCTGCAGCCATAGCTTGTTCTTGTGGCAGGTATGTCCTCAATAGCTTTCTCTGGGACAGAGGATAATTACCTTTCCAGTGAAACCATCATAGGGGAAAAAAAAAAGTTAAAAAAAAAAAATTCAAAACAAAACAAAAAAGAAGTACAAGTGCTGTATGGACTTATATATGATAAGATCACCTCTCGCAGGACTGTCACAGAGAGTTGTTCTTGGAGCTCTCTTTTCATGTTACCCAAACAGTGCCCAAGGGGCATACTTGTCTCCTCATCTCTCTCAGTATCTGCCTGTACAAACAAGAGTGGCATACATTAATCCTCCAGCTCTCATGTTTCTTTCCTCAGCAGTCATTTAAGACGTAGACAGCTTTTCAGAAGTGCCTGTTCTTAATAAAGACATTTAGAGTAATTTCAATGCTCAGTATCTCTAATAAGTTATATCATTGTGCCTTGTTCTCTAGTAAGTTATATCATTGTGCCTTATTGCAGGCACAGAAACACTAACATCACTCTTCAAGAATATTAAGTAAGTGACAGACAAGTACATGTGGCAGGGGAACAGCCCCACCACTGTGGAGCCACTTTCCACAGTACCAAGGCTACATCAAGGTCTTCCATATACCTGATCCCCGGGTACATTTGCTTAATTTGAGCACCTTATGGTTACCTTCCACTTTTCAGCCACCCTCCCAGACACTGCCCCTTTGGGAGAAAATCACTGATTCACATTCCATTTACAGGAGAAACTTTTAGACCTTCTCATTGCTTCAATAAACAGGTGGATCCAGCACTGGCAGACTTCCAAAGTCATTAGAGACCCATCAGTCTTCAAGGGTTTGTGGAAGCAACATCTGACAGCAAAATTGTGACTGCATCATTTAATTTACAATAATATTAGAGAAGGAGGGGAACTCATTCAGCATTGCAGTCACTGGGTGAATGCACTAGCTGAAGAAAATAATTCGAGCCCTTACCTCAGACTTCCCCCCACATTTTTATTCCTAGGCTGAATGCTAAGCAGGAACTGTCTATTTTACCATTTCAGTTTAGATAATGCCAAAATCTTTTGATCACAACCCAAGGAAGTCAAAGTGGAAGATACTAATTTCACTACAGAAAAAAAAAAGCTCTCTAGGGTGCAATAAAGGCTCGTGTACAGACAGCCCTGAGTTGTGGTTTGGTTTTCACATTGACAGAGAGCCTCCAGCATTTGGCAAGTCTCACCATCCACTACTGTATCTTAGCTGCCACCCAAAGCTGCTTGCCACCTACTCTGATAGTGATGTGGTGAGAGGCCAGGGGCAACAGCAAGAAGGCAAGAAGAGAAACAACCCCCAGATCTAGCATTTAAGAAGATAAAGTCACTGCATTTTTATCTACATAGCTACAATGACAGGATGAGATGATTTTGACAGGCTCAAACTACCTTTTTCAAATTGCTCATCCTCCTCCTCCTTCCATCTTCTTTTATCTCATTCTCATCACTTTCCACTAAAGCTGAGGTTTTGCCTGAGCTTGTCCTTGGACCAGAACCCTTCCTTCTTTTTATTTTCTAACTGAATTGCAGATCAGGAGCTACCATCTGCATATGGACTGTCCAAATCTAGGCAAGATTTGCAATACCTTTGAGGAAACTCACTTCTCACCACATTTTCCCATGTAGGAAGCTGTGATCCTGGCCTAAACCTGGAGCACTGCCCCAGTTCCAAGGGCAGCACAGAAGTGAGCACATGTATGTACTGGCAGGGAGCTACCTGGGCCTGATCCAAACCTCCACAAAGTCAATGCTGAAAGTCCCATTGATCTGAGCGAGGTTTGCATCGCCACTCTGGGGAGATGATATTGGAAGTAATGCAAGTGCAAGACTCCAAGTAAATGATTGCCTTGTTGATGAGCAGAAGGGAAAGATTGTGGCAGAAGAAAGGTCAACATTGGAAAATGAGAATCAATTAAATCCTACAGGATGATGTATGGATAACTTCTTATAGCTCCCCTTCTCTAACCCCATCCATGTGTATTTCTTACATGGACACATAGTTTACACTGGCACCTACTTTACCTCCAAATTTGGTGTAATACACTTTAGATCCATGTACTAAGCAAGTTTCATAGCACAGGTAATACAAAGAAAGATTGTTTCTCAGCATCCCTCCCATTTAACTTTTGTCTATGTTCTCCTTTCTTGGGCTAACAAAATCTACCTCTGTAGCCACTGCAGCAATGTTTTACCATGAAAACGGACGCTTAGGAAAGTATTTAATAGTGTTTATTTGAACACAATTTAAAAACCATCCTCTTGTAGGAAGCTGACCAAATATCTAGGCACAAATATCAGTGAAGCCTTTGCTAATTACAGTAGATTAGTGCATGGAAACTACTGATAGAACTACCTGGAAATTAATACTGAAGCTGTATTCACTAGACCCAGCTGTCAGAACTTCCAGGTGGATGTTGGGAACCTACAGTCCATGGAGAAGGAAAGAGACCTCCAAAGATAGATTCAGGTCTTAGGCTAGGCTAAGGCCTCTCTGAAGCTGTCTTCCCCATTCCCTTCACTGTGGAAGCCAAATTTGCCTAACACCAGTCTACATTCAAAAGAGACCTGGAAACAGAACTTGGGAAATGGACTGGCCACTCAGGCAGTGTAAGGTTGAGCAGATGAAATCACTGGGATCAATTTTCATTTTAATCATCTAGGTCTGTGGTGATGGAAATAATTCCTCTAGGCATTTGGTCATGCAAGTGAGCAGGGCGGATGACAGAACAGTAGCTGGAGTCAACCAAGAGCCCAGGCTATCAGCAAGTTTGTCATGACAGGACAGGTCCAAGGTTAAGCTGGGAAGTCACAACCTGCTGGTCAGGATCAGGCTCCATAGGAGTACCCAGGGCCAGGCACTGCCTCAGGATGGCCAGGCAGGGCTGTGGGGAGCTGGAGAATGGTACTGCTGCTGCATCGCAGGGGCAGGGACTGACATCCCTAAGGGGCTGTAATGGGTGTCCTGGGCCATGGGCAAGGTCAGGAGAGGGCCATGGGGAGGTCAGGCAGGGCCAATAGGTCCTATTAATGCCCTTAGGGCCCTGACAGTGGCTTAGTTGTAAATATTCAAAGGCTCTAGCTTTCAGCTTTCATTAAAACTAAATGGGATGAACTCATTTGTCATGTTTCTTGCCCTCCTTCTCTAAAAATGTAAGTCTGTTGCTGTAAGAAGAGCCTCGAAAACATCTGTGAGAATGGCTTTCTATGAAAAATCCAACCTGCAGTGCTGTAGGCTACTGCAATTACCTAAATCTCTCTCACTGCTGCAAATTACTCCCATTCATCAATGTCTCCGTCCTTCCCAACCAATGATGGCTCATTATCATTGCCTCCAATTTTGAATATTCCAAGATGCTGCAGTTGTTGCAGAAGGAATTCATTAAAAAGCAACATGAAATTTAAAGAAGACTCTTGCCCACAGACAGCCTGAATGGTACTACATTAGCATCCAGCAGTCCTCACTAATTTATCTTTGCTCTCTCATAATAAACACGTAGACTCTGTGCAAGCCAGGCCTCTGTTAGAATGAATGATGCAGAGCTTAATGTTTCCTTCCTCACACAACAGACAGATTCTTACTCCATAAATTGTTCCATTTGTAAATTATCCGGTAGGTTAATAGATTTTAGAGCCTGAAGGGACTTCTGGCATCATCTAGTTTGCATTGCCTTCTGTGTTACCACTGCATGTGCAAGCTGGACAATTTTATCCTGTGAATTTTATCCAGCACAAGGATGTGGAACTGATGGAGAGAGTCCAGAGGAGGGCCACGGAGATGATCAGAGGGCTGGAGCACCTCTGCTATGAGGACAGGCTGAGAGAGTTGGGGCTTTTCAGCCTGCAGAAGAGAAGGCTTCCAGGAGACTTTATAGTAGCCTTCCAGTATCTGAAGAGGGCCTACAGGAAGGCTGGAGAGGGACTCTTCACAAAGTCTTGTAATAGCAGGATGAGGGGGAATGGGTTTAAACTGGCAAAGGGGGGATTTAAACAGGATGTTAGGAGGAAGTTCTTTACAGTGAGGGTAGTAAGACACTGGAACGGGTTGCCCTGGGAGGTTGTGGCTGCTCCCTCCCTGGATGTGTTCAAGGCCAGGCTGGATGAAGCCTTGAGCATCCTAATCTAGTGGGAGGTGTCCCTGCCTGTGGCAGGGGGTTGGAACTGGATGATCTTTGAGGTCTCTTCCAACCTAAACCATTCTATGATTCTTGGTGAAGGAGAAATTACTCCCCCGAAGCTAATTGCAGTGTGAGATCTTTGAGGACACCACTATAAGTGAAATAGAGTCTTGTGCCCTAAAAAAAATATTTTTAAAGGAATATTTTCTTTCTGACTTATAAAAGTCGCTAGAAGTTAAAGATAGATTAAATTTATAATAAAGGATAAATGTTGTCAAGTTGAATTCAGGCTTCAGTCCACAAAAGCACTTAGGATAGCTTTAAACTTGTGAATTGCCTGACAGGTTTCCATGAAACCACTTCTGGGCTATCCAAGCCTGTAATAGCTTTGCCAGCTTAACCATTGCAAAAGCTATCTGATTACATTTATGGCACATTTATGTAACAGCATTGGATGAGCTTCAGCATGAACTAAGCCTCTAGACCTGCACTGCAGCAAAATGGCTTCAAGGCAGGTCTGGAAACCTCTCAGCGCTTATGTGTATCACCAAACTGATTTCAACTTGTCTTTGAGTATGGTGATCAACTACTTTAAAAAAAAAAAAAAAAATCTGCCTTGGTGCATAACTCTCTCACTTGAAAATCTTCAATTTTGCTATTGGTAACCACAGAATAATGATCATTTCTTCAGCATAGAACAAAAAATAGTGTCACACACTGAGCAAAAACTTTTAAGTGGTGACTACAGTACCTGTAGATGTTTGCTTAGCTGAAGCCACCTTCATTTACCTTCCCTTGAAGCTGACAGAACTGTCATAACAGCTGTGTCATGTCATAAACTCAACCTTAAAACAGCATTAATTGGAGTCCATAAAGAGCACCTGATACTTTCAGGAAAACACAAAATTATGTCACAGCATATCAAAGAAAAGTAAGTTACACGACAAGAAAATGTCAAAATAATGTCAATACAGACAAACAAGAAGATGAAAGACGAAATGCAACAAACATTTATTGCCAGCTTTTGGAACCAACTGCACAGTGTCCAGGTGACTGTGAAATTAATTGGGACACTGGGAAAGGAAGAAATTAGTTCACTGGCAAGTTAAGTATGAGCTAGGAACCTATTTAAAACCAGCAAGGCTGAATGATGTGGCTTCAAGGTGAATTAGTAAACTTCAGAAAGTCTATACAACAGTAAGCTGATTCCAGAATATCTTCAGATAGATGACTATCCAGTCTGTACTTCACAGAATATCTTTTATTTATTTGATTCATTCCATGGGTTTGTCCCCACCTCTGATCCTAAAAATTAATCACGAGGTCTGAATTGATTAATTAAGCCTCTGAAGAACCCCATCAAGATTCTGATTAATCTCCCTCTCACTGCAGAGTTAAGCCTGAATAAAACTCTAGCACTTAGTGATGCTAATGGCAAATCTCCTACCAAACCAGCAGAGCTGTTTCCTCTGCTCCTCAGGTGGTAGTGAGTGGTGTACTTCTCTGTCAAGACTTTGTCCCTTAGGGTATATCCCTATGTCCTGGGTTTCACAGCTGTAACTCGAAAAGAAATTACATTCCAAACCTCTAGGAAGGCTTGTTACTGGCTGTGTAGATGACAAAGTGATGCCTACATGTGGCATATTAAGAAATGAATAGAACGGATTTGCAGAATGAAACACCACACCACAAGCAACCCATTATCAGCCCTAGCGTAGAGGGGTGCTCCTCAGAGTGAAGCTTTTGCTTTAGTCCATTTTGAAGTCCTGTGTGCTCCAAGACCACTTTTCGATGTGACTCAAAGCATGTGAAGGGGACAGTTGCTCCTGAAGCACACTCCTACATGGAACTAAAATATCACTGGCATGTTGTGTGCAGGAGCCAGTCTGCTCTGCTGGGTTCAGGAACAGAGTAGCAAGTTAATCCTGCTGGCAGGACTTGAAAATAGGTTTACTAGGGTTCTTTGGGATTTCTAATGTAAGTTCAATACCCTGTCATCAGAGGCAAAAAATCAGGCCATCAGATGTTTTACTGTAGTGAGCGGCTGATGTGTTCTGAGTGCTAAGGCAGTCACAGAAGATTTCAGCACATGTAATGGAACTAAAAAGAGAAATCCATTCACCTCAAGCTTCTTACAGAGTCTGAAAGTGACATAAATGATCTGAGATCAAAAACTTCCAAAACTAGGAGGGAAACTGGAGTTTGAGACTGAAGGACATGGGCACAACCAAAAAAAACAGGAAAAATGAAAAAAAAAAACCCCAAACCCATTGCCAAGGGCTCAGTTGCTCACCATACAGTTCATTCATTCTTAGGCTTCAGCAGAACTTGAAGGACTGAAGTCTTTGGCTGAAGGATAGAAACACAGCAAGGGCTGGAGGTGGAAACAACCATGAGTGACCTTGGATATTTGAATCCCAAAAAAGAGATCAGCAATTCAGAATAGAAACTTTTAGTAACAGTAGGTCCTATTTAGAGAAGACTGCACTCTCCTCTGCCCACATCTGTTTCTTGTTCTCCTGCTGTTATCTTCTATTTTGATGAATGCCATTTGAAGCATGCCAACCAATTGCTTAGTGCATTCCATGGTCTAGACACAAAAAGAGCTATAAACTTTTCGGGGTGCTCTCATTTGGTTGCTTCTAAGGAGGTTTTCGGCTGGCATTAGAATGACATGCCCAAACTGATGGCGCATAGAGTAAGAAAGAGCAAGTTACACAGTTGAATTTGAATGGCTTAGGTTGGAAGGGACCTCAAAGATCATCCTGCCATAGGCAAGGACACCTCCCACTAGAACAGGTCTGTCCCGGTATGGGGTAACACATACCCTAGAATTGGTCCAACCTCTGGGCTCTCTCCTCCCCCTACCATCCAAGGTCCGGCAGGAGTTGAGGGGACGGGGGCATCCCACGTGGATCCCCCCCCCTTGGAGCCAGGGATGCCCTGGGCAGCACATTGGCCAGCTGTGCCTGTCAATCAGTCTCATGCTCCCGAGGGTATTTAAGGGGGGACACAACGACCGTTAGTTGCTCTTCTTCCTCACTCTCCTCGCTCACCGTCGTCTCCTGCCGTGGCTGCTGAGGAGCCCAGCCACGTGCACGGCAGCAGGCAGC
>VWZI01009971.1:48562-76312 GCA_013396835.1 Psilopogon haemacephalus
AAAGAACCGGCGAGGAGGGCACTAGGACCCCTCGCCCCACGGGACCTCGCATTTAATTAGCCCAATCCCGTGACAAGGTCACTCAAGGCCTCATCCAGCCTGGCCTTGAACACCTCCAGGGAAGGAGGAGCCACAACCTCCCTGGGCAACCTGTTCCAGTATCTCACCACCCTCACTGTAAAGAACTTCTTCCTGTTTAAATCTCCCCTCTTCAAGTGTAAACCCATTACCCCTCATCCTGTCATTACAAGATCTTGTGAATAGTCTCTCCCCAGCCCTCCTGTAGGCCCCCCTCAGATACTGGAAGGCTGCTATAAGGTCTCCTGGAAGCCTTCCCTTCTCCAGGCTGAAAAGCCCCAACTCTCTCAGCCTGTCCTCATAGCAGAGGTGCTCCAGCCCTCTGATCATCTTCATGGCCTCCTCTAGACTTGCTCCAGCAGTTCCATGTCCTTCTTGTGTTGAGGGCTCCAGAACTGCACACAGTACTCCAGGTGGGGTCTGAGGAGAGCAGAGTAAAGGGAGAGAATCCCCTCCCTTGCCCTGCTGGCCACGGTTCTCTTCAGTTATATGTATGCTGTGCTCAGCACAGACTCTAGACAGACCAGCACCACACCAGTCACATATCAGACTCATCTCAATCAAGATTTACTGCCAGAAATTCTCTATTCACCTCAGACAGTGAAAGTACTGCTCCTGCAGCTTTCTTGCACTGAGTGATGAAAGGAGCTGAAGAGCAGGGATGGCCTCAGAGCCTGTGGTGTTTGATCGCTCCCTCGTTCCCACTCCTTCCTACCTGTCAGGATTACTCTCTTTTCTTGTATAGCTGCTGCTTCACACAGCCTGCCCTGAGATGGCCTGTGTTCCAACTACCTACCTCACCCTGAGCTTTCTGTACCAGGACAGTTACCCCATGTACACTCCCCATGCAGGGACCAAACTGGTAAAATTACACAGTGGGCTTCTAACTGCAGTTCTCTGGGAGACTGTGTTTTCAGGACATGTTTATGGATACAGACATCCTTCTGCTACCCTGGCTGTTGCAACCTTGAAGGCACCTTTGCAACACAGACAAAAAAAATGAGAAGCCTTAAGCACAGAGACTTGTTACTGTGTGGTGACAAGTTGCTGTGTGTCAGTTACCCTGCAATGGCTGGATGCACTGTTATTAAATGCCTGCAAATGAAGGATTTGTGACTTTGTGATTTGCTTTTGCTGCAGACTGAGTATGTACACAGTTACTGCACATCAGCTGATAGGAGGTCATCTCTTTTCCACTTTCATCTTGTCTGGCCTCATCTATTTTGCACGTTGATTTGACAGGCCCTGTGTAGGCACAGTCTGTGGATGGCTGGAAGCTTGTTTATATAATTTTCTACCACCCTCCTGTCTGAAGGACACCCTGGCAGTGTGCATGCAGACATGGGTCTGACAGATGCTGGTTGGCAGAGGCCTAGGGAAGCACCCATAGAGTGGGGAGGAATGTTGGCTGTGATTTACTGGTTGGGAAAGATGGGGGCATAGAGACAAAAATTATGCAGGTGCTTCTCAGTGCTGTGGGAATAACAAGAGTTCACACAGACTGGAAGATAATAGCAGTGTGATTGCAGTTCTGAGGGCATTGACTCAATACAAGAGAAAAAGCTGTCACGTCAAACAGGATCCTTAGCTCACTCTCAACAAAAGCACAAAGGTATTGAGGAGGGAGAGGGAAGCAAAGTCTACTTGTCCTCTCTTTCTCTCTCTCTCTCTCTTTTTTTTTTTTTTAAGGCTGGTACAGAAAAATGAGAAATTTAAAAGCACACTGAGAAGACTGGATTCTAATCCTCTGTAGTTCAAAATTACTTTATTGCTGCACATCTTTCTACATGAAAGGTTTTCTACAACTACTCAGCTCATTTTGAAGTTTATGTTGCCATACATTCAAAGCCCGTGTACTACATATCTCTACTTAGTGGTTTCAGTAATAAGGAAAAGTGTTGTTTCAGCAAGAAAATAACTACTCCAAATATTTGCTTGCATTGTGAAAATGTTTGGGTCAGAGTAGAACTCCCCCATGGAGGAAAAAAAAATGATGAGGATTAAAACAGAGACAGAGAGAGAAACATGCATTACAACTGTATTTATCTTGGTAACCAGCTCAAGAAAGTCCAACAATCTGCACTGAATGACATCCAGTTCGATGTCCAGTGTTTTGCATTTATTATTTAGCTGTTTACATAATAGCATCAGATTTTTTTTTCCACTGCAATGTTTTAAGTGATTTGAACACACTGTTTACAAATTAAACTGTCCTGCTTTCCTAGAAATGCTATCCCTGGGCCTTGCTTGTTGGCAGGTCATGAGGATTTCAACAAAACCACCACACTGTCATACTAAAGTTGGCTGCATACAACAGCAGAGATCAAGGGGACAATTGATGGAGTAACTCAATAACACTCCAGAACTTGCTGGATTAATTATAGAATGTGATCACTTAAAATAGGCTCTTTCTGTAACAGCTCACAGATATTTTCTATTTCTGAGATTTATGTTGTTTTAATTTGTGGTTATCGTTTGGTTTGGGTCTTTTTGTTTGTTTGTGGGTTTGGTATTTTTGTTGCTGTTGTTTGGTTGAGGTTTGGGTTGTTTTTGTTTGATTGGGTTTTGGTTTTGTTTGTTTGTAGTCTCCTGTGTTTCTCACAACTCAAATTGGAGGGGTTTGTTTGTTTGCCTTCCTTCCCCTAACACCAGCAAAAGCTACAGAATTGGAACTGACACTCTGAAAGCCTAAAGAAGCAATTCTTCAAACTGAGCCATGCACAATTTAATTTCTCTTGGGGTCTTAGTAAGCCAAATATCTTTCAAATATAAGGAACAAAGTTGCCTTTCAAAAACAGAGCTTCAGTTTTTAACAGGTCTGCCTTATGCTCTTGCTAAAGAAAATATCCCAAATTCTCAAAACAACAGAGGCAGCAACTTAGTTATCTGATTTTGTATATCATCATTGGTTATTTTATATATATGCCAGTGGCATTGTATTATACACAGTGCAATACAGACGAAGACAGTTCTACATCGTACAGCTTATAGTCCTACCTATGACCAACAAAGAAGATGAGGATGGCTTTGATCTCTCTGTCTCAGCTTATGACCTTTAAGTCAGTGTGGTTATTTGGGCTCAAAATTCTTGGACATGTATCTGCCATGGAAAACAGTGACAGTTACACATTTAAATAACTCAAGATTTTAAAAAACTTCTACAGAGACATAGTTAAGCTTTGGCACCGTGTGTGGAAGCTCCAGCAAATGTTATAAACACAGGCTGTGTGTTCAAAGCCACAAAGAGCATATAAGATAGCCCCCATTTATTATTAAATAAAACAAACAAAAAAACCTACTCTTGCATCATGCAAACTGTTCTCATGAGTTTTAGGGGTGTGAGTCATGATTCCAAACATCTGGAGCTGCAGACTCTGCCCTTGTATTTTGTTACTGCTGCCTCTGAGTGGGGCAGCAATTTCATTACTGATGGCCTTCCATATGTTATTATGCAACATGTAAAGAATTGCATCCTCAGCCTGCACACTTAGAAGTATGAATCAGCAACATTCTCACCTCTTACTGTTAGAGAATGGCTAAACAAACTACCCATGTAACCTGAAACAACAGACAATAAATGCTCAGTGACCATTGAACTGCTTGTCTTCTGGTTTACAGGCTCTCGCATTGGGCTCACACCAGCAGGAGGTTCAGATATGCCAAGTATAATTAAAAATGTTATTTACAAATATAATTCACCGCTCATTTATGGATTGAATTGTTTGCCTCTTATTCCTCAGGAATTTTCACTTCTTTAGTTGAACAAAAGAGAAACATTTCTTCATTTTAAGAGCTGGACATAGGTAAAGGATCCTAATATATTGTCTTCACAATCCATTTGTTCTCCTCTCTTCTCCCATTTTACCTTTCCTAGGTAATACTGTGTCTTGTGGGGAGATATGTGTGCTTTACTCCAGGACATACCACTACTAGGATAAGCCCCATCAGCACCAACTGTGGAGAAAAAAAGGACTAAAAAAAAGGAACTCGAAATTAAGAGTCAAGCTGTGTAGTGAGTCTCTATATGAAATATCTATGGAATTACTTAAACATTAAAACAGAAGACTGAAAGCTGCCAGCTGGGTCATGAAGTAATAAAAGATGCAAGATGCCAACAGTGAATGAGGGGCAACCTCCCTGGATCACATAAACTGGAGGTTACCCTCACTGTCTCTTTCTAACCTAATGCATCTCAATAATTCACAAGGTAAAATCTACCTGAAAGCTTAATTGTCCTTCCTGTAAGAACTTTATCAGACTCTGCTCTTTATATGTGACATAAGTCCTCCCTTACCAAGCCTTAAATTCCTTGAGAATGAACTCTGTTATGTAGTCTAGCTGAGCATATTTAGTATAAAACTACATGTGCTCAACTAATCGAGGCTTATAAAATCCTACTGCACTGTCATCTCATCCCTCCTCATGCACATCACCTGTTTGCTGGTTCATCTGGTTTGGGGTTCCACACCCCCCCCTCCATCCATCTGTTGTGCCTTCTACTGTCTTCACTGTGATACGTCTTTGTAACTAGCAGAAGACGACACCTGCCAACACTGAGCTATTAACAAAGTTAGCACTAGAGTGATAACAACAGGACTCAGTTTTCACCTGAATCAGCTGAATTCACCCAAAGGAAGCACAGACTACTACTCCTGTACTTTCATGTATTCAGGATTTTTATTCATGGCACAATTGACCATTTCTACCATTACAGACAATGCTGACTGGTTCTATTTGCACAGCAGTGCATCTTCCCTGCACTAATCAGTAAAGCACTGACCTCCTGGGTGGTAGCAAACAAGGGCTTGCTTTTCCTCTGTAGTGGTGACAGCTTCCTGCAATGCAGTAATAAGCATGCTGTGACAAACAGGAATGACACCAGTCAGAAGACAATCAGAAAGACACTACAGCAGTGTTGAACAAAAGATTTAACTCTGTGATCTCTCTGCAGAGAAAATAGTTTCACACTGTCATCCAGCTGCTTGTTGTGAGCAGGACCCCATGAAGCTGCACAGGTCTGGACTGGGACAATTTGCAGTCTGGAGCCAGACACAGCAGGAAGGGAATGGTGTGTGAAGACTGGAGGTTTTGGTTCCTTCTCAAGTGACCAGAAGAGTGCTCATTGTATGCAACACATGATGGCATGTCTACACAAATATATATTTAAATATGCCTACACACGTAAGTAGCTCAGCATACGGAAAGAGAAGGTGGAGAACCACCTGTCTCTGCCCCACTTTCCCATCTGAGAGTGCATCATACAGCCAAGATGGCAAGTAAACAAGCAGAATGTTTGTAACCCGTTCCTTTTATCTAAAGGAACTTAACCTACAGTATTCTTTTATACTTCCATGTTTCATCAGCAGGAATGAATTTCTCCTTTCGTGTGTCTGGAAGTCTTTGATTTATGGAGGCAACAACCATTTCTCTTTAGTGTGACCTCAATTCTAAAGTGACCTTTCTATTTGGGACAGTGTTGAAAAAGGCTTGAGAGGAAAACACAGTAGCTCTCTAGAACCTGTGTCCATCCAAGCATTCACTCAGCACTGGCCATTGGAACAGCCAAGGAAACCCCAATTACTTACTCCCTTAGCAGCTCAATAATGTATTTCATAAAAGCAACATAATCAGGTAAATAATTATGACTTTAATTTCAACATATTCTAAATGACCATCCAAGGCACTGACTCCCAATATATCTTAAAAATAAAAATCACCCTGTGGTTGCTGGGTTTCAGTTCTAGGACAGCGACCCACAGGGGATATGCTCAGAACAGGCTAAAGACAGGGGATGAAACAAAGTGCCTCAGGACTTCAAGGGCTGGGTGAATTTTCCCTTACAGCAACTTCATGATACAGAATCACAGAAAATATCCTGTTGGAAGAGACTTCAAAGATCATCCAGTCCAACCTTTGACCCAGCACTGAAGGGTCAACACTAAACCATGTCCCTAAGCACCAGGTCTACACACTGCTTAAACACCTCCAGAGATGGTGACTCCACCACTGCCCTGGGCAGACCATTCCAATGTTTTACAACCTTCTCTGTGAAGAAATACTTCCTAGCAGCCAGCCCAGTGCAGCTTGTAAGCATTTCCTCTAGTCCTGCTCCTTGCCACCAAGAAGAGGCTGAACTCCTTCTCACTCCAACCTCCCTCCCTTCAGGTAGCTGTAAAGAGCAATGAGGTCTCTCTCACCTCAGCCTCCTCTTCTCCAGACTGAACAACCCCACGCCCCTCAGACATTCCTCACAGTTCATGTACTCCAGGCCCTTCATGAGCCTTGCTGCCCTTCCTGAACAGGGTCCAGAACCTCAATGTCCCTCTTGTAGTGAGGGACCCAGAACTGAACACAATACTTGAGGTGTGGCTTCACCAGTGCTGAGTGCAGGGGGCAGTCACCTCCCTGCTCCTGCTGGCCACAGCTTTCCTAATCCAAGCCAGGATACCAATGGCTTTCTTGCCCCCTTGGGCACACTGCTGACTCTTATTTAATCAACTCTCAGCCAGAACCCTCAAGTCCCTCTCCAAGTCGCAGTTTTCCAACCACACATCCCGTCTGTAGCTTCTCGTGGTATCACTGTGACCCAAGTAGAGGACCTGGCACTTGGTCTTGTTGATCTTCATACAATTAGCCTTGGCCCATAAGTCTAACCTCTCCAGGTCCCACTGCAAAGCCTCCATACCCTCTAGCAGATTGACACAGCCACCCAGTTTGGTGTCATCTGAAAAGTCACAGAGGGTGCAGTCAATCTCCTCATCCAGATCACTGATAAAGGTATTAAAGAGGACAGGCCCCAGTACTGAACCCTGAGGGATGCCACTAATAACTGAGTGGCAACCAGACTTCGGTCCAGTCACCACCACTCTTTGGGCCCAGCCGTCCAGACAGTTTATTATCCAGTGCAGACTGCACTTGTCCAGGCTTTGTGCCATGAGTTTCTGAAGGAGAGTGCTGTGGGAGACAGTGTCAAAGGCTTCACTAAAGTCCAGGTAAACAATGCGCATGGCACTTCCCTCATTGACTAGATGGCTCACCTTATTGTAGAAGATCAAATTAGTCAGACAGGACCTGTCTTTTATAAACCCATGCTGACTGGGCCTGATCACCTGGCTGTCTTGTAAGTGCCATGTGATGGCACTCAGGATGACCTGCCCCATGACCTTACCTGGCACCAAGGTCTGTAGTTCCCAGGATCATCCTTCTGGTCCTTCTTGTAGATGGGAGGTCACATTTGCTAGACTCCAGTCAACTGGGGCCTCCCTGGTTAGCCAGAACTGTGGACAAATACTGGTGAATAGCTTGCTGAGTACATTTACATCCTTCATACAGAGCTATTGGCACTTTCCTAAGTGCAGTTTACAGCTTGACAGCTCCAAGTCTGGGCTGCAGAACAAGCAAAGGTAGGTGGGTCAGGGCCACTTTGAGAGTCACAATCGCTTAAAAATGTTTTTCTAAAGCTAGTTATAAAAAATTAGGATGCTGCCTTCATGAAATGTTGTAGTACAGATAGTTTCCCTTTGAATAGTGAGGGTATATAGCCTTCTAATACTTTCTTTCTTGTGTGTTCCATGCTGTTTATATCACAGAGTTCCGTTATTTTCTTATGAACTGTGGCTCAAACTAAGTTTTTCAGAACTTCTTTCATTCTCATTGTAGAGACAAAAGAGCAGATTGGTCCATAGCAAAATGCACATGAAATATAATTTGTTTTCCCTGAGTCACACAGCTTGCTCCATGGAAAAAGAAGCTAAATGCTTCTGACTTTGCTAATAGGTGCCTAATGTGAAAAAGAGTACACAAAAGAGAAATAACTCGCTCAGCAGACTACTGGCATGGACACAAGTGCTACGCAGTGCAGGTATTCAACATTCAACACTAAGGTCAAATCCATATTTGCCTGTGGCTTTGATAAAGTTACAACAGAAATGCTTTAGTCTCCTCTGCTTTCTTTAATTAGTGTCACATCCATTACTGAGACGCAGCAATAGTGACACTGCAGGAAATCATGTCTGGGTCACGCTAATCAGAAAAAGAGCTGTAAACCTTACAAGGAGAGTTTGTTTAAAATTTGTGCCTATATTGAAATATTTGCCTTAAATATCTGCTCCACAGGGAGCTACTGCTACACATTAATCTTAAACTCATCAGTTGTTGAGCTGCAATAAGAGAAAAAGAGCAGAGTGGCATAATGCTAAGTAGCACAGCACTGGGAATACCATACCATATGCAGGAGTGCACTGACCCATGAAGCACACTACACTGCAATATTCACCCCCTACACAAGCCTATACTATCCACTTTGAGAAAGAGCCAGTTTCAGACAGTCCACATTTACCACAGATCCACTCCCACATGTTCAAAGAGAAAGTTATATGGAACATTAACACAGCTCACTAGAGACTTCTGAGGTTACCATTGGTTTTGCTGTTTCATTATTCTCCTTGGCTATAACGGTTCATGCTGAGCCGTTTGACTGAGTCAGCTTCCATGCAGTTGCTCACCAAAAGAAAAGTAAAAAGAAGAGATGAGATAAACTTAGGGAAGTTTTCTGAAGCACCTCTCATCTGTCAAATACACTTTTTTGATTATGCAGCTTCCTATCTTTGTTGCAAGGTCAGATGAAGTCATCATGCTGCCTGTGTTTTACTACATACTCCTGCTGCTGGAAATGGCACTCCAGAATGCAGATGCCCTTGAAAGTCCTCAGTCAAGAACAAAGTATACATATCAGATTTAGCAAGTCTCAAAATCCTCTTCGCTGTGGCTCATCATACTGGGACTTTTCATAGCGATGTCTGTAAAATGGATCACTGAGTGTTTCTTTAAGGTGCTGTACCAATTTAAGACCCTGTGCTACCTTTAAAAGGTTCACTAAAATACATACCATTGCATTGTGTTTTTTAAACATGCCTATAAAACTCTTCCCTATATCAGCATGTAAAAATGGATACTTGCCATATTATATATGTAAAAATATTCCCAATACCAGATTGCAGCAAACTGTCTTTGTTAAAAGTGCCAAAGTACAAGGAAATCTCAAATGGACCAAGACAGAAGCTCCCCTTTTTCCATGAGGTAAATATTTATATTCGTATTACTTTGGTTACAATTCATTAACATCTCACATCCTTGTGGCAGCTTCCTGAGGCACTGTACTGCTGTTATGACCACTTCAGAGAGAAGGAGGTGAAATACTAGAAGACTCTGTTTCTCCTCTCTGAACTTTAAGCCACTGTGTCTAAATCAGTAAGCTGGGTTCACTCCATCATGAAGAGAAAGAGAAGTAAGCACTTTTGAAGGCTGACTGGTCCTTCTTAAGATAACTAAATTGGAATTGCTCTCAGAGATTAGCTAACCCTAAACTAGGTACAAAGTTAAAAATGGACGTCTGGAGAATAGAAGACCATAACTTTTGTTTCAGAAATTCCCATGAATGGGCACTGACTTAGATTACAAAAAAGTAGGCAGCAAGATGTGATTTTGCCCTCATAGTTCCCAAAAGCTGAGTCCACCCTCTTAACTAAATAAACCCACAACTAAATAAAAATAAAATAGTGGACAAGACTTCAAAATAAGCATTTGCTTAAAAAACCTCCTTTGATGGATTTGATACAATTAGAAAATTATTAAATTAGTTTAGTCTATTGCTAATTCTATAGAGCTGCTATGCAGACCAAAGTAGCTTGCTTGAAATTCCCTGATAGGTAAAACAATGCACGAGAAAATTATTGCATTTTAAAATGGCAAAATTAGTGACAAATTTGAATACTGAGAAAAACTTTTCAAAAAGGCATGCAGCAAGTCATCAAACATATAGACAGATCATGCACATGTTTTTTTCTTCTGAATTCACTAGAATAGAAAATGTAGAAGTAAGGTCAAAAACCAGCCTGAATTTTTTGAGTAAAACATACCAATCAACTAATACCATATATTTAAGGAACCATTTGGTTTGTTGTGATTTATTTTACTCGTTTTCCTTCACTTTGCTCCCTTTTCCTCAACAAAGTCCCCTAACACAAATCTTTCTTGGAGCTTCTGCAGGAAACGTGGCAGCTTTCAAGTAACACAAGCTCAGGAGAAAGTGAGATAGCATCCGAAGAAACAAGACAGAATGAAGCCACAAGAGCACAATTGAGTTTTAAACATGTTACAGTCATCTTATAAAATTCCCATCAGTTTGGCTAGTCACATTGTAGTTTTGCCATTTTTTTTTTTTCTCCAAGAAGAAATGAAGTGTGATACCGTGGACTGCGTTCAAAACCAGCTGCTGTCGCTGATTTCAGTGGAGTCATTTGGAGTACAAAGCTAGTGCAGAATTCTGGTCTGCTTTGTACAGCTAAACAAAAACAGGTGTTTAGAACAGACAGAAATGGGGTGGCCAAACCATACGCCTATTCAAACTAGGATTAAATACATTCCATGTTTTGAAACTGAGTGGCAGCCAAAGTGCTTGGGGTGTATTTATTTCAGTTTTGCAACAGTTTGACAACATCAGCGGCAATCAATCATGATTTCAGGTAAAGGTCTGGTTTCTGCAGTTGTACGGCTGAGAAATCTGTGAGGAAGATCCTTTTATTTTACTTTTCTTTTTTTCATTTTCTTTTCTTCTTTACTTCCCCTTCCCTTTTTCCCCCCTTCTTTTCTCATTGGTTTTCTTAACCAGGTTCTGTTTTCAATGTTTGTGCCATTCAGAAATCAGTTCAGATCAATTCACTTCTAATTAGACCAATCATGTACCTACTAATTTTTAAAGGAAATTACATACTTTAAATCAAATCTATTCCAAACATTGCTTAACTCTAGTAAAGACAGTTTACATACTGTACTGGCAATGAAATGTCAAAGAACTGAAAAAAAAAAAAAGATCAATGATGCCAGTTTGTGGAACTGATACACAACTAACACCTCAGCAGCTACCCAGTGAAAAGCAAAGTAAGAGCAGAGAGTTCCTATGGTTTAGATGAGTAGTTTGATGCAGCTTGTCAATATTCTGGCCATGCAATCTCTTGCACTTGTTTTTACAGGCAGGAAGCCATACAGGTATATTCAGGTCAAATAAATTATATATATGTATCATAAACAGTACAAGTCAGTGGGTACATCCTTTGAGGGTTTTCTTTAGTGGCCAACATTTGTTTCCTGAAAAGGCATGCAAGTGTGTTTTAATCATTCATGTACGTATGAGTGCTGATGATTTATGTTATGTTCCTGTTCTTTCACAATCGCATCCAGAAGGATGCACTTAGCAATAAACCGAACAAAACCACCTGGAAAATAGAAATCACAGGAACACATTACACACACAAATGAAAATATACTGGGTCTGTTAAATGGTTGTTCCTTCTCTTCCTCAGTAGGGCTCTTACCAGTTCTCATGTATCTACTGAGTGGTTCAGAATTTTCTGCTTTCACAAGACACAGCTTTGAATTAATCCTGACACAAAGACTAACCTTAAGACCAGATTCATCACTTAAAGAAGAATACTCAGAAGGCACAGCAAAGTAGCTATCAAAATGCAGACAGAGTGACAGAACCAGCAGCTTGAGTCCAACAACCGCGCATTCCACCTCCTCTTGTATGTGTATTTATTGCTTCTTTAAACCACACCATAAATATTCCCATTTGTTATCAACCACTTACTGTCGGGGTGGCTGTATGCTATCTCACTGCTTTGTTTAATAATGTGCTTACTATGTCTTGTTTCACCACACTTGTCACATTTCCAAGCACCCATTTCAAACAGCTAACTACAGTCATAACTAGGGTGCCTTTCAGACAAGCATACTTGCCCCATGTTTGCCACACAGAGGATTCTTGACTCCCTGTCTTGTGTTGCATCAGTTTAAGCTGCCCCCCCCGAGTTCAAAAGCTCAATAAATAGGCTTAATTTGATTTGGAAGTAAAAAATAAACTTTAACAATAAACAGAAAGTATTTTAGGTAAGGGGAATTACAGAGGATATGGTGAAAGGGAACAAAATACAAAATATAGGTATAAGGTAAGGGGAATTACAGAGGATATGGGGAAGGGAAACAAAATTAAAAATATAGGTATACAACCAGTAGATGGGAATGGATGGAAGTTGAATCCAAGTGGTGAAGTTGGAATTGGTGGTAGATGCAGATGGATGCAAGATGATAGTGAAATGCAGTGAGTGAAAATGGTTCCAAATATGGTTGCTCTCCCCATGTGTTTGCTGGAGAGCACATGGAAAATAGCAGCAGCAGGAGGAAAACATGATGCTGGCTGATGAGGAGCAGAAGCAAGAGAAAGAAACAGGAAGTCCATCTCCCCTTTATAGAGGATCTCAGAAGGAAGTGGGAGTGGTTAAATGTGACAACTGGGGGCAGGTCAGACCAGCCCCTCCCCAAACCCCACTCCCCGCCCCAGGGAAGGCTTAACCCTTTACATGTGTCTATTCAGCAAATAGACAAAATACAGACTAACCATTTTCTAAACCTGTTGTAGATGAACATTGCATCAGTCTGCCATTGAGAACTGCTTTGGCCTACAGAGAAGCTGATTCTGCTCAACCTATTTTATCACAAATTTCCCCAAAAGCTTCTTTGATAAAAAAAATATTTCAGACAAATATTTAAAAGATTGTAATCCCTCAAGAAAATGTCATCTGGAACATCTGAATTTTAAGAGTGCTATGGCAAGCATCAGCAGTAACAACTTCAAGGTCCTGCCACTGGGCTCACCAGTCAGGATGAATACAGATCTAACCCACAACTGCAGCTCACAGTTTCCAAGATTCTGGATCCCAGCCTGCTTAGCACACAATTATGAGTTAAAAAAAAACAAAACCAGTAAAATTACTTTTAAAATCTGAGAAAAAGAAATACTGAAGGTAGAGTCCTACAGTTCATGGCTTGGAGCTACAGGAAGATTACATTTGCAAGGACATAAGCAAAGGTACATTTACGTTTTTCATACAATATCCACTATATGGGAGTTCAAAATGCAGTTAGTCAGCACTGTACTTCTTCATCTAGCCACTTATTTATTTTCAGTCCTGTTCTATGTGCTATAAACCATCACTCTGCCACAGAGGTTTAGAAAGGAAAAGATGGGAAGAAGAACAGAGGATTATTACAGTCTCTGTTCATGCCATTTCTGTGGTGGTTACTGGCACGTATAGCAGTTCTCATGGGATCAGATGAAACCTAATGGGATATGCCAGCCTTTGTAGGAAGATTGTTCAAAATAGAGCTAAAAGTGACAGATACAAAAGCAAGGCTAGATTCTTCCGTATTGTGCATGAATTTGCTGCAGAATGTTAAGCTATCAGTAGGGCTAATTTTACACAAAGGCACTGGAACAGCATCACTCCAGGTTCAGAAGTGGTGCTATCCCCAGGAAAGGCTCCCAGGAGAACCACTTCCAATTGCCTTTGTCCCACCTCCCTTTCCTCTCAACCCTGGGAAGCAGTGCTATATTTCAACTCCTGCCAAAGAAAGAAAAATGAAAGAAAACTCACTGTACCAGGCTTGAAATCCCCAAATGCTTTTAGTGCTTTTGATTTCCCCAGTGAGCAATTTTTAACAGAATGAGTGGATAATATTACACCACAAACCATGAGAATGAAAGATAGAATCTTCATCATAATGAAGCATCATTCTCACAACAGTTTCATCTCAGGAATTCCTTGAGTATTCATTCCTCAAATATTCATTTGTCTTAAAAGCAAGGGACAGAGGTCTCTGAAGGACTCTAAATACACACTGTATGCAAGAACTCTGTGTTTCATTGTGATTTTAGAAACACTGCCTGTATTTACTAGGCATGAATTTAGTGTCCCATTAGGGTAAACCAAGGCAGCCCAATGTTCTCAGCTATATGTAACTGTATGCAGCATCCGTACAGTTATACCATTTACACTGTGGCTGTATCGCCTATGAGTTCCCTGCTGGAACTGTGGGATGATTAAACACCCATCAGACATTGAACCCAAAGATGTAGAAGTGACATAGAGTGGTTATAGATTTATAGTTGTGCAAATGAAATCATGATGAATCGTCAGTTCTGCTCATCACCCTTTTCCTCCTGCTCCTGAATCCTTCCTTCTAGTGCTATTTTTTGTTCATATGACTGCTGTGAATAGTGATTGCTCTTATAAATCTTCACAGGTTCATATACTTAATCACACACCTCCTGCCTCTGTGACCAGGGTAGCCGCCGTACAGACTTGACTTTTTAAGGCCAGCTTTCAATTATCAGCTCTATGGTCGCATATTTTACCATTCCTCTTTCCTTCACAGTTTCTAAATGTCAGATGGGGGGTTGGAACTGGATGATCTTTGAGGTCTCTTCCAACCTAGACCATTCTATGATTCTATGATTCTATGTGTACAGCATTTGACATTTAAAGAAACACCAGCATTGTTAACAACTCCCTCGAGTTATGACCATGCACTAATTTTTAGACAACACATGCTAACAAGCATATAACTTTCAAGCCTTAATTACAACACTAATACACATAGTTTAAAATCATCAATTTAATTTTTTTTTTTTAATGTAAATGAAAACTGCTGCTAGTGTAAAATACTGAATTATAGGCACGATCACTGAACCAAAAATACGTTTGAGTATATAATTAGCATGCGTACATATAAATGCCATGGTAAGAACTGACACTGGTTACAAATAATTGATTTGTGAACGGATGTGTTCTCTGTGAACTTCAGAAATCTGTAATGCAAAATCACTCTCATTACAGAAACTAGTCATCTTAGCTGAAAACATTTCTGTAGATGAGTGAACCATGAAAATTAATCACTTCTGTGGCCAGGGAAAGAGGTTGTTCTGGGTCACTCTCCAGATAGTAAAGTAGTAGAAGCCTGTGATCTAGTTTATAATTCATCATAGGCTATAGTTAGCCCTACAGATATTAAAAATAATTTTCTTACTCCTCCTGAAGCAGAAATTGCTCCAGAGACCTCTATGGCTCATAGAGTTTAAATGCCAAGTCAAATAATTTGATTGATATTTGCCCATAAATTAGAAAATCTCTGGTTTTCTAACAAAAAGAAAACAAAAATCTTTGTTAGTATTCAAGATGTGCATCCCAAAAGAAAATGCATGAACAACCCTAGATATTGAAGTTTCAGTATTGTTGTGATCACATGGAAATTCAGCACAGTTATTCTCATATACTTGAGCCCAGTAGTGTATTCCAGGGATGTGCAGCTCTTCAGCAAGTATCAGTGGACATTTTGATACTGCAGGACATCCAAAGTTAATGTTTAAAAGAGGATGACAGAAATTATGATGTAAAAGAAAACCAAATCATATGACTGCTACAAATGTGCCCTTATCTGTTGAGCTCCCAGAGGCATGAAAAGAAAAAAATACGTAATTTTCTAGTATAAAATCAAATGTCTGTCATGTTTAACACATAAAAATACAAAACTAGGCAGATATAATTTTACTGTCTTCTAATGTACATGGCATACACTAAACAAACTTAATTATGAATACATCCCTAATCACTGCATTCCTAAGCCTCTGTAAAGAATTTTTAATGATTCTAACAAATATATATATATACAGTCCTTTCTAAACCCCAAAACATTATTAGCAGTTTCATACTTTTTTTACAACTTGGAACAATAGCTAGGAATATTTTCAAGCACATATTTCCAAGCATATTTTCACATAAACACAGCAAAAAGCTTTTTCACTGTGAGGGTGACAAGACTCCAGAATAGGCTGCACAAAGAGGCTGTGGACATTCCTTCAAAATCAAATCCCACCTGGGCATGCTCCTGTTTGATCAACTGTGCTGGTTTGAACTAATTGGAGAATTTGAGTGAGAAACTAGACTATTGGCTGAGAGAGGAAAACACAGTATGTCACTTCACCCAGAGCTTTACTGAGAAAGAAAAAAAAAAAAATTGTTTTAAGAGTGTAACCCTAATATAGATAAGTCAGAGAGTTTCAGGCCTCTCTGGCTGCGGCTGCTCCTTGCATGGTTCCTTTGTCTCTGTCTTTTGTAGCTGATTCTTAATAATTCTACTGACTTCTTTCCTACTGCTAATCCCCCTGGCCAATCTACCTCCGCCTATCTGCAGCATCAACAGGTGTTGAGATAAGATTGGGGAAGGGGGGAAAGGTGGTAGGGGGTGNCTAGGCAACCCTGCTCTGGCAGAGAGGTTGGACTAGATGATCTTTCAACATCCCTTCCAACCCCTTACATTCTGTGATTCTATGAAACATCTAGCAACATTTACTTACCGTGCTTAAAAACCAATGTAATATTGCCCATAGGATCATAGAATCACAGAATGGCTTAGGCTGAAAGGGACCTTAGACATCATTGTGCTGGTTTGAGGCTAATTGGAATATTCTAACGAGAGAAATTAGATCATTAGTTGTAAAAGATTAGTAGTGACAATTTGCTCTCTTCTGCCTCAGAGCCCTTGCTGTTCTCACTCCTCCTTTGCTCCACTCTAATATCTTCCACTAACAGATATCAAGTAAGCTTTGCTGATTGTTTGTCTGTCTGAGAGAGAGAGAGAAGATGGCTTTGAGCCCCTTCTGGGCAGTTTCTTTGTCTGGGAGGGAATTTGGATTTCTGTATTATTTCTCAATTGTATAAAATTGTAAATACTTGTAAATATATTGTGTATATATGCCTATAAATTTAGCTTTGCTGTAAATACAGCTTTATCTCACTTCCAACCTGGCTGAGCTGGTCTGGTAAAATTCAATAGTAAAGTTCCTTAACTTGCCACAATCGTCTGCTTCAACCTCCACACCATGAGCAGGGACACCTCTCAACTAGACTTGGCTGCTCAAGGCCTCATCCAATCTGGTCTCAAACACCTCCAGGGAGGAGGCATCCACAGCCTCACTGGGCAACCTATTTCAGAGTCTCATCACTATGACCCTGAAGAATTTCTTCTTAAGATCCAGTCTATGCCTGCTCTCCCTCAGCTCAAAGCCATTTCCCCTGGTGCTATTGTTAGATACCCTTATGAAAAGTCCCTTTCCAGCCTCCCTATAGGTCTCTTCAGATATTATTTTTATTACAATAACTGTAGTGATTTTCCACTTGTTGCCCAGTGGAATCTTTGCAGATACTCAAACTGGACATGGCCTTAGATGACCAGGCTGTAACTGAACCTGCTTTGAGCTGGGGCTTGATCTAGAGACTGCCAAAGGGCCCTTCTTGCTAATATGATTCTGTGGATGATTTCAGGGTTTCTAGCCTCTTAGATTCTCTGACAAACTATCACAGAATCATAAAATCATACCACCTTAAAGATCATCTAATTCCAACCCCTTTACCATGTGCAAGGAAACCTGCCACAAGATCATCCTGCTCAAATCCCTGTCCAATTTGGCCTTGAACATATCCAGGGAGAGGGCATCCACAACCTCTCTGGGCAACCTGTTCCAATGCTTTACCACTTAATTTTTTAAAAAATCCTTCATTATATCTAACCTAAATCTGCCCTCTTTTGGCTTGGAATTATTACCCTCCCTGATAAAAAGACCCTCTCCATCTTTCCTGTAGGACCCTTTCATGTACTAGAAGGTCATTACAAGGTCTTTCCATAGACCTCTCTTCTCCAGGCACACCAGTTCTCTCAGTGTTTCTTCATAGAGAGGTGCTCCAGCTCTCCAGTTATCTTTGTGGCCCTCCTCTGGACACACTATAACACGTTCATGTCCTTTGTATGCTGAAAATTCCAGAGCTCTATGCAGTAGTCCAGGTAGGGTCTCACATGAGCAGAGCAGAGGGAAATAATCACTTCCTTTAACCTACTGGTCACACTTCCTTTGATGTGGCCCAGGATGCAATTTGCTTTATGGGCTACAGGCACACATTGTCTGGTCACGTTGAGCTTCTCATCAACCAATACCTCCCACAGAACTGCCCTCCATCCAATCTGTGTCCAGCCTCTATTTGCTTGGAATTGCCTCAACTCAGGTGCAGGACCTCGTAATTGTCTTGTTGGACCTAGTGCAATTTGCATGGCTCCACTTCTCAAGCCTGTCAAGGTTCCTCTAGATGGCATCCCTTCCCTCCACTGTGTCAACTGCACCACACAGCTTGATAGCATTGGCAAACCTTCTGAGGGGGCACTCAATCCCACCATCCACATTGCCAACAATGGTCCCAACACCAGCTGAGCTGTCCATCTATCAAATTCACGGCACTCCGATTTAGAGACAAGGATGTCATTAACGACCTTGTCAGATTCCATACACAAGTCCAGGAAGGTTATTACCATTAACAAGTCATCAAATGCCTCTGAAGTTGCCTCTGCAATCAGTTTTGGATCACAAAAAATGCAAGATGATGCCATTTAATTCTTTTTTAAATCATAAGCTAAATTAAGTCATATTTTTTTCTCTACTGGGTCTAAGCACAGGGAAATGGGCAGTTAGTGCATCTTGGCTACTAAATTTGATAAACTACTGTCACTTGATCATGGTTCTCTCCTCTCATAAACTGTTGAGAACAAGGGCAACAGCATGTCAGAAATGCCAGTTAGGAATAAATAAATAAGACAACATAAAATTTCCTATATAGTCTTTTAAAAGGAAAATTAAGTTAGGAATTCAAACAAGAGTGAGTTATGGTCAGAGCATCAATGAAAGGTACATTAGTTGCTTTATTACTTTTTGTCTAACAAAAAAGTGGAAAGGAACATATCAGGAAATAGAAAACATAGCTTTTCCCTGGGATTGCCTCTGAAAGGGAATTCTGGAGGTACCCTAAAAGCCCATGTTTGATTATTTGTCACTAGGATCACACTCAGCTGTCTAATGTATATCACTAACAGTTTTGTCTGCATATTAATTTGCTTTGTACTAGCCAAATGCAAAGATGCTGCCTAGACAGGTAGCAAAAGCAGTCAGAAGAGTCAGAGGATCTTCATTAGATTATGTGAAAAGTACGGGAAAGGCTCAGTAAATACCTGTTTTAGAGAAAATAATAACACTTGTGGAAGGATGATATGCCAAAAACCCAAAACAAAACAAAAAACAAACAAGCAACCAACTTATAACAAGTGTAGCCAGCTACCTTCATAGCATATATGGAAAAAAAATCCGAACACTCACAGCACAAACATCAAAAAAGGTATTTAAAATTCATAGAATTTAGGAACAAGTTATTTTTTGATCAACAAGTCTGACCTTTGTAAGACTTCATCTAGTAATTCTTACATTTGAATAAATCGGTCAACAGCATTAACAAACAATTGGAAAGGGGATAATGAGTTGGTGGTTTTATGGGAGGAGTCTGCCAAGTGCCAAAGGGAGCATAGGAGACTAGATGTAATCAATAGGTAGCAAAAGCCTCTCATTAGAGGTGGTGAACACGTCTTGACACTAAATGTAACATTTCCTGAAGGATTTTGGAAGAGAAAACATGCCTTTTGTATTTAATGTTGAAGAGGCAAGTGTCTGTGAAGGGTTGTTATGAGAGGATTCAATTGATCAAAGGACTACTCTAGGAAAGTGATTTCAGCAAGCAACATTGCAGACGGGCATCAGCTGAAGGCTGCATTTTTTAAACATGGATAGAATCACGCTTCAGTGATGAGAAGCTAGGAAAGAGATATCACCATGCAGATGGTCAAGAAAGATAATATAATCTAAAGGTCATAGATTGTCTGAATGCAAGGGGACAAACAGGTCTGAGTTGAAGAATAATCTCTGAAAAATACACAGGGTGCTGACCAGTGATCAAAACAGGAAATAAATAAGAAAGTCAAGTAAGAAGAGGAGAGACTAACAGTGTCAACCTACATGATTACTAAATATGCTCCATTTTAATAAAGTGGCCTGAAAAGCTTCTACTTCTGTTCAAATTTCCTTCATTCACTCTTGCAGTCCATAATGAATACATCCACACACACATATATATTTATTTTTTATTTTCAAGATGACTGGGTGACATAAAGCACAAATTTAAATTGTTGTGATGTCTTGACAGAAAAATTGAAAGCAGTTTAGCTAATGCTGCTTTATAAATATGGTACCCATTGCTCATGTGAGGTATAAATCATTTATAATTAACATTTGAGAGGTCTGGTTAAGATGTTTAGCCTAACTAAAAGAATATTCTTTTCAAGTAAAAGCTAAGAGTGATTGTTTCCTACTGCCCACTTCCCCACAGTTGATAAAAGCTCTGTCTGACCTGTCCTAAATTGTACTTGTGTTATTACTCATTTGGAGTTCTGAGATGTCCAACACTGGTATTAGCAAATAAGCAATTCAGAAAGGTGCTGTCATGCGAGAATATCTCAGACTGCAACTGTGGGTTTTTTTATTCCCAGTGGATTTGTCCCAGAATAAATTATAGCTTTCATTTAATTATAGTAGAGCTTCACTTTCATGCTGTTGTGGAAGGCTAATAAGCCTATTAGATGTCCTAGTTTGCCCCACACTTCTGCTGGTGGGGGAAGCAAGGGCAGGAGGAAAACAAAGGCTTGGGCCATGATGTTCCCTTCCAAAGTGATAAACAGGTAACTACAGGTGTTTAGGTATTGTTAGTGTCTTGGCCAAATAAGGGTAAGCAAGCCCTGGTTTCACCTAATATGGTCAGCTTTGCAAATGCCATTCTGATTGGTGAACCTCTGTGGCCAAAGAAGCCATTGCACTTGAGCAAATTATATAAACTAAACCAAGCTGCAGGCAGTGGTGCTGCTCTCTGCTCCCTCTGCCTCACTGCTCTGCTTCAGTGTGTGCTGCTCTGTTCTACATTCTGCACTGCTCAGACAATATACTTCTGCCTCACTGCTCTTGGCTTGGACAATGTGGTCTGCTCTGTCTCATGCTTCAGATCAGCTTAGCCCTGATTTTTTGGGCTTGAACTACCTGGAAACTTAAGTGCCTCAAGTTTACCAGGAGAAGGCATTACGTGCCTCATAACATGAAGTGCCACTGACACTGTGTTCTCTGCACATCTGTAAGCGATCCTGCCTGCACCTCTGCAAACCTCCGTGCCAAGAGGAACCAGGATCAGGTCAGAGATTGTCTGCCTCTTTCCCAGCATCCTGCTATAGCCTGGGAAGATCTAGAAGCCTCTCAACAGCTATCAAGACATTGAGCAGTTCCAACACTGCCACAAAGGAGCCAGGGAATATCTCTGAATTCTACTCTACTGCTGTGTGTAGCACAGACTTTCCCTAGGGCTTCAGGCTGCCTATTTGTAAGTGGGGCAAAGCCATTTTGTGGCTAAACTTTCCAAATATTCTGATTCTCCTAAATTAATTAATTGCCCATAAGCACCCTTGTGAAGATTTTTCCAATCAAATTAGAACCCACTTTTAACTGATTTGTATACAGTTTGTGGGCAGGGCTTTTCAGAAATAAAATAACTACATATTTTATAATTCCTACCACATTAATTGCCCACAACTAAATCACATACAAATGACCATTCTGGGAAGACATGTTTGGTCTATGAAGAATTTCTAAGATACTTCTAAGATACTCTGGTGGACTCTGTCACCAGTGTGTTGGTTTGAGCTAATTGGAGAATTTGAGTGAGAAATTAGACTATTGGCTGAGAGAGAGTTAAACACACTGTGTCACTTCAATAAGTTTTACTGAGACAGAGAACAAAAAATGTTTTAAGAAATGTTCTCAAAACATGCAGATAGCCAGTCTGCCTTGGTCTGTGCTGGCTCCGGCCACACTCTTCTTTTGTCTCTCATGCTTGCTGGCTAAATTCAGAGTAATATCACTAAAACAACTAACTTTTTCTCCTACCACTAATCTCTCTGATCTTCAGCTTATCTGCAGCATCATCAAATGGTGAGATAAGGCTGGGGAAGGGGGGAAAGGTGGTAGGGGGGTTTGGTTACCCTCTCTTGGGGATTTTGGTCTCCGGGAGGGGTGTGGTGTGTGTATTACCTTTTTTACTGTATATTTCTGTAAATATCTGTTATATCTTTAAATATTTGCTTGTATATTTGCATTGCTGTAGATATAAAGCTTCATTTATTAACTTCCAGTGTTTTTTCTGAGTTTTAGCCAGGGTTTAAAAGGTGGGAGGGCAGATAACTGCAAACCCACTACAACCAGGCAAGCTCATAGCTTTCACTAAACAACATGTTTAATACCAAATATTAATTGGATGATAACAACCCCTTCATTCCAACCTCCTCACTCTTAGCATGTAAACTTAGTATGACACTTAGGCAGAGAGGCTTCACAGAGAAGATGTGTACACATTTGAAAGCAAAACCTGCCCATGTTTTTATTGCTATCTAAAATAGTTAATATTCAGCAATAGAGAAACTATAGAGAAAAGTACATGCAGCATTTTAAAAAGGAAACTATGTTTGGAATTCAAACAGGAGCAAGCTATGGTCAGAGCATCAATGAAAAGCACATTAAATTCACATGTTATGCACTGCAATATATTTCACCCTTTTTTTTTTTTTTTTTTTTTTTTTTTTTTTNAATTACACTTTATTCACTCGAATTTTTTTTCCCCTTTTTTTTTTTTTTTTTTTTTTTTTTTTTTTAATAGCATTTATAGCCACAAGAATGACTAGGGAACTTGAGCATCTCCCCTATGAAGAGAGATTGAGAAATCTGGGGCTGGTCAGTTTGGAGAAGAGAAGACTGAGAGGAGATCTGATCAATGTGTACAAATATCTGAGGGGTGGGTGTCAAGTGGATGAGACCAATCTTTTTTCAGTGATCAGCAGTAATAAGACAAGGAGCAATGGCTACAAATTAGAACACAGAAGGTTTCACCTCACCATGAGGAGAAACTTCTTTACAGTGAGGATGATGGAACACTGGAACAGGATGCCCAAAGAGATTGTGGAATCTCCTTCTCTGGAGACTTTCAAAACTCACCTGGATGTGTTCCTGTATGAGCTACAGCTAGCGGATCCTGCTTTGGCAGGAGGGTTGGATTTGATATCTCTAGAGGTTCCTTCCAACCTCTAAAGTTCTCTGCTTCTGTGATTTGTGAGCTTACAAACAGTTCGGGGTACCGTGCTCAGTTCATAAAAACACATAGATCCAATTTCTTTCTTTTGCAGTCTGGTTGTCATGAGGTTTATATCACGATAGCACCACCTACAATAGTTACCTGTTCCTACATTCAAATGTGGTAACGTATCTTTGAGCATTTTTACCATATTGTCTACCAAGTTACAATCATAATTTATGTGTTGCAGCCATATAGTCTGTCCTTCTGACAGAGAAGTCTGAATTTCAGAAACATTCTCAGGAATATTCCCCACGCTTTTAAGAGCCGTGGTGCCCATTGCCTCATTTGAAATAACTAAAATTATCAATGTGCCTCAAGTAATTTTCAGTTGTGGGGAACTGTTTTGCCAGCAAACAGAGCAACAAATATATCTGGAAGCCAGCCTTTCCACTTAAGCACTGTCAGTGAAATGGTTTGTAGTACAAACTTTTCCCAGGATAACATACATCTTTTAGCATTTTTATTATGCTTGTCTTGTTTTCCTTCTAAGAACATTGAGAAGTGAGAGCACCACCACTATCCTCTGCGGTCTTTTGAAGAACTTCAAGTACTTTGTGGCAGTCCAAGGAAGCTCAGTGCCTTTCATACTCATCTCAAGCTTTATCCCCAATTAGTAAACGAAGACTGGCATGAAGATACATTTTGTAGATGTAATTTAAAATAGCCCAGTGCTGCACAAAAGTAGAAATAAAGTGCACTGTCGTAAGTTCCAGGTCAATTCAGTCATGATAAATCATTAAAAGAAAAAAAAAAAAAGGAGTGATTGAGAGAAATTATTCAAAGTATATACATAGAAGACACAAAAGAAAATCAATAAATTGTGTTAAAGGCAGCAGGAAAGAGACACAGTAGCTACTAAAAAAAAACCCAAAAACTGAGATATATATGCAGAAAAACATCTTAAGAGGCAATTTCAAAGACCCTGAGTACTGCACCATTCATCAGACATGAAAGAGAAGAGCCCATGAGCAGGGGACAACTCCTGCAAGCAACCTTGGCTACCAACAACATTTGGCACCCAAAGTCTACTTTCAAGCATCTAAGACCAGCAGAATGCCATGTTGTTTTACCTAAAAAGAATAAACACTGAGTTATGAAGAAAGTTTCCTTGCTGTAATAAGCTGCAACAAGATAAAAATTTAATTGCTTCTACTTTTGGGTACAGATTTTATTTTGGCTTATGCCCTTGTAGAACCTGTGTCTGATAAGGACATCTTCCAAACAGACATAAAGAAGGAATGGAACCTTTATTTGCCTGCATGTGTTCTTCTAGTACATTCTTCCAGTATGTTGCTATTAAATGCTTAAGCTTAATTTTGAGTCTGAATTTCTTTAACTTCAGCTTCCAGGCATGACAACCTTTTCTGATAGATTCAAGAGCCATGTAAAATCCTGGTAAAAGTATGCTGTAATCCAGTCATCTCTTGATTTTCTTTTAGACTAACAGAACAAAGTTATTTTTCTGAAATTTAAAATTCATATATAATACCACCGTGGATATTTAAAGAAGATATTAAAATCTCCTGAAAGAAGAATTCTAACAAAAGTCACTTCTAAAATGCACACAGGCTGCCATCATATATTTGGGTTCTTCACACTTCTTTTACAGAGCTAAACCTTACCATCTGCGAGAGCCGTTACTAGAATATAAACTTTCTTCATGTTTTTAATAAAGTTACTGTGAGACTATGCATGGGGAAAAATGCAAAGGAAAAATGATTCCATGAGGACTGTCACTTGACTAGGTGCTCCTTCAGGGTAGTTTTAGTTACACGGATTAAAGCCTAGGAGCCATATAAATAGGGGTTTCAGAATAGAAGGTCCCAAGTGAAGAGTATGTTAATATGTTACTTAAGGATCTTTTTTCCTTCTTTGAGTTGATTTGTTTGGTTTCTATGGATAGCTCCGTACTTATTTTCTGGGTAAATCGGAATGCATCCTGAAGCCTGATGCTCCTGCTCCAGACCAAGAAGTCATTGGATTGGATGATGTTTTTCATCTCTCGACTGTATGAACAGGCTTCCCACAGAAGGTCCTGGAAGCAGACTTGCCACTCAGGGCAAGGGGCATGGCCCCACAGGAGCTGTTCTGGTGTATTGCCAGCCACAGCTACTGGAAGGGAAGAAGTGGACTTGCCAGAACTCATCCAGACCTCCTGGACACAGCAGGCCACAGATTCCCTGAAGAGTGAGTATTTTAGAAACCATATCCTGAGACAGACAACAGCACTAGAATTCACAGCTGATTCCTCAGGATATGCCAATACTATGCAAAGTCATACTGTGTTACCTGAGATAAGCCAGAGTATCTTTGTACATCACCATGGCAGTCACAGCGTCAGACACACATCCTAGCTTGTGTCCAAAGCCAGCACAACCTGACCTCTGCTTCCTGTTGCAGCAGCACTAGGCTGTTCTGTGCTAGCTTGAGGGTCAGCAAACATCACCTGTATTAGCACGCTCATGAGAGAGACAGAAGTCAGTGCTAAGACAGTGGTAAAAGCTCTTTAACTGCAACCCATTGCTAATTTTTATATTTGTTATTCTTCACAATGCTTAAAAAGTGTGCTTTCTCTACATTACTATTGTTCTCTGGTGCTACAGGGTGAAACTGACTCCAATGCCACCTGCCCTAATGAGCAACACAGTCCACCATCTCACTGACAGTGACAAACTGGCAACACGGGATTCAAACATTAGCCTGTTTACAATGCGTGGTAATTGGAATGGAAATCATTCACAAATTAACCAAGTGAATAAACACGGTTCTCCAAAGTCCTAAATTAAAATACTTAATTGAAATTCTGGTCTTTCCCATTTGTAAAACAAATGTTTATAAGGGATGAAGAAAAGCTTTGCATTTTTAATGTAACTGCTCTAAATGTAAGACTGAAAAAATGCTCAACCACACCAAGCACATTCTGTTTAGATCACATGCACTGCCACATAACATACTTAAGATATTTATCAGAGAATGCCTCTGGAAGACAGTGATTAGCAGCAAGGATTTTTAATCCTTGCAATAAAGCATGAGGGTCGATGGGAATATGAATTCATCATCTTGAATCATCCAACAAAATTTCACAGTGAATGAGGTAGATCTGAGTGAGAGATGGCACCACCTGTGCTTGCTGAGTGTATCACTCAACAAGGGAGAAGGAAACCTTCCCTCCAGATTCCAGCTGTCCCCGAGGGCCAGATTTTCCAAAGTGTTGTAGACACAGAATCATAAAATTATAGAATGGTTTGGGTTGGAAGTGACCTCAAAAAGTCATCTAGTCCCATCCCCCTGCAGTAAGCAGAGACATCTTCAACTAGATCAGGTTGCCCAGAGCCCTGTCGAGTGGTGTAAACAAGGACAAAACATGTTTTCCTAAAATTGATCAGAATCTTCTCAAGACCAATTCATCCCACTATTTGGCATGCCCTGGAGGACACACTTCTCTCCACTGACAATATAGGGGACCATAGAGCTTATCTTCTGCACACAAACTTCTACACCTGATGTCTAAAGATGTTTGATGTGGCTCCTCTGACCCAGTGGCTTCTATTCCAGGTTCAGTTTCTAACGGACTAGAAGTCCCACTGGCCTGCTTGCACTATTCAATGCATAAGAGGTTTGCAAGTCTGGCCACATGTCTATAATGTCACTCTCTGAAGATGGCAGGCACCCTCATATCCATGTTTCCCCAGTGGGGTCTCTGCACACTCTAGGTGCTGTCTCCTCTAGACCTCTTACTCTGCATTGCTCCATTAACTCTTTAATACTCTATATTAATTTCCATGTTGTTATATCATACACCACAGAGCAGCTAAGGCTTTAGGGCATTTCTGAACACAGTCTAGCACAACCCTGATGCCCAAAGTAGCGCAGATCCTGCTCTGCTTGACGTTAGAGCAGGTCTGCTCAGGACTTTGTCCCTGCGTTTGTTATATCTCCAGTATCTTATGGTGCCTCTGGAGATACTCTGGTTCAGCCCTGCTGCTCAAAGTTTGGTTCATTAGAGCACGTCCACTCAGAAGCACATCATCACGTTCAGGATGGAGACCCCACAACCTCTCTGGAGAACCCATGCACTCAACCACCCTCATAGCATGAGTAATTTTGAACAAAATGGGTTTTGGGGGCTCTGCTGTGAGTCAAAGACCCTTCAACCACTGCAATACCAGCAAGGGGCTCGCTGGGTGCAACATCGCATCATTCAAGACTTAACTCTGCAAGGACCTCACAGAAACACAGAATGGTAGGGGCTAGAAGGGACGCAGATCCAACCCCACTGCTAGAGCAGGATCACCTAAGAGTAGATCACCAAAGAACATGTCCAGATGGGTTTTGAATGCTTCCAGAGAGGGAGATTCCACAACCTCTCTATTCTAGAGAGGCTGGCTGCTCTGCCAGCCTCAAAGTGAACATTTTTTTCCTTATGTTCATGTGGAACCTCCTCACCAAGCTGCACAGACTGCTGTTAACATCCACCCACCTTCCCAAAACCCTCGTCACCCCGTTCAGCAACCTCAAACCCACAGAAAGGTCCATCGCCTCTCCAAAAACCGATTCGATGGGGGTGAGAGAAATGATCTCCGCACTATGGGAAAGAGGGGCGGAGAGGACGGGGATGGGGGGGAAGAGGGGCGGAGAGGATGGAGGAGGGGGGCGGACGTCTCCCTCCCCGATCCTCCCCGCC
>VWZI01009971.1:86003-151082 GCA_013396835.1 Psilopogon haemacephalus
GGGGGGGAGCAGACTTCCACTTTAATAGATGACAACTTTTTTTTTTTTTTTAATAAATTAATTCTTAAAAAGAAATACCCATGTTCAGGTTTAACTTAAGGAAGTGAAGTACTCGTTTATTTTACATACTGAGTGGAGAAAGAGTTGTTGAGAGCACTTTGGTATGCCATTAATTTAAATACAAGTTGGATAGCTCAAAATAATTAAGTATGTGGTTCTGCTATTTAACCATTATTAATTTTTTAATTTACTTTTCTGTATGTGTGATATGCTGGACATGATGCTCTATACTGTCTCTGTCAGAGCATAACCTCTTTGCCAATATGGTTCTATATGATTAAAGAAAAACATTGCCTGAAGTGTGAATGTTGCAAATGCTGAAGGAGTCAGTGATAAGTAATTGATATTTCAACAGATTAAGACAATCCAGAAGATTTGGAAGGGAGTTGAATTCTCATGTCTTTAATTTGGACAAATCTTAGTGCCAGCTTTGGGGTTACAGGAATGTGTTATACAGTCACATGTAGGACAGAGTACAAGAGTATTTCTTACTAACATGAGCCTATATTGCAATTATATGTTCCTGCAGAGAGTATTCTATTTTTCACAGGTGCTTTGGTAGCAGGACTGCATAGGCATTGTGAGACTAAACAGCAGTCCGTGCAGTTGTGTGACACAGCCATGCATTTTGCACTGGCTGATGCTAACCTGGGGAATGTTACAGTATCTAAAAAGCCTTATACATTTTTTTGTAAAGGGCTCAGAAAATATGTGCATGCTTAAAGAACATTCTAGGATAAGGGTCTAGGACCTATAAGGTTTAGAGCCAAGGTATGGAGCTCATAATGTGTTGATTACTTTGGTCTCTGTAGAATTTTCCTCTTATTTCAGTGTTTTCAAAGATTAAACTCTTCAAAATAATCAGGAATTCAGCTTCCTGTTTCCAGGGAAGAGATATTTTTAATGTGCAAATGAAAGCAGCAACACCTTGTCTGTCAAAAGTTGAGATGCCCACATCTTGAAAGGGATGTACTATTGTGTCCCCGTGGAGATTTGAGCGTTGTGCCCCATCTCTGGGATTTTGTTTTGTTGCTCTTTGGTTGACATCTGACAATGTACATATTGTGATGCATCTGCCCCGGAGACCTCAAGAGAAACAACAGAGAGGTGAGGCATACGGTGTTGATCTTGGGGCCCAAGCACACAGAGTTTGGAAGGAAGCTCTGCTCTCAGTAGAGAGTTTTCTGAAGATGTGGTAGAAAATAGGATTCTTCAGTGACATTCCAACCAAATTTCAACTCCATTCTTTTCTCTTTCACTTTCAATGTAGGCAGAGACTTCCTGTAGTCTGGGAGGAGGAGAGGAACTCATTGTCCCAGAGCAGAGCAGCTGAATGTACAGTAGTCTGCTTTTGAACTCAGGCTGATCCCACAGATTGAACTGTATAGGGGGAGAATGCAGTGTAGTTTTCCAGAATATATGTGTGATTTGTGCCAAACGTGTGGAATGGGTATTGCAGCTGGAGAGGCAGGTAAATTGCCTGAATTGCATGTGCAGTGAAATACACAGACAGTCTCTAGGGTTGCTTGCCTGTGCTCAGATACATTTCATGTTGAAGCTGATAGCAGTCCTTTGTATTTATGGAAGAGAAGAAGAATGTGGATTCTCTTTTGGGCCTCAGCCAGCGGCAGCCAAAAGAAATGGGCATTCTTTTGTCATCATTTCTAGAAAGAGCCACACTGGCCATCTATCCCTTTTATATGTCTACATCTTTTTAAGGGTAAAATCCACAGTCCTGTCATTGTTTGGTCTGAGCTTTACTGTCAGAGCCAAAACCTACAAAAGTTGATTGTAAGTGTGTTTACAAATAAAAAGAAATTTCATAGGAGAAAAGGTATTTAACTGTGCCTGTGAAATAAAAGTGTGAAACCCTGTACTTAACTTCCAGACATGAAATCTGGAATATGCTGGGCTAATAGAACCACTCATAGTTTTCTAGACTTTAGTAACTAGACCCTTACCATTTTTATTGGCAAATGCAAGTTAAAATAACCTGTAGTTTGCCATGCTCCTCTTACAAAATTCTTGGAGAGAACTTTTCCTAGGAAGCATCTTACAGTTCTCATCAATTCCTGATACCACTGACTGCAGTGTGGGTCCATGCTGAATTCGAATAGCTTTAGCAAAAGCAGCTGCATGAGAGTAGTTCTCACACTATGAATCTCATTAGGAACCAAATGGCTTTACACCAGTAATTTCAATTCTGCATGTTGTGCTTTTCATATAAGAATCAATTACTGGTTTAGTACCTAAAGGCCTGTGGTTATTTCTTATACTAATTTAGTTTTTGGGGGTTTTTTGTTTGTTTGTTTGTTTTTTTTCTTACTTAAATGTCGAAATTTGAACCATAGCTTGCCATTATATGGATTGGTTTTAAAAGGAAGTGAAACATCTTTGCCTCAATTTCCCGTATGATTAAAGCTTCAAGTTGCAACTACAGAGCTTCTTGTTGTATACAAGATAGTAATTTAATGCACTTTATTTTTAAAAAGGCACAAATTATTTTGTCTATAAAATGTTACAATTGCACTATGCTGTAAGAATTGGTTACTAAATATAAACTGTACAGTTTTGTAGTCAACGTTGTAAGTGTTTAGTCATACATGATTGAAACAATTACATGTTTCAGTTAAATGTTAATTTTATATGTGGTATATGTAACCATAAATAAATCTTCCTTTCTAAAAAAAGAATGGTGGTCTGTTTAATTGAATTTCACATTGTGTTTCAAATAACAAAATAACATCCTTTCTAAAAATGTGTTCCAGTACAAAGGGATGGCAGATGACCCTCTCTAAATTTGGGTGATTAAATTCAGATGTGCAAACTTTATTTGAACTGATGTAGATCCCCGGCATCTACAGAAGGAAATAACAAACACTACAATTTGGTACAAGAAGTCTGGCAGAAGAGCTAATAAGAATTCTTGAATGTAGAGTTGTAAATGAAAGCAAGGGTGCCCTGCCAAGGCTACCTTTCTTACCTAAGTTAATTTACCTCTGCTGTGCTTATTTTCTGACACACTGCCATTTATTGTCATTGTATATGCTCAGTTTTGGAGAACAAAACTCAGTGTGAATGTAAAAGAGAGTCTGTACTGGATCTTGATAATTGAATGCAGTATCTGAAATGACAGAGGTAAGAGTTGAATGAAAGTGTACTAACTGGATTTTTTTTTTTTTTTAAGGAGCTTGATCCTTAGTCCCCAGTCAGGTAACTGCGACATCAAAGAGGTGGGCAGAGTTCTGTTTTTCCAGTTTGACTGTTACAGGGAGACTAAAAGAAAATGGTGGAGTCTCTTATTTTCCAGTTTAATTTTTTAAATGTATATTTTAATTTTTCAGAATTGTTTCCATGTATGCCAAATTTATTTTCCAAGCATACAAATTAAGAGAATGAGCTACATCTCTAACCATGGCATTAGCTATTGTGTACTTCTTAGCTAGTGAAAACATGACTGACATGCAGGTAAGTAATGGAGTGAGGCTGCTTCCTTTATACTACACAGGACTACAGTGCTGCAACTCAGGTGTATCCTGAAGGACATCTTAGAGATGTTTACTTCTACCAGATATAGTTGTCAGACTCTTGGGAGGTATCAGCCATCCAATGTACTAAGCTAGAAAACAAATTAATTTTAAGGGGGGAAATAAACAATAGAGTGAGAGGAAATAAATGTTTCACCTGACAGAGAAGCCAATATTGAAATTGTGTGGTCAAGGCTGTTGAGAGATCTCGCTGGGATTGATTGCTAAAGTCTGAAGTAGGACAATAAACTGAACATGTTCTGACAATACAATGTGTGTTCAACCTGCTTCTGCAGTTGGGAGGACTAGGAATAAGTCAGGAGTAGCAAGGATGGGTGGTTCAGGCATCTTGGTGTTGCTGTATTGGTGCTTCTTCCACACCTGACAGCATCAGCTTCCTGGAAGTCTCAAGTGGGAATATCATTAACAGAGCAAAATGCCTGAGCAAATTAATAAATAGTGTAGTAAAATCCTGCCAAAACTTAATGGTACTCAGCCAGAATTGTAAAGGAATTCCTAATAAAGTGTTGGAAGTATTAATGACATCACAGAACAGGTAGGTATCCTGGCTGCATTTTTGTTCAGTGCAGGTAAGACACAGTATCACAAGATCAGGAAACACCACTGTTACTGAAACAGTCTTTTAAGTGGGAGCTTTAGGAATTGGCTGTGCCTGAGCCACCCAGTAACAACTGCTTTGTGGCCCCTGCAAAACGTTTACCACTATGGCTGAATATTAGCTATGTCAACTAAGTCTGGAACTAAGCCAAGGGATAACAGCAGACATTTTAATAATGGATATGCAACAGAAAACTTCTGTGGCCAGTAATAAATGGTCAGTGTATTTGCAATGATAAAATAAGTGAAAGCTGGCAGGACACTAACTTCCATGCTACAGTAAGCAAGTTTCTTTGTATGAGGCCCCCCAGGTGGAAGTTAAAAGATTGTATTCCAGTGTTAATCTTTGGTTCAAGGAGGCTTGGCTGCAGTTTACTAGGTGCACATCTGTTCTTACGTTCTGCTCTTAAGTGTCTGTAGGTCACATTAAAGGTGAGATACTGGGTTAGGAGTATATTTGGTAACAGTATAGTATATCTTGCTTTCTTAATTGTTATGAATTGTCTTATTTATAACAGGACATCAGAGTGTCTACACCCTCACGACTGTCTTACAGTGGATCTTTGATGCCTGTGCAAAGTGTGAGGCCTGTGCACTTAATAGATATTTTACTTTCATCATGGAAAACTGTGGAAGAAATATCAATCTGACACATGACAAAGATAATTCCATTCACAGGTGCTCAGTCTTAGAAAACAAACAGGTAGACAACTCCATATATACCTTTTAAAGTTATTTTGAAATTAGCTGACATTATATAGATCTGAAATTTTTCAAGAGCTGCTTTTAATTAGTGGCTCAAACCTAATTTTTTTTTTCTATTTGTTTTTTAGGTTTTGAGGGTTGTTTTTTGTTTGTTTGTTTTTAATATCATCCTTTTAACAGCAGTGCTCTCTGACTTGCAAGTCTGGTGCTGTACAGCATGCTACAACCAGCACTTGGTTATCCCATGCAAATCAGCTCTTGAGCATCTTCTGCTTGCAGATTTTATCTGAATTTTGTTCGTTCATGTCTGCTAAAGGGTTTCATCCTCTTACTTTAAAGATGATGGCCTTTCAACACAGGGCATTCTTTATTTCACAACAAAAGTACACCATCTTCCCACCAGTGGCTTAGTAGAGATGGTTTAATCTTAATTTTTTATCATGATATGCAGGTGCCTGACAGCCTATATAAATTTGTTTTAAGATGCATTGAGTTTGCCATCATCATCATCATTTTGAGCTGTCAATTTCAAAGGCATCTTACGACTTCCAGAACAAGGATCTTTGCACTCCCAATCACTCAGTTTACTAAGGCAATGCTGAGCATGTGGCAAGCTAAGGTGGGAGAGAGCCCTTACAGCTTCAGTTTAAGGTGCTAGGTTGGATCTAATTTGGAGCAAGAAGATTCCAAAATCTCAAACTAAGGATTCCCCTTAGAGTAAGTTCCTGTACAACCTACAAACTCTCCCTTAGTTCTGCAGACAGACCTATGCTGAGCCCAGGCCATTCAGCAGCAGCAGCTCCTTTCATCCATTATGCTTTGGCCCCTTCTGCAACTTCCTTTCAGGGTGAAATGGACTCCAGGATTTATTGCTAGTTCTGGATTTCCAATCCCTTTAAAGAACTTTCTATAAGAACTAGTAAAATACCTCTGGGGTGGTTTTGGGTTTAGTGTAGGGTTTTTTTTGGTGGTGTTTTTGTTTTTTGTTTTGTTTTGTTTTGTTTTTTTTTTAGTTAAACAACCTCTTTTAGAGTCCATACATTTCATTATGCTGAGATTGGTTTAGGTTTTGGGTTTCCTCTTGTAAGAAGTCACAAAAAGTACCCTGAATCCTTAGTGCTTGAGCTGTTTTCAATTCATTGTGTCCTTTCTGGATGGTGCTTGTTGCCTTCTCTCCAGTCACAGCTTGTGCAGGGCCTTTACAGAAACACAGCTCTGCCTGTAGATGTGTTTGCTCTTAGCAATGCAAATGCCTGTGTGTGCCATCAGAGTAGTTCAGGCTGGCTCAGTTTCAGCATCTCTGGAACTGCTCTCACAAATTGTGTCCTTACCCAGGAGAAGCAGCAGCCCTCCTTAGGTGGCAACAGTGACCTAACTCTACACCCCACAGAGCATTTGCTAAAGTTGGTTGTTTCTGCTGGCAGAAAGGGAGTCTGAGAGCATTCCCAAAGTGCTGTTTGTTGCTGTGGTGGTCACCACATCCCTGGCGTCTGGGAAGAGGAGTGTGAAAGGGGCAGGTACCAACAAGTGCTGATGAGAGAGGCTGATTTTCTTCCCTCGTGTTACCAAGTTGCAAGGAGGACTTTTACCTATCCAGAATATATTTACTGCTTAGACATCCATGGTGCATCTCCTAGAGGAAAGAGTCACCGGTCTAGATGGATCTGTGTCTTAAGCCAACTTCTCCCATGGATGTGCAGCTAAGGCTGTGCTGGTAAGAGCATGTACGCAGCAGATCTGCAGCAGCTTTTTGGTTTCCAGCTTCTATCAGTCCAGTGTTTTCTCTGCCTCTACACTTAATTTGTTTTACCAGCTAATGTATTCTTAAAGAGATGAGGTAAAGCAGCCATCACAGCCTGGTATTTTCCCTTATTCTCTTCAGCGTTTTTCTGCTTCTACTTGATTCTATTAGCGGCTGTTTTAATGAGCACTCATTAAACACACGCATCTCTCTCTCCAGAGATCTAAGCAGTGCTGGAGAGATGCTTTCTGCTGCTTCACAAGATGATGTAGTGCTTTGTTTCAGTCAAGTTAAAAACAGAACTAAATGCTGCTCTGTCTCCCTTTCAATTATCTCACCTTTGGCAGTCATTTGCCAAAAAAAAAAAAAACCAAGGAGGAAAAATTTAAAAAGACTCTAGCTTCTTCCTCTGCTTAGAAGTTATTTTTACACCATTCAAATGACAGCTTAAGCATGTGAGAAAGGACTTCCCTAAGCACAGGTCTTTCCCATGTGTCAGAATATCAGTGGATTCCATATTAAACATCAGACACAGCTGGGTTGCAGCCATAGGTGGCTTTCCCTGTGAATAGCTTGTGTGCTATCATATCACTGCAGAGAGCTTTTCCCTTCAGAAAGCTCTTCTGAGGCAAGAGTCAGCAGGGCTCTGACCCCTGCAGTGGAAACCAGCAGCAAAAATTCCAAACAGCAGCTAAGTACCTACAAAGATGTTGCTATGCATGAAAAAGTGGGGCCGTGTAATTCAGGCCCTTTATGATAAAGTAGCAGTATTGCTTTCAAAGATCAGGAAGCCTTGCCAAACACATGTAAAGCACATCACAGCAGATGGCAATGCAAGCAGAAAGAGGTCATAGGAAGCATGCAGCAAATACAGCTGTCTGCTGCCCTTCCTTCTTTCTTCTGTAAGTGCTTGCTGTGAGAATGCTGCAGATAAGACATAGCACTCTATGTCACTGTGCATTTGCAGGATTAATGCCTAGAAGAAATTGTCACAGTGAATTTAACATCAACTTAAGCGTTTTGAACAATTTCCCCTCTTGCAAAAAAAACCTAGGCTCCATCACATTACCTGTATGTCTCTATGTCACTAGCTTGTAGCTGGAAGAGTGCACCACCACCTAGTTGTAAAGCTTAATATAAAATTACTGTGTTGACAAGCTTAGAGCTTAAAACAGGCTAGCATGAGCCTCCTGGTAATGCAGAAGCAAATAGCAATATTTTTTAAAAATAGAGTTGGTAACTTGAAAGGCTTCCAGTAATAGGGGAAGCGTACAGATACTTTACAGATTATTTGAAGCTTTGTGCAATGTGAACTATCTCCCCTTGTGCACCACAGATGTTTCTCCAGTGTGAATCAATGAGGCAGCAGCTGAGGGTTTCTGGTCAGTGGACCAAGTTAAAGGCTATAAGAAGCCTAAGGTTTACTTGGCCATTAAAAGATACAAAAAGTCTCACCTCCAGTGGGGTTTTACCAGACACTTACTAACACAGGTGAAGACAAAACCCAAGCTCTATTTATCAACCAGCATTTAGTGGTTAAACTGCATCAGAGGTACTATTTCCTGAAGAAAGGTCACAGGCCCTTTGCAGCTTTGCGAGTCAAATGATCCTTCAATCTCCAGTTAAAAAGCACCTAGCAGCTGTGTAAATCACTGTAATTGCCCCTGGGTTGCAGCAGCTGACTAAGAGAACCAGAATGAGAAACAAAATTCTGCCCAGGAGAGATGAGGGGCTTGTTGTTGTAAAACCAGAGCAAACATTTAAGTAGAAGAGCAAGGCTGTGCCTTGTGTGCATAGCATTGCAACTAGGATGTGGTGTTTTAGAAATCAATGGGGCTATATGTTATGTGAGGCTTCATCCTTTCTACACCGAAAATTGTAAAGGAATTCAGGAAGCAATGCAGAAACCTCTTGGTAGCTCTTCCATTCACCCTGGTCTGCCATCAGGAGAAACAGATCTGCATAGCTGGTGAGGTATGGAGATGACATTTGAGATGACTGTGCCATGAGAGGATAGGAAAGTAGCAGGACATCTGAGAGGGACCCAGCTTCAACCAGCCTGAAGGAAAGGATTTTAATCAAGATGCCTGAACTTTGAGCTGAAGGAAGGGCCAACAGGTGGTGAGAGGAGGGCAGAGTCCTGGAGGTACCAGTAGTATCTTACTACTGTGTAGAATACAATTAGGAGAATATAGAACTTAATTTAGCAGGTAAGATGAATAGAGAGAAACTGATGGGAAGCTTTGGCTTTGATGCAAAACATCAAACTATCTGTGTATTATTCTACAAAGGATTTGTAATACACAAATTGGCAGATAACTGAGTTCAGGCTGCTCAACAAATCAGCATCACCTTCTGCTGCATTTTGATGTTCAGAGATTTGTTCACACCTGTGTGGAAAGGTAACAGTACAGGTAAGTCACAGCCACAACAGCCTGTGAGGAGACACTGAGAGCTTGGCTCATTCAGCCTGGAGGAGAGATGGCTTCTTGGAGAGGTTATCAAGAGATCTAGGATCTTCAAGGTGGTCCATGGTGAGAGACTGAATAAAGAGAAGCATAAGTGCCACAAGGGAGGGTGAACTGGGTATAAGGAGAAACTATTTGCCCATCATGACAGCCAGGCAGTGGCTGGCCAAAGAGGTTAGAGATTTTCAAGACTCCATTGAACAAAGCCCTTAACAGTCTGATCTGGCCCTGCTTTGAGACAGAGGTTGGACTACCCCGAGGTCTCTTCCAACCTGAATTACCTTAATGGCACTCGAAGAGAATGAAACATAACCTGTGGGTGGCTGACCACCTTACCCATGAGTACATGAAACACACTGAGGTACAAACTAAGAGTGTTTGTTTGGGTTGATTTAGGGTTGTTTTTGCAAAGTGATATCTGAGCTCTTCCACAATGCCATGGTAATCTTGAGTTAGAAGTGCATTCCATGGTCCAGAAGGCTTAGATCTTGACAGAGCAGTAGTTTCAAAAGAGGAGGCAGAGATCAAACTCTATCCAAATACCAGCTTCAAAAACCACTGCTGTCAGCATCACAAAATATCTTGGATTGGATGCAGTATTTAATTCAGACCTGCTCAGTTAAGGAGAATAATCACTGCTGGCTGTGCTCCTGCTAATGCCATTCTCTATGTTGTATCACTTCAACAGGCCACTGCTGCCTCACATTCAACTCTCTGCCCACTAGAACCTTTCCACTCTGGACTGATGTGTAGATTTATTCCATACCAGGTGTAAGAATTTGCATTTATCTTTGGTGGACTTCATGAGGTTTATGACAATCGATTCTTCCAGTTTACCAACATCCCTATGAGCAGCAGCCCTGCCCTTCAGCTCATCCATTCCTTCTCCAAGTTTGGTATCATTTGTGAGCTTACCTGGATCATGTTTTCTCACTCAGGTTGTTGATAACAAATGAGGACAGTTAGCTAGTATTTACCGCAGTGTCAGCCTATGGAGAATAGCTTTTGTTCTTCACTAATCAGCTGGACTTCAAATTAATGACCCTCTGAGCCCGAGAGTCAGTTCATCCATCCACCCATCCATTCCCACTTCCCAGTCTGGCCACTAGTATCTCATCAGAAAAAAAGCATTGAAAGCCTTGGTCCTCTCCTTTGTCCACATAGCCATTGTTTTACACTGCAGAAACTTTGCTAAAGCTGTGCTGGTGGTTCCCAATAACCATTTGGTCCTTTGTGTGCTTGGAAATGGCTTACCAAGGACTCCGTTCAAAATCTTTCCAGGACCTGTAGCTCCCCGTGTTGTTGCCCATTTAGAAACCAGCCATAAAATTGCTTTTTTTTTTTTTTTTCTAGTCAGTTGAGAAACTCCTTTATTTGATTTTCATGACTTCACAAAGGTGTTCCCATCTAGCAGTGCTAGCATGGACTAACAATGGCCTCAAGCTTCCATTGGGAAGCTCCATCTCCTGACATCAGTACTGGACTCAGTAGCAGAATAAATAGCCATAACATTTTAAAAGCTTAGAATATATTGGTTCTCTGCCTTGATGATCTAATGGCCATTTCTAGTATTAAATTACAGGAACCAGTGACCAGAGTAGCAGCAGAGCCATGGGGCACAGCCTCCACAGTTATGTACTGGATACCTCTTGGTATCAGCTCCCTTAAATAGTAAAAAATAACTTAGTGTCTGCATTTTCATTTTGGGCGGGAAGGGCAGAGAAAGAATGCCCCTCCAGGGTTTTTTTTTCTCGTTTTTTTTTTTTTTAACATTATGCCCTTCAGACTTTTAAAGTATTTCCCCCACCCCCATTATTCATGATACTGGGTGCACAGAAAATGTAATGCAAACATTTTACAGTTGTAAACAGTACACAAAACTCTGCCTTTGGGCAGGGATTTGGAAATAAAATTAGACCAAGGTCTTCCTTGGCCCACACTGTGTTTGTGTCATATCAGAGGCAGAAGTAGTATTTAAAAGTTATCACTTGTTTGTTGTTGTCCTCAAGAGAGAACAGAATGGCAGACAGATCAGGGTTATGACTTGAGGTACTACTAGTATTTGGAATCTGAGCAGGAAAAATCTGGTAACATTAAGAGCACATCCTTTGTGAAATCAGGTGGCTCACAGTCACTCAGTTCTAGCCCAAGTTGCGCACATTTCATGTCCTCAAGGGCACATCATCTGAAAGAGTTAAAGCAGGAATCTCTGTCTTCAGGGTACCTGGTGCAACATAGCCTCATCCTCACCTGAGAACTGTACCTAACCTGTGGTTGGTAAAACATTAAAAACCATAAAGATCAATCACAATTATTACATCTATCACTCTAGTTGGTGGTGACTGACTGATCATTCCGCTGACATAAGGCACAGTCTGGGAAAGAACTGAGAGCAAGTGCTGAAAGTAACTGAAAGTCCTCCCAAGGACTGAGGCACAAGGAGAAGCTTGCATAATTTCTGGATGGAGGGAACCTTCCAGGCTTCAGGGCTGCCAACATGACATATTCAAAACCACTGAAGCAACAGAAGGAAAAATAACAAGCCACTAACATCACTGTCAATCATAGAATGGTCCAGGCTGAAAGGAACCTCCAAAAGTCATCTAGTCCAACCCCCTCTACAGTCAGCAAGGGCATCCTCAACTAGGTCAGCTTACCCAGAGCCCTGTCGAGCCTCACCTTGAATATCACCAGGGATGGGGCCTCAACCACCTCCCTGGGCAACCTGTTCCAATGTTCCACCACCCTCAAAGTGAAGAACCTGTTCATAACATCCAATCTAAATCTGCTGTTCTGTAGTTTGAAGCCATTGTCCCTCATCCTATACTAATGTTTATGCAATGAGTATTTTCAATGGCAGCTGCCATTTTGCTGAACTAATGTATGTCGCTTAATACTATTTTCCATTTTATCTTTGGCATTATCTGACTAACTTTGCTGCAATAATAGAATAAAATCTACATGTCCAGCTTACAGAAATTCCTGTTCCCTGCTCTAGCTTGACAATGAATCAAACTGCCTGAGCAAGTGAGGTAGCACCTCATTTATCACTGTCCCAAGTGCTTGTATAAGCCACTTGCTGAGAGTTCAAGCTGCGTTCAATTCTAGGCTTTTGTCCTGTTGAGAAGTTTCATTGAAAACCCTGATTCTGCAAATAGAAATTGTTCCTAACTTATATTATGTGCATTTAAAAAATATTCACAATCAAAAATATCTGATGGAAATCCTAGAGTAATAGAATTGTAGAATGGTCAGGTTGGAAGGGACCTCTGGAGGTCATCCAGTCCAATGCCCTCTGCAGTAAGGGGCATCTTCAACTGGATCAGGTTGCTCAGAGTCCTGTCAAGCCTCACTTTGAATATCTCCAGGGATATCTCAACTACCTCCCTGTGCCCAGTGTTCCACTACCCTCATGTAAGGTGCCCAGACTGATTACAGCAGGCCAAATACCATCCTGCCCAGTGAAATCCACTCATTTGGCAGCTTCCATCTCAATCAGACTGGGAAAAAAACATTTCCCCAGTATCTGAAAGGGGCCTATAGGAAGGATGAGGAGGGACTATTCACAAGGTCTTGTTATGACAGGATGAGGGGTAAGGGGTTCAAACTGGCAGAGGGGAGATTTAAACGGGATGTTAGGAGGAAGTTCTTCACAGTGAGGGTGGTGAGACACTGGAATGGGTTGCCCAGGGAGGTTGTGGCTGCTCCCTCCCTGGTGATGTTCAAGGCTAGGTTGGATGAGGCCTTGAGCAACCTGTTCTAGTGGGAAGGGTCCTTGCCTATGGCAGGAGGTTGGAACTGGATGATCCTTGAGATTCTTTCCAACCTAAACCATTCTATAATTTACTGTTGGTCACTGGAAACCTTCAATACTAACTCCTGTTAGCCCAGGTTGAAACATAATGGAAGTTGCCCTGCTGTAAACTCACAGGACCTGCTGGTAAGGTTCACTGCTCAGCCTGCAGATGAGAGAGGATGAGTGGAGTCTTGTCCTTAGTAGAATGTGGATTCTAAATTCTGCACAATTTTACCTTAAAAGAAAAATATTTTTCCTTGACCTGTCTGGGGTTCCTCTGCTCACCATCAAACGTCTTTTGCTTTGGGAAGGAGGGAAGTCCCTGGGAGAGTACAGACAGTGAGAGATGAAGGAAATGTGCTCACATCACTCTCTGCATATTTGTGGAAGTGAATGTGTCTGTGTGGACTCTGTTCCATAAATGACACTGAAAATAAAACGTATGAAGATCCAGATGTACCAGAAATAGCAGCACACACACATTTGCATAATCCCCAAGATGAAGCAAGAATCGAGATGAAAAGGCCTAAAGGATCCCTGGCAAAAGCAGTTGTTCCCTGGGAGTTTAGAAAACTCCCTTTCTCTCCCCAGATGTGGGGCATGAAGACCACCTTTGTGGACCATGAGAAGCTGTCACCCAGACAAAATGGCCCAAAGGAGCTCTGACAAGTGCATGCCTATGAAGATGCTGTGGGAGATAGCATCAAAAGCCTTGATGAAGTCAAGGCAGATATTCTCTGCTGCCCTCCTTTCATCTATCCATCCACTCATGCCCTGTTGGATTAGTCAAGCCTAACTTCCCCTTGGTGAATCTATGTCAACTACTTCTGATAACCTTCGTTTCCTCCACATGATGATGCTTTGGGATGATCATCATCTTTCCAGGGACTGAGGTGAGGCTAACTGGCCTGTAGCTTTCTGGACCTTCCTTCTTGCTCTTTTTGAAGACTGGAGTGACATCATCTTCCTTCCAGGCCTCAGACACCTTGCCTGGTCTCTAGAACCTTTTGAAGTCAATGGAGAACAGCTCAGCAATGAGGTCTGCCAGCATTCACAGGTGCATCCCATCAGGACCCATGGACTCGGGAAGATCCAGTTTATTTAATTGACCTCTAACTTGAACCTCCTCAACAAAGGGAAATTTCTCCTTCCTCCAGACTTTCTGTCTCACCTCTTGAATTAGTTGGGGCAATTAATGAGGCAGGAATTATAAAATAAGCCCTGCCCACAAACTATATAAAAACTAGTAAAATTTGGGTTCTAATTAATTCAGGGAAACCTTCACAAGGATGCTGATAGGCAATTTAGTAATTTAGAAGAATCAGGAAATTGGAAAGGTTTAGCCACATAATGGCTTTGGCCCACTTATAAATAGGCATCCTGGAGCCCTAGGGAAAGTCTGTTCTACTCGAGGCGGTGGAGTAGAAATTTTGAGACAGTCTCTGGTTCCTTTGTGGCAGCATTGGAATTTCTCAGCATGTCCCCAAAAACAGTGGCGGTTTGCGGCAGAGGCAGGTCCTTCCAGCAGGAAGTTGGGGTGCGATGATCTGAAAGCGGGAACCCCGTGCTTTCTCTTCAACCTTCCCCAAGATGCTCCTCAAGGTCCACATCAAGGTCAGCCTGGGCAATGTCCCTTCTGGTAAACTTGAAGCACTTAAGTTTCCATGTAGTTCAAGCCCAAAACATCAGGGCTAAGCTGGTCTGAAGCCCGAGGCAGAGGAGAACACGTTGTCCAAGCCGAGAGCAGTGAGGCAGAGCACATTGTCTGAGCAGAGCAGAACACATTGAGGTGGAGCAGTGAAGCAGAAGCAGCCCACCTGCTTGCAGCTTAGCTCAATTTATATTATTTGCCTGAGTGTAATGGCTCTTTTGACCACAGAAATTCCCCAATCAGAATGGCATTTGCAAAGCTGACCATATTAGGCTTACCCTTATTTGGGCAGGGCACAAGTGCATAAACACCTGTGAGTACCTGTTTATCACTTTGGGAAGGGATGTAATGGCTCAAACCTTTATTTTCCTCCTGCCCTTGCTTCCCCCATCAGCAGAAGGGTGGGACAAGCTAGGACATGTTTTAGGCCTTCCACAACATCTCCAGGGACTGAGGGCCAGCCTTGGCAGTAAAGACTGAAGCAACGCTTCTGCCTTCTCTGTATCCTCTGACACCAGGTCACCCACCTCATTCTGCAGTCCAGGGCTGAAATCCTAGTAAGTAGGATACTTCTTTGCACCATCCTCAACCCTACCATCTCATGGTCACTGCATCCACAGCTGCCTCCAACCTTCACATTCCCAACCAGACCTCCTTTGCTCATTAGCACTAGGTCCAGAAGTACACCTCTCCTCTTAGGGTACTCCTCCTCTATCAAAAAGTTATCAATGCACTACCATCTGTAGTACATTGATGATAACTTCTCTGGGACCAGTTGTATCATTACTTCATGGGGCATGATGAGGTTCATTCTGGAGGACTGAAAGAAATAGGAGATGTTACAGTAGGAAACCTTTTAATCATCTAACAAAAGGTCTTGGGAGTCTAGGGAGGTCCCTGCTGAATGCCCACCTTCGATAGGCACAGTAATGAGACAGTGGTTAGGGTTCCATGCTCCTTTGTCATCGAGCTTTGCCAGTGCTGCTACCCAGAGCAGTAACTTGTACCAGATCCAGTGCTGAGTCACATTTTTGGCTTTGTTGCATGTTTGCATCACCAGCATCATAACAAATCATCTGCCTTCAGAGACTAGACAGCTTTGCTGTGCCATGTCCCTTTTACTAGTAAGTTAATAATAAAACAACAGCTCAATGCTCAGATGATCACAAACACTTCCATAAGGTAGGAAGTAAATCAGATTTTTCAGAATCCTTCTCAGTGGATGCTGAATGCTAAGAGCTATTCAGGTCTTTCCCAGAGTAGTACAGAGTGTGAGGTACCACAGAATCGTAGAATATATGTGGTTGAAAGAGACCTCAAAGATCATCCAGTTCAATCTTCGACACAGCAGTGAAGGGTAAACACTAAACCATGTTCCTAAGCACCAGGTCCACACACTGCTTAAACACCCTCAGGAGTGGTGACTCCACCACTGCCCTGAACAGATCATTCCAATGTTCGATAATCCTCTCTCTGATAAAATATTTTCCAATATCCATCCCAAGCCTCCCTTGGTGCAGCTTGTAACCATTTCCTCTAGTCCTGTTGCTTGCCACCAAGGAGAAGAGTCTGGCCCCCTCCTCACTCCAACTGCCTTTCAGGTAGTTGCAGAGAGCAGTGAGGTCTTTCTTCAGCCTCCAGTTCCCTCACATGGTCCTCACAGGCTATGCACTACAGACCCTTCATGAGCCAACCTCCAGCTCCTTGACATCCCACTTGTAGTGAGGGGCCCAGAACTGAACACAGTACTCAAGGTGTGGCCTCACCAGTGCTGAGCACAGGGGGATGGTCACATCCCTGCTCCTGCTGGCCACTGTTTCTAATCCAAGCTGAGATGCCATTGGCTTTCTTGGCCACCTGGGCACACTGCTGGCTCATGTTCAGTCAACTGTCAAACCGACATCTCTGGTCTCTCTCCAAATTGCAGCTTTTCAACCACACATCCCCATGTCTTTATCTTACCATGGGGTTGCTGTGACCCAGGTGCAGGACGTGGCACCTAGCCTTGTTGAACTTCATACAGCTAGCCTTGGCCCATGGGTCTGACCTGTCCAGATCCCATTGTAAAGCTTCCCTACTCTCTGGCACATCAACACAACCACTGAGCTTGGCATCATCTGCAAACTTACCTTTTCAGATTACTCTTGCCTTCAGTTTTGTCCATGTCTATTCTTAAGCCATGCTTCCGTGGCTGAAACTTCAAACCTTCAGTAGTCACAAGTGAAATTTCCAACAAGATTTTCTTCAGATCCACTCTTAAAGTGATCCTGAATTATTACAAATTCCAAGTGGGCCAGGAAGAATCAGGACATTACTATGTGTATGTCAAACCCACCTTATGTGGTAGGCATCTACATGTTTTCACCTGGCGCCCAGCACAAGGCAGCCTCTCCTCAGAAAATGAGTATCTTCACTAGAAGTGAATGAAATGGGGTGTGTTAAAAGCACTGTGCTTAGTAGGTCAAGAGAGGTTCTTCTCCTCTACTCTGCCCTGGTGAGGCTGCATCTGGAGTACTGTGTCCAGTTCTGGGACCCCCAGTTCCAGAAGGACATAGAATTGCTTGCGAAAGTCCAGTGCAGAGCCACAAAGATGATAAAGGGAATAGAACATCTCTCTCACAAGGAAAGACTGAGGGAGCTGGGGCTTTTTAGCCTGGAGGAGACTGAGAGGTGACCTCATTAATGTTTATAAATATGTCAAGGGTGAGTGCCAGGAGAGTGGAGCCAGGCTCTGCTCGATGATGCCCACTGACAGGACAAGAGGCAACGGGTGGAAGTTGAGGCATAGGAAATTCCATGGAAATGTGAGGAGCAATTTTTTCACTGTGAGGGTAACAGAAGACTGGAACAGGCTGTCCAGGGGGGTTGTGGAGTCTCCCTCTCTGGAGATATTCAAGACCCACCTGGATGCATTCCCGTGTGATCTGGTACAGGTGATCCTGCTCTGCAGGGGCATTGGACTGGATGATCTTTTGAGGTCACTTCCAACCCCTAACATTCTGTGATTTTGTGATGGTGCAGCAAAGCAAATAAGACATCAGATCCTAAAAGAGATTCATTGCTGAGAAGGTAATTTTGGAAATGGATGATAGAAAAGAAGCCTGCCTTTTTGTCACCTGTTCATGTAAGGTTTTGTCTCATGCACTTCAAGAAACTGCAGTCATCTGGCAGAGCTGAAATGCAAACAAATTAAAATGTCAGCCCTGGAGTTTGTTTTGGCTAGAAATCTACAGATCTATGAAAATCTGATAATTGTACAATTCACAGACGTTAGACACTTCAATAGAATTATCTGTGGATAAAATGAAGCACATTGCCTTGAAAGAAAGAATTCATTGAAATAACTAATTAAATGGGTTGCATCTTCTTTTAAAAGTAGTATCAGAATCTGCTCTCTTTTCTATAAAACATCAATCTGTTTAATAGAATTTGCAGTATCGAAAGCTTTCTCCTGTATTTTATTTGCTAAGATAGGGCACAACCACAGAAATCAAAAGTCTTGCCCAAGACAGCCTAAGAAATTAAGAATGCAAAGTAGATAGAGGTTTAAGATGCTGCTGTAGAGACAGAGTTTTACAGAAGAAAGAGCTTGACTATGCACGTATCTGCTGTAAACATAAAAGCAGCATTACCAAAGGTTATTAACCAAGCTGTCTCAGCACTTTAATTTCTATTCTCCAAGACAGTTCAAGGAAACTTTATTCTAGAAAAGTCACAGTTTGAAGCAATTTGCTTAGAAACCATTATGTGTACTCTGGGAAAGGTAATACTTCAAGCTATTGGAACAGCCCACCTGAAAAGCCCTTCAACGTTTCATCACATGCCCAGCACTACCATCCCACAGGTGAGACCAGTTGGAGTCAGTGTTCTTTACAACATGAGCTAGGGGACAACACATAGCAACTCATATCCAGTTCAAGTAAGTCACAGAGAAATGGGCTCTGCCTCTGGTTCCCAAGAGCATTCCCAACAGGAGAAGGGCTCTGGGGTCCCACTTAAGGCACAGCAATGATTTGTCTAGGAGGTACAGACACCCCTGCCCATTTCCCTCACATACTTTCCCTTTGCCTGTCTTCTCCAAACCATGCTTGCCCCACTTACGGCTTATCCTTTGCTGGACTGTTTGGACCAGGTTGTTCTACTATTGGTACCAGCTATCCCAGTTCCATCCTTTCAAACACTCCAGAATGCTCCATTTCCAGCTCTAGCCCCATTGCCTAGCTGTTCCACATACCTTTTTGGATGACCAATCATATCATGCATCTATTCTTCGCCTCCTACAGTTTTGTCATCGTCCTGCCTCTACTTTGGTCCTCTCGTACCTGCTGGTTCTTCTTGCATCTTTGTATAACAGATTTCAGCCAGATCCAACTTCGTTGTGCAAAGCCAGTTGAAACCAGAGGAGGAAAAAGTGGTGTAAAGGCTCTCAACAAAGTTAATCTTGAACGAAATAACAGTCTTCATCATACAGAAGAAGAGAAAGCATAGGGGGGGTGGGGAAGCAGGGAGGAGACACGGCACTGCAGCTTGGACTTACAGAAGCTGCAGCAATCCAGCCAGAGAGCGTCAGTACTCCAGCACACCATGTTCACTGTGCTCTGCTATTCTGAATCACCATGAACTGTGCAGCATTTACATTTATGTACCAACTATGGGCATTCAATCAGTTTTCATTGTATTTCATGTTGTGACAAGCCTCTAGAGACATTGCTCTGATGGAAATGTTTTCTTTCAATGTCACCTTTCCCATCTATTCAAGATCAACACAAACTGTAGAAAAATAGAGCCTGAAGAACAGACCAGATGAAGCAGACTGCTACTTGGCTCCTGGCAGCTGAAAGAACAACAAAACCAAGTGACAGCAATGCCTTTACAAGACAGTGCTGACAGATGCTGCAGTTACCCTATGGGCAGACCCAGACCAGAAGCAAGCTGGACTGGGAATCACACCATGAATTGCAGGAATGCCCTGGCAACCTGATCTTTGCTGAGTTGACTAGGTTTAATCTGATACTACTCCACACTTCATGCCATTACAGCGTTGAGTGCAGTTTGGTCTGCAGTAAATCTCTGCTCATGGGTGAGCTCTGAAATAAGAAAGAGCCAAGGTAATGTAATTCCACATACATCTCAAATCCAGGTCAGACAGCAGGGACCACCTCTTTCTATGTTTATGAGTCCTCTGGGGCACAACAAATTTCTGACCATAACCTGCAATGCTAATAAAATCACATCTGCAACACATTTTTTTCTTTTTTTCTTTTTTTCTTTTTTTTTTTAAAGAACAAAAACTCTATCTGGAAACTGCAGATATACCAAGATTGTTAAGAAAGGCAAAAATGGTCCTTTCTATGCCATTGGTACTATTGTCTTGTAATCTTTTGATGCAGTTTAGATATTCTGGAGTTTCAGATTTAATATTCCACCCAGAGGATGACATAAAAGCCACTATTGATTTCCATTCCCTGTAAGCAGGCTTCATCTCTATGTAAATTAAAGACTCTATCATATATTTCGCAGTATAGATTAGTTGTCATTCAACAGTCACTCTATTCTTATACTAGCAGGCTGATGTATTGGTAAGTTCCAGACAGCAACACACCTAATGATATCCAGTCAGGTCTTTGCACATTAACACCTGCAGAGATATCATCAAACATCCTAAGGAAAATTTCCGATCGATTTCATATAAGGGAAGGAGCAGTGTACACAGCAATGCTGCAAAAATATCACTCACCATCACTGCCCTAGGGGTACAGTCATCCCCTTTCTTTTCACCAGAGGATGACAAGAGAAGATGCTGATGTCTTACATCTACCAACTATTTAAAATCTTAAAATACTTAAAATATTTGGAAACATTCCAAAATAGAAAGCAAAGCAGCAGCATGGACATGCTAAGGTCTTCCACACGACACCCCAGCTATCTTCTCCCCTGACAGCACACCTGGGGAACAGATGGTCAGCACTGCCAGCAGCTCTCCTTGTACCACAATGTGGGCATTTCCTCTTGCCCTAGTCACCATGAAACATTCACTTTCTTCTGATTGGTGGTGGAGGAAGCAGTGGGACCCACATCATCAGTCATTGCAATTTGGTAGGGGAAAGCTTAGCCCCATCTTGAAGATACTTGTCACACACTGGGAAAAAAGGTCTTACCAGAGGTACCAGGAACCACCCACAGCAGCTTGGTCTGAACCTCAGAGGTGACCCTGTTGCAAGGAGGACATTGGACCAAAGACCTCCTGAGGTTCACTCCTGCCTCCATTACTTTGTGGTCCTACAAAAGAGCAGAGGAAAGGCTTCCCTCTGAAATTAATTTCAGCCACACAAACAGGTTCTGGAGTCAAAGGAAATAGCATCAGCTCTTGCTGCTGAACATACTTCCCTCTCTTGGTTAGGAGGTGAGCTCTAGATTACCTTTCCATCCCTAAACTGGGTTTGTTCATAAAACAAAGGCGGGNAAAGGCAGCCACAGAACTCTCTCCTCCTCCTTGAAAAAAATAGCTGCAAACTCATCAAGGCCCTCAGATTATTTCTCATTAGGCTGCTGATGGGTGAAGTGAAGTGAAACTCAAGTACATCTCCTACACAAGCCTGGAGAGGAACAACCAAGGTTTTGCAGTTTCATCTTCAGCTCAGCCATCAGAAGCCCACTGATGAAGTCTACTGTGTGAATGCAGTCACTGGGACTGGGTTTACTCAGCTGTTTTGGGCATGATGTCACTGAGCAGCAAAGCACCACATCCACTGCGGCCAGGTGCAGGCTCCCTGGGCTTAACCCAGGCATTGCACTCACAGCAACAGGGTGAGGAGAGCTCCTCAGCATCTTCAGGGCTCAAACACACAACTGAAGGCAATAGGCACAACTGGGCACAGGAGAAATTCCCTCTGAACATCTGTCACCATGCCAGTGATTGAGCACTGGAACGGGAGTCTGTGGAGTTTCTATCCTTGGCAGTACTCAAATCTGGGCAACCAGCTCTATGCAGAGCTCTGCTTGAGCAGGGGGGTTGGAACAGATGACCTCCAGAGGTCTCCTCCCACCACAAGTCTTCTGTTTCTGTGAACAAAAACCTTAAAACACCTAGCATTAAGGTTTTTGTAATTCGCTCACAGCTTCCCTGCAGGGCTGTGCAAAGTCACATCACCTCACAACTAGGGCAAGCTCAGAGGACTTGTGAGGACATTCACAGGCAGGAGCTCAGCAGAGGTGCAGTAACTTCCTCAGCTGTCATATCTTTTTCTTCACTGCTTTTAGCTTCGTGGCAGTTGTATGTTTAAGAACATCTCTGCCTTGTTTCAACTTTATCAAGGATTGGGGGAGTCTGAGCCTCCAGAAGCCAGCACAGCTGCACCAAGATTTTGCTGTATGCCTGCTTTAATTGGGGTAACTACACTCTGTTACTGAGAGAAGAACAGTTGAAAGACCAGCAGAGGACAGTTCCCAGGGTCTTTGTCTTTCTGCAGCTATCAAAACGGTAGAGCAGAGTTCACGTTAGATCATCTCTCCATAGGTGGGTTTCTCTTCCTTTGGGATGCTTGTTTGTGCAGGGCAGTGCTTCCACAGAAAATGTGCTCCTCAAGGGCAAAGAAGTTGAAGAGGAATTGTTTTATTAAGACAATTTGCAATCTTAAATATGCTGCAGTTTCATCCAGGTACACAGGAATATTTTCTCTGTGGCTGTATGAAAAAGATTAAGGGACCGAGAGACTGGAGAATAGTGGAGTGTGTGAATCTGCTTCTTAACTCCTGCCTGGTTTTTCTGACAGCTACATTGTAATCAGAGCAAACTCACGATTGCCCCATTTGTCCACTGGAGGTCAGCATCTGTCTACAGAAAGAGTCTCTCTCACCTGGTGTTTGAGTGGGACAGAAATCTGACAGCAGTTCCTCGTTTTCCTCTCACGGGCTTCAGGTACAAGACGATGGCAGAGGCTTAGTACATGTCCATCACTGCCAAAGGAAGCCCTCTCCTCACACTTCCCTTCTCCGAAGCTAATGTCTTAATACACAAGAAATTGAAGTAACCTCAAATTTATTGTTTTCCAACATATTAAGCAGCCTCCAACTGGGCAAAAACTGCCAGGGTCCTCCTGAAACTCTCCTACCACTGCAGCATTGTAGAAGCCAAATGTCAGGGCTCCCCTCTACAGTCAAGCGGCATCTGTCTGGGCAGAGCTTAAGAAACTGTTCAAACATTTTCATGCTTCTTGCATTATCTGGCCACGTATTTTAATCAAATACTGCAGCGCCGCTGCCAGCCAATAGATTTTTACTATCTGGCTAATCCTACTTGGCTCGCTTGCTAGGATGAGCTCGAGAGAAGGTGTCTGTTTAGGCTACCACACACATGCTGCGTAGGAGACCTGCTGCACCATGCTGCTTTCCAAAACCTTCCCTCGTTAGCAATGCTTCTGCAGCAGCTGCCAACACTTTGCCAGATGTTCAGTGCATCAGATAGGGGAGTTTTCCTCTCCCAGGCCGAGCCATGTATGATGCTGTGGGATGACAACAGCGGTGGACAGCGGTGACTGAATATGGCAGGGAAGGGAAAACAACTGTGCTTGGCAGTCACGCGTAGATGACAGCCAATGTTTAGACACTGTCTGTACCAGTATTTTACTTTGGATCAGAAGTACTTTTGAAGCTTGTTCCCACTTGCTATGCTTTACTTCCTGTTACAGCTTAGAGCTAGTGCCCTACTCTAGTGTCTTAATTGTAAATCACAGGATCACAGAATGTCAGGGGTTGGAAGTGACCCAAAGAGATCACTGTGCCAGAGCAAGACCATACAACGTAGCTCAGATCACAGAGGAAGGCATCCAGACAGGCCTTGAAAGTCTCCGGAGATAGAGACTCCGCAGCCTCTCTGGGGAGCTTGGTCCAGTGCTCTGTGACCCTTACAGTAAAGAAGTTCCCCCTTGTGTTGAGGTGGAACCTCCTGTGCTGCAACTTATACCCATTGCTCCTTGTCCTACCACAGGGAGCAAGTGAGAGCAAGTGAGCCTGTTCCTCCTCCTGACACCCAGCCCTCAGGTATTTATAAACACATATTAGATTCCCTCTCAGTCTTCTCCAGATTAAAAAGCCCCAGGTCCCTCAGCCTCTCCTTGTAAGGCAATGCTCCAGTCCCCTCATCATCCTCATAGCTCTCTGCTGGACCCTCTCCAGTAGGTCCCTGTCCCTCTTCAACTGGGGAGCCCAAAACTGAATGCAGTATTCAAGATGTGGTCTCCCCAAGGCAGAGCAGAATGGGAGGAGAACCTCCCTCATCTATCCTCTTAATACACCCCAGGATCCCATGGGCCTTCTTGGCCACAAGGGCACATTGCTGTCCCATGGGTCACTTGTTATCCACCAGGACTCCCAGGTCCCTCTCCACAGAGCTGCCTTCCAGCAGATCACCTCCCAACCTGTACTAGAGCAGTTTATTATTCCTCCCCAGGTGCAGGACTCTGCATTTGTCCTTGTTGAACCTCACCCCTGTGCCCAGCTCTTCAGTCTGTCCAGGTCTTGCTGGATAGCTGTTTCCAGATAATTCCAGTCTAAAGGATGAACAATTTGAGGGATTGGACATAGAATAATAACTTTATCTAATTCCATTTGCCTGCTGAGTATCTTGTATTTTGCTGTGCAAGCTTGCAGTCTCTCTCTCTGGCTACTTTCCACTTGGCTTCTGGTTGCTCTATCCCTGCTCTTGACCTTGTATTTGTCTAACTGACTGTTCTGGTTTGGCTTTTGTAAGGTATTGGGGGTGGAGGGCAGAGACAGCAGGCCCTGTGTGGACCTCTTTGTGTCCATGGCCAAAGAGAGCTGGAATATTGTACAAGGGGGCATTGTGCTGTTGTTGAACTGTAAATATATGTGAGTATACCTTGTACATGTTTATTGCCTTTTGTATTTTTTCTATTTAGTCCACTTTTACAATTTCATTTAGCTTCCAAAATTCTGATTAAGTGTGGTAAATTTACTTTGGGGGTAAGTTTCCAATTTGGTGGGGCGCAAATCCAACCTACAGCGCTCCCTGTCATGGAGCAGGGCTGGAATTTGATACCTCCCAGACACAGCTCAGCTCTCTCCGGTTTAGCTTGCAGGTGCTTAGCTTGCATGAAGCAGAACTCTTGAAACCTGGCCAGTGCTGACCAGCACCACCTGCCCTCTGCTCTGCAAGACTCCCTTTGAGGTCTGCTGCTGAGGAACGCTGATTTTAACCAACTGACACCAGGGCACCTCAGGCTGCAGTTTCGCCTGTTCCCAGTAGAGGAGTTGTCATCCATATGTCTCAAGGCAATTCCACTGGAAGGAAAGTAACACTGCTAGGAACCTTTCTTGCCTTTATCTCTCTAGTTCAGGCACCCAGCAGAAAAACTGAGGCAGTGAGACCCCATTATCATAGGGCACTCCAAAACTCCTTTCCCTACCCTCTGCAGATCACCCATGCCATCACATATCTCAAAACGTACAAATTTCAAGTTGTATAACTTTCTTTAACTTCTGTGCTAAAAAAACCCCAATGGTGCCTCCAGTATCTTCAGTTCTGCTCTGCTTTCTCTTGTCACCCCACTTCCTCTCCATTTCATTTAATTTATGCTTTGTAAGCCACCATACATTTTTTCCTACATCCTTTTTACAGCACTGGGGTGCCTGCTAGCATTCAAACAGAAGGGCAAGAATAAATGGTTGCTGCCGAAGACTGAGAGAGAAGCAATACCTACAGCAGGCTGGTAATTATAGTGATTGTGCAAAGCTCACACCTGGAAGCCTTAAAAAGAAAGCAGCATTTTAGACTCATGTATTCCTTAAATATCCTACCACCCTGAATATTCATGTTCTGTTTCCTGAGCTGAAAACGTCCCCAGCTCACTAGACTCCCTTAATAATTCTGGCACTCATGAATTTTAAAAAAGACCTATTCACCACTTAAATGCCAACCTAAGTCTATTTATCCTAATCAAGTATCAAGGCCAGCAACACTGCCAGTGCTGCTTCTACTCTGATGGCTCCTCTGATCAGGGAAGGAAACAAAAGCTGGAGTAGGCAGATGGCTGATTCGAGGAGAAAGATCATCACATAAGGCAGCTGATAAGGTGAAGAGAATAAAAGGGGGAAGGTGATCTTCAGGGAGAAGGCTAAAACTCAGCCTCACCATTCAGAGGATGTTTCAAAATGCAGATAGAACAAAACAAAAGAATTCTCACCAATTATTCAGCAAAAATCATCTTCTATTGTTTAGAATAGGAAAAATCCTGGCCTTTGTCTTCTTTCTTCCCCATCTCTGTCAAAAAAAACCCTCTATTTTCCTATTTAAGAGAGAGAAGAATGCCACGGATCTGTGGTGTTATTCTCTCAATTTAAGAGGCATCCTGTACTTAACTTAGCTTTCTCTCTGCTAACAGACTACAAAAGAAGCAATGCCACAACTTCCATGTCTCTCACCTCAAACAATTCTAGTTGTTTAGAGCTGCCTCACAATTTGGTATATTTTAACTAGGTCTGAAACCCCCTAAAGTGAGGATTTATTATCTCTTCCAGCAAATCTATCATACCATATAAATAATCCATATACATTCTATAAACCTAGCAAGGGATCTAGGTCAGGAGGGGCACCACAGGAGAAGAATAGAGCATCCTTTACTCAAGGCATGTGGTAGATCTAAATTCGGTTTCCTAGACAAGCCATGTCTACTTAAATCATGAAGATGGCTCTTAAATAATTGAAAAAGCAAGGGGCTACTTGACAGTCACTAGGGATTCTGAAGAGACTACAGATGATTCTAGAAAAAAGAGAGCGAGATAGAGATTATTTGTTTTGTTTTGTTTTGTTTTTTTTAAACGGGTAATAATTTGTCTGATAGCAATAATTTGGGTGCAAGGCAGCTCTCTTGCTTATCTGCTTTAAGAGATTTGTGAAAGGTCACAATGGTGGCTTTCAACAGTTCTGTCAGTAGGCTGGTTACTGGGAGAAGCAGCGAGCCAGCAGGATCCATATATTTTAAAGTAAACTCCAGGGCCTCAGGAATCATAGACACTTAATCAAGATACAGTCAGCTCAGCTGAAGACCATCAAGGTCACACATCCAGATCTGCATTTTACAGGAAGATCACAGAAACATTCCAGCTGGAAAAGACCCTCAGGATCACCAAGTCCAAACCATAAAACTGCTTTACAAAGTTCACCCTTAAATTATATCCTCAAGTGCCACATCCTAATGACTTTTAAACACATCCAGGGTTGGTGACTCAACCACCTCCCTGGGCAGTCCATTACAATGCCTGACCACTCTTTCACTGAAAAAAATTTCCTAATGTCCAGTCTAAACCTACCCAGTTACAGCTTGAGGCCATTCCCACTTGTTATATCACTAACTACCTGCGAGAAGAGACCAGCAGCAGCCTCTCCACAGCATCCTTCCAGATAGCTGTAAACAGCGATGAGGTCTCCCCTCAGCCTCCTACTTTTTCAAACTAAACAGCCCCAGCTCCTTCAGTCGCTCTTCATAAAGATTTATTTTCCAGGCCTTTCACCAGCTCGGTTGCCCTCCTCTGAACTCACTCCAGCAGGTTTCAGTCAGTGTTTCAATGCCCACACTGCAACATAGTGCTGCACACATTACTTACCATAAGGTTTTCTTGCCACAGATCAGAACACTTTGATGAATCTACACAAGAGCCCTTTACAACAATCCTAAAAGTTCCCTAACTGCCGTAAGCAAAACTTCAAAACATTTGTTAGAGGAAAAACATGCCATAAACAGAAATCACACAGAAATAAATCTATGGGGAAACTTCTATAGGCAGTCTAAAAAGTGTTACTCTGGTTGTCATTTTGGGAGTACGAAACACACCCCAAAAAAATCCTTCTTCCTCAAATACAGAAGTAGTGTTTACAATGTCATGTTTAGCCAGCTGTGTGAAGGCATCCCAAGAGAAAGTCTGAGGACGTATGCTAAATTTGGAAGGAAACCTAAACAGACTAGAAACCCAAAGCAATACAGGTGTAGCTGAAAGCACTACAGAAGCACCTGAAATCAGTGGAAACTAATGCAAACAAATCCGAAAAGGTGCCCCAAACAAAGTTAAGGTTAGGCCTCACATGGTTGGAATGAGCACTAACTTCAAAAAGATTCACATTTCATCACTAAGCTAAGACCATGATAAACAATCCTGCTACTACCATTATCCTCCTCATTGGAGGATGCCCAGAAGTGGCATCCCTTGTAATGTCCACTTACCTATTTGAGGGCAACAAGGCACAGCCCACCAACCAAACCCTAAGTCCATCTGAAGAATGGGATGGAAAGACCTTTGGCTAGTAACAACAACAAAAAAAAAAAAAACAAAAAACAAAAACCCCACAACTGAAGGAAGAGGCTCAAGAGAGAAGAATTTAGAGGGACAGGCTTCAGGTTACAATGAGTACAGGCTATTGACTTTGGAGAGCAAAGGCATTTTTACAACAGCTGGTGACTGCATCCAGTTTGTGAAAGGTGCCAAGCCACAGCCACAAGCCAGTCAGCAAGTCAGAGAAAGGTAACTGATGAGGGACTAGAAAGTTAAATTCGCCAGAGACATAAAACATTAACAGCAAGATTACTCAGAAAACCAAATAAGGAATTCACCAGCACTAGTAGACATCAAGAGAGAGCCTGATTTTCAAGCACAGAGAAAAAAGATGAGTTTCACCGTTGCCTTTGGTATAGCTGGTAGGATTTCTGCTCAGAGTTGCTGTCGAAACCAGGTAGAACAAGCCGCCCAGAACTGACCGACATAAGGGCAACTGTCAGACTCCCAGACCTCTCTTCCTTCTTTTGACCTACCCTGTGCCGGCCATGTGAGTGACCACTGAGCAGGGCAGATAGTTTTCATGTGGTATGACAGCACATGAGCAACGCAAACATCTGACTTGGAAAGGCCACACATCTAAGACAAGCTGTTGAGACATCTCAGAAGCAGTTGCCCTCCACTCTAATCTCCAAAGCACTCTGCATGTGACCCCTCAGCAAGAGAAAAGCACAGAAATACTCCCTGCTCTGGCTAATCAGATAAGAACCTATCTGCAGCCTTAAGAACTAATCTCCAAAGACACTACTATATTTAGCTAAGAATCTCTTAGGGGCTACTTGTTTTCTTACTTAGCTGAAAAAAAAGCCCATTGCAGCACAGATTTATGAGGCTGCTGCTTTGCATGCCGAGGTGTGCACCCACAGATAAAAACAGGCTTCTTCAGAGAAACCTGCAGATACTTGATAGCACATACAAAAAACATTCTTTGCCTCTATTAGCACAGAAAGCAAAATACTTAATTCCTTTTCCATTTTGTACTTATTTTCAGTGCTCTGAATCTTCCTCTTTACCTCTTTACTAGAAGACAGTGGTCATTTGGATGCCCACAGTCCTCTTTGGCTTCCCACACCTCCTTTAAAGACCAGGGGATCTGGGAAGGGCATTCAGTGACAAGCTCAAGTCACTCCTGACTATTCTGCAGCAGACACCAGGGCCTGAGGGACTCTAGCAAGGATTATAATTTCTGTCCGTTCCCTGTATATGGAATTAGAGAATGGTTTCAGCTGGAAGAGACCTCTAAAACTCATCTAGTCCAACCCTCCTGTAGTGGACATCCTTCATTAGATCATGTAGCCCATAGCCCTGTCAAGCTTGATCTAGAATGTCTCCAAGGATGGGGCCTCAACTACCTCCCTGGGCAACCTCTTCCAGTGTTCCTTTACCCTCACTGTAAAGAACTTGTTCCTAATGTCCAACTTAAATCTCCTTTTCTCTAATTTAAACCCTTTGTCCCTCCTATCACTACAAGCCTTTGTAAACAGTCCCTTTCCAGCCTTCTTGTAGGTCTCCTTCTGGTACCGTAAGGCTGCTATTAGGTCTTCCTGGAGTATTCTCTTCTCCGGGTTGAAACACACTGAGCACACTAACAATGCTTAAGTACCTGAACAGCTTCAAGATGCTCCAAATCCTTGTACCTCTGCATATATGTGCATTTGTGTGCCTGTGCATGTCTGTATGCACTCATGAGATGAACACCTCAGACTCAGAATTAACGATTATGTCTGGCTGTTGCCACTGGGTAAGAACCTTTCTTCAAAGCAGATTGCAGCAGGTTAGATTTCTGTTTATTTGGTTTTTCAAGAAGAAAAAAATGTCATGTCACAAAAAAAAAAAAAAAAAAAAAAAAGGTGTGTGGGGGAGGAAGTGGGGTGGCAAAATCAACATTGTCAAAGCCATCTTTGGATAAGCTGTTCTAGTATTTATTTTACCCCGCTGCTAGGAAATAGCTCAAGACTGAATTCGTGTAAGTTCAGCTTCCAGCCACAAAATTGTAATGCAGTTTTCATTATCATCAGGTTTATACTCAGTTCAGTTTACCGTGAGATTTTAAACACTTTTAGAAATGACACATTTGTTGTACTCTTAGATGTGTTGTTTCAAGTGGAAGGGAACACCCCTTCATGATTAAAACAAGGCCTGGCAGGTGAAAGATAACATACCTGCAGAAAACATCACAAGAAACAATTTCTCAAGGAGTCATTTCCCTTTCTCCCAACTCCATCTGCACACCGCCAGCAAGCTCCATTTGGAGCATGTTCTGCACAGTGTGCACTTCTCTCACAACAAAGATTTTTATTCTTCTTCATTTAGTCCATCCATCCAACTAATGTCAGTTTAGTCACGTGCAAATATTTTTAACATTCAAAAGACAACCATAAAAGCCATAGAGGCAGCCTGCCAAGTGATCATCATCCCTATCTCCAAGCCCAAATGACAAATGAGCAGTTTGAAATGCATTACTAAGATAGTCTTGGAAAAAAATTGCAAGCTTGTGTATTCGGTTTCTATGTAAATTGGTGTCTTTGCTCTAAATTACCTGAATTAAGTTCAAATCCATGATGGAAATTTTCACTGAAGAACCAAGCGCCAGAGGGACTGCAATTGGCAGCTGAACAGGGTAAGGATTAATTTATTTTCCCAGGAAACAACTACATCTAAGACGCATAAACAAATCTGTTTAATTTACAATTAGGCTACTATATTACACAAATGGTTTATGTAAGTTCATCCCAGTGAAATGGCTTATGTAAGTTCTTCCCAGCAAAAAAAAGACCAACCCAACCCACTCCTGTAGCCATACCAGGGTTTATCCTCATTACAGTTAAAAGATTAAATTAAAAATATTTTTCTAGTAGGCAGACAGAGGTTTGCATCCAACAATATTGTACTCTGTGTCATTAATCTACAGAGACTCTCGTTAAAAGAAGCAGGGAAGGAGGCTTCCTAACACACCTCATACATTGTCCTGTTCTTTCTGGAAGCAAACCTGCAGTAGAATGCATTTCAGTGAAGAAAAAGTAAAGCTACCTCTAGGGAAATTAATACCTCTTTACAATGGACAAGAACTTCAGCTTAGAGGTTGAATCAAGGTTGCAAAAGAACAAAGTATGCATGTCAGGAGGAGCAGCAGTACCTTAAAGTTAAGAGTCTGGGTCTGTAGACTCCACCATCCATCCTAGCAAAACCATGGGTCCTGGCATCAGAGACAGCATTTGGAAGCATTATGTTTTCTTTTCCACTATTTATTAACAGCAAAACTTTACTAACTAATCTTAGGAAAGAAAGACAGGCTCAAAAGTGAGATTTTATTCATATTTGTTACTTATTCACAACTCAAAGTATGATGTAACTGGTAAAACCAGCTTAGAATAATGTTAGTTTACATCACTAAATTCGATTCACATTTTATTAATAAAAGACCAAAAGGAAAATTACAACATTGCAGGTTCAGAAAAACAGGTTGGCTACTATGACTGAAAACCCTACACTACCTTAACTGGCCATGAGTGATTGCTCGTTTAATGCTTATTATTAAAAATTAACAGAAATTACAAAACTTCAGACACATCCAACTTCTGTGCTCATAAAATATATCTTCTGTCATATCAAATTCCAGTAGATTGGAAAGAATTTTCTGCTGAGGTATTTAATTTCAGCACGTATTAAAAGAATAGTGAGAGTGTTCTCCCTACTTACACAGCGATGTAACACTGCAGTCCCAGCTGCACTTTTAGCTTTCCTGTCCAAAGAGTCAGTTTGCAAACCACTGTGCAAACCCCATGATGATCAAAACAAACCATCTCTGTCCAGGAATGAAAACCACCATCAAGGCCATGGCCTACAACCTGTCCTCTGTGGTGGACTCATAGACCTCAGATTCCAGGACACAAAATATAGAAGACTTCAGCACTGTCTTTTAAGGCTAAGACAAGCTCAGCTCCAACTCAAAAGGATTTGAATACCTGCAGCTGCCAGCAGTTAGCAAGAGCTGTAGCTGCTCACCATTTTGCAGAGATTGGTCTTCCTTTATGTGATAAATTTCAAACACCAACATGGAGGCAGTATGATACCACCTAGCCATAAAGAAGACCACCACAGATGGAAAAATCATACACAGATTAAACAGCAATGCAGTAGCCAAGAGTTTGCATGCAAACATTGTGTTAGACTGTTACATTCTCAGGACTAAAACTGTTAATTGTGTAAACACAGGTTAGATATTTATCTTTCAGTTGTCTCTTTATTTTACATAGTTATTTACTTTTTTTTCTTTCTTTCTTTCTTTAAAGAAGTGACAGAGCCTCACAGAACAAAGGGACTTTACGAAACGTTAGGCCTGGAATTACAGAGACTTCAGTTACAAAGACTGAAACTGTAAGAAAAGAACTCATCATTAGGTAAAGCAGCAGCCTGACTTGGTCCAGAGGGGAAAAGAAAAACAAAATTAAAAAAAACAACTCCAAAATTTAATACTGTACTGCAGAAAAAGGAATTGCCTTTGAAGAAAACAGAGCCTAAGTAGACTGTATGGCAGCAACTGCTCCTAGGGAAGGCGCAAACAAACATCCTATGGCATAGGAACTAAACAGCTATTAAAACTGAACTGCCAGTCTTTTATCAATGAGATGCACCAGGAAAAAAAAATACATTCAAAGTAAAAGTAGCTTTGAATAGATGTGCTACAGGAAACTGAAAACTACCTGTCATGACTATGCATGTACAAATCATCAACAAAACTTATTTACAGACATTTGTACCTTCAGACCAAGTGAAGGTACTTGTGAAATACATCTGATCACTAGATCTGGACCACTGCAATCTTTAGCTATAACACAGTAATATCTCTACACTGCAGCAACTGCATGGCTTCAGTCAGATCAGTCCTCAAGACTGCATCTAATTGGTCAGTGTTGTAGAACTGAAAAGCTCTCCAGGTATTTTAATCACCATTTGTAACACAGGTGTGCATCCACTGCCTACCTGAGACACCCCCCCCCAACCCTTTGCTTTATCCAACAAGCAAGCCAGCAACCCAGAGCTGGTACTGCTGCAAACTTAGCCACTTTGCTCACAAAGTGTTCATTTTGGAGTGTGTGGAAGAGCAATCAAAACATAACCTTTCATCATCTGCTACATTTTTAAGATAAAAAGAAAGACTATATAAAATCAATTCTGTATGCAAAAAAACCCTAAGCCCAGAAGTAATTAAAAATAGACTAGAGTGGGCATAATTAGTAGCTAATAAACACCCCCCCCCCCCCGCAAAAGTCATATTTACGTAACTCAACATTTCAGTCATATCTGTCCTCAAAGACTAACAACCAGACCAATTCACAAGCACCTAAATTACTTACTTAATAAAAAGACTAAGATGTAAAGTAAAAAAAAAAAAACCAAAATCCCTTCCAGATCAGGAAAGTAAAATAAAATGCTGGTTCTGTAACAGTGTAACAACTGCAGCATATTTTGCACGCAGCACGTGATTTGCTACATTTAGTGGCACTTAAGTATTATGCAGTAAATACTGAAAGTAAGACAAGTTTCTGTGCTGCATAAGCCTCATCACATCATTGTTACCAGAGTTGCTAAGCTACGGCATTCTGAATAACACCAATTCAATTTCAGCACTTCGATCAGTAGCCTCGGTGCGTGTCAACACCCTGCTTTACATCCTGCTAAGAAAGTAATCGCTGAAGCCAAGTATTGGCTTGCCACTGAGCCTTGGACCAGGTTCAGTCCGACCAGTCGTTCTCATCAAACTCTGAGTCATCGTCAGAGTCACTGTATTCCACCGCAATGCGCCTCGAGAGGATGGTTGCCACATCGTTCCCAACAGGTTCTCGCTTGGCTTCTTGCTCACGCTGCTCCTGCACCTTTTTCAGCTGAATTCCTGTAGAGACAATTACTCTCAGACAAATTTTCTGCATAAGAGATTTTAAATTTCATATTGATATTGGTGAGCTTTTTGTATTCTAACAATGTATTTAGGAGGAGGAAGAAGAAAAAAATAAATCACTGACTTAAACGAGACTGGAATCTGTCCTCAGAGACAGAAGACTTGTAGACTTCCTGCCGACAATACGTTAAGACTAAATAATCAAGACAGTAACAGGTCCTTTTCATCTGAAGATTAAATTTTTCATAATTATATTTGAAAATATCGCTGACCTACAGCTCCATATTGTAAGCAAAGTCAGGAACAGCCATTACTTGTTGGTAAAAAATCAGAGATCTGAAGCCTGATGTGGGATGATTCTAACCAGAAGCAAAAATCCAAGTATATCTGCTAGCCACTTTACATGATGAACACAAGTACTGCCTTCATTTGATTATGTCCACACAAACACTAGACTATGTCAGACAAAGCTGTACATAGAATTATAGAATGGTTTAGGTTGGAAGAGACCTCAAAGATCATCCAGTTCCAACTCCCTGCCATAGGCAGAGACCCCTCCCACTGGAACAGGTCGCTCAAGGCCTCATCCAGCTTGGCCTTGAACACCTCCAGGGAGGAAGCAGCCACAACCTCCCTGGGCAACCCGTTCCAGTGTTTCATCACAATCATTGTAAAGAACTTCCTCCTAACATCCTGTTTAAATCTCCCCTCTTCAAGTTTAAACCCATTACCCCTCATCCTGTCATTATAAGACCTTGTGAATAGTCCCTCCCCAGCCTTCCTGTAGGCCCCACTCAGATACTGGTAGGCTGCTATAAGGTCTCCTCAGAGCATTCTCTTCTCCAGGCTGAAAAGCCCCAACTCTCTCAGCCTGTCCTCATAGCAGAGGTGCTCCAGCCCTCTAATCATCTTCATGGCCCTCCTCTGGACAGGCTCCAGCAGTTCCATGTCCTTCTTGTGCTGGGGTCTCCAGAACTTCACACAGTACTCCAAGTGGGGTCTGACAAGAGCAGAGTAAAGGGGGAGAACCACCTTCTTTGCCCTGCTGGCCACACTTCTCTTGATGCAGCCCAGGACACATCTTTAGATATTAGAAAAAGATCCAAGTCAGGGCTGACAAATGTTAGAGATGGTACACAGTACCTGTGGCTAACTAGTCTCTCCCACGCTGGGAACAGAAGCCATGAACTCGGATTGCTGGAAGACAACACTGATTTCATTGAAAACCAACCAACAGTAACCAGAAGTCACTTACCCATTCGAATGGCAGCAAGAAGATCACTCCGTGCATCACTTATTGGCTGCTGCGCAGGTTCGTGACGTTTTGCCTCTGTAGCTGGAGGAGCATGCATTGGGGAGGAAGAGAGGGATGAACCTGCAGCAGGAGGGCCTGGAGGGGGAGGAGGTGGGCCAGGAGGAGGAGGAGCAGTGACAACAAGCCCACTAGAAGGAGGAGGATGTGTAGCTGCATACGTAGAGCTGGTCACCAGTCCAGAATGGGAAGGTGGCACAGGAAGCTGAAGGGGACTAACAAATGCAGTTTGTGCTGAAGGAATCATAGGGGGAGGAGGAGGAGGGGGAGGACCTGCAGGATTGTAATAATCCACCATCTGAGCTGGAAGCATCCTATATAAAACAAAACAAAAACATTTAATGTATTGAAGTCAGGATTTAGAGAATCACCACCCCTTAAACTGCTCTCATCCAACCTCAGCTAAAACCAAATTCCAAAGAATTTGAACTGTTGAGCTAAAGATGCAAGTGTTTATAAACTTAGGAATTGGCAAATATTTATGATATGTTGAGATTTAAAGCCTATGACAAAGTTAAAGTTCTTCCAGCACTCCAACATGAGATTTTTAACCTAACAGCTCATGCCTAGTTAGATATAAAGCTATGCTTGTTGCTATAAATCTTCTCTGTGAGAATATGAAGCACAACACCTATGAAGAAGGGACCAAACCTGTAGACTAAGCCTGTCACTCCCACTGAAGACCAACTGTTAGAATAGGTATTGATAAACAAAAAAAAGATAGAGGCATGAAGCACAACAGGAAATATGAATGGCAAGATTTACACCATACATTTCACGTGGTCCTCTACAGATTCACAGACTGCATGGAGGGTCGTCTTGCCAACTCTCCCGCAGTGAGCAGGGACACCTCCAATTAGATCAAGCAGCCTAGAGTCACATTGAGTGTGATCTTGAAGGTCTCCAGGAATGAGACCTCAACCATATCCCCAGGCATCCCTTGACTGTAGTCACATTTATTGATTTAAATATTATGTAATTAAATTGATTCACTCCAATTATTCATTCAAGAGAAGGAACAGAGAAAAGCTAAGCTCTTTGCTAAAATGCCATTAAATGAATTTCTAAGCAGAAAAGAATTGGAATGAAGAGTTATGAAGTAGGTAAAGTACTAGATATAGGAGACAAGATTGAAGGAAAGTTACTGATGACATTCAATTATATATGTCAATGTATGACTGAATGTCAGCACTGTCAATGGTAGATGAAAATCACTGTCAATGGTGGATAAGAAGCTGAACATGAGCCAGCAATGTGCACTTGCAGCCCAGAAGGCATCAAAAGAAGCAGATCAAGAGAGGTGATTCTGCCACTCACTGTGATGAGGTGAGACCTCACTTGGAATACTGTGTTCATCTCTGGGGCCTTCAGCACAAGAAGGGCATGGACCTGATGGAGATGGTCAAGAGGAGGGCCACAAAAATGATCAGAGGGATAGAACACTTCTACAAAGACAGCTGAGAAAGTTGGGCCTCTTCAGCCTGGAGAAGAGAAAGCCCTGGGAACACCTAATAGTGGCCTTTCAGTACCTGAAGGGGACCTACAATTGAGCTGGGGAGGGACTGTTTACAAAGGCCTATAGCAATAGAGAAGGGGCAACTGGTTTTAAACTAGAGAAGGTAAATTTAGATTGGGCATTAGGAAGAAGTTCTTTACTATGAGGGCAGTGGAATATAGGAACACGTTGCCCGGGGAGGTGGTGGTGGAGGATCCATCTCTGGAGACATTAAAGGTCAGGCTTGATGGGGCTCTGAATGATCTGATCTAGTTGGGGATGTCTCCACTTACTGCAGGGAGGTTGGACTAGATGACTTCTAGAGGTCTCTTCCAACTTAGCACATTCACTAATTCTGTGAATGTATGACAACTGTGGTACACTGACAGTGGTCATGTACCTGGGGACTAAGCACAAGTCTTTCTGTTATAAACTGGAAATAACAGAGGAAGTTCAGGTTGAAGCAGTTAATCATAGCATAACTGAGCCACCTACATCATGAGAAGTTATGAATCATACAAATGTTTTCCAGGATGCATCAAGAAGCAGCAGGCACAAACTGCTTGAAAAAACAAATGTTTTCTTGCTATCAAAGAGCCAGTACTCCAGAGCAAGTCTTCCTTCAGAATACATCTAGTCAAAATATCTATGTAGGAGTTTGCTAAATTCATATCCTGAATTACAGAGCTTTCTGTGGCAGTAGGAGACTTGATTCTGTGTCTGAGGAGATCCCTTCCAATTCTGTCATAAGCTTCTTTAAAAAAAACATTTCAGGGATGCAACCCAGACTGCCACATTAATCACATTCGGCAGCACTTCTTCTGCACATTTTCTGAAATTTAAGATATTACACAAATTATGCTGCAACAGTTTTCCACTTCAAGTGAAAATTATCTCCTCCTTAATACTACATTAGGAACTCAATATTTTCCAAGCATATTGATTTCACCACATTCAATATACAGTTCATTATTTCTGCTTTCACTTAAATTCAGTTCACGCACAGAAATTATACCTTTTTTTTTTCTGTCCTTCCCAGACAGACAGCTAATCTATTTGGGGTCTTTTTGTGTGCATGCATCATATGTCACGATGGTTATGACAAACATGCATCCCCCTAGTTTTGTCAATAATTCACTAGAAGCCGTCAAGAGCTTTACCCATATTCTGCTGGTACCACAGGTACTGAGCTATGTTGGCCATCTGCAGGCTGGGGTGGAGGTGGAGGTGGTTGCTGAGGCCTGTTTAGTGTCGCATGTCGTACAGTGGTGGAAGGTGGCCTGTATTCATGCTCATGGCTTTGGGATGCTGCCATGTACTGCGGACCATCTCCTGTTCCATACGAAGGCATCGCTATCTGCTGATGGAGGGAATGATTCGGAGTAGCAGGATAAGAATAATCTGTAACATCAGATGCATGAGACCTACAATTAAAGTAAATGGATGCAGAACAACAGATTACGTGAGTGTAACAGGGTATGATCTAAAAAAGACAAAAACTAAAGGAAACACAGTCAGAACTATTCTTGCAACAGGACTTCCTGATTACCAAGCACCATTCCTTTGCAAGTCCACAGAAAAATCAAGAACAAAACACAGCACAGCAAAACAAACAAACAAAAAATCGTGGTTTAGCTTAACACAACTTAATTAGTCTAAAAGTCAGCATAAAAGGACCGAAATTGAACACTTTCCATATTTCAGTATATTAGCTGCATGCAGAATATCCTACCAAAAAACGCAAAACCAAAGAAAAACCCCACACGTTTCACCAGATTTTAGACTATTTTAGTAGCCATAAGGAGGCATAATGTTGCTGCCAATACCTTTGACAGTTGGAAATAATACTTATCAGGCCCACTGTAAAGTAACAATGGCAGCAGAAAAAGGAAAGCAATTACTGCAAGCACTCGCAATTATGCAGAATGTATTTTACCGAAGCAGAGAAAGCCAATTTCAAAAGTTAGGAAATGCCTTTGATTGTTTGCACAATTAATTTTGCTGGAAAGGCTTAGAGAAACTGGGAAATGTAAATATTAGTTGAGCAGAGAGTTCATAAAGATACAAAGTCTAGGATGCTCTGTCAAACAGGCCCAAGAGAGGGAGCAAAAGGATCTCTCCATCCCATTACTGCAAGTGGTTGTTTTAGTAATGAGCAATCGTGCAGCCTGGCTTTTAGTGAACACAGTAAACCGATGCACTTATCTGTAAGACTGGAAGCAAGGTAAGCAACAAAAAGCCAGGGCTTTGAGTAAAACAAAACGACAAACCCTTTGGGCATTTTGTCCTCTTTAATGCTTCCTGCCTGTTCCATTCTCTTTGCGTCACTCATGAACTCAATGCCCATTTTCCTTCTCTCCCACTCTTCTTTTCTTGTTCTGACTTTTCTCACATTAATTTGCTGGTTTCTGTTTGGATTCAGCTTGTGTTTCTCTCTCTAAAGTACAATAGGTATAACAAATACATAATAAATTGCCACAGCCTGTACACTTGGATGTTAATATTAATGCACAAATCTTCAAATCAGAGAAGAAGAAATGTGAGGCTCCGTTTTTTGTTTTTTTGTTTTTTTTTACTTTAGCATTAAACAAGAATCACAATATAGCAAAAAAAAAATACTGCTTTGGGACCTTATTTATAAGGTCAAGTGCCAGCTGTCAGCAAAAATACATTCCTGAAACCAGTAACTTTTTCCACATGTATGGGGTATTTTATAGCTTAGCTCCTGCAGTAAGACTATCCCAAGATAAAAACCAAAAAGTCTTCTTTCCACCTCATTACGACTCACAAAGTTAAGTCATGTCATACCACAACATCAATGTCCAACATAACAAAGCACCCTACAATTTCCACTTAAAAAACCAAAAAACCTACAGGCTGCAACTATGATATGAGTATCTGCAAACAGTCAAATATATGATGAAACTGCTGGGAGGTAAAAGTCAATCACTTCAATATCATTGTTTAAACTTGAGAATCCTGGGATGGGGGAAAGGTGTTAAAGCTGGAAAAATATTTGAAACAAAACTGATGGTGAAAAAAAATCCACATCTTCCACTTGCTAGCTAAACATCAATCTCATTTTACCACATTAACCTATAGAATGGATAACTTTAGTCAAACATTACAGGCTGACAAATTAAATTTTCTAATTTAAATTAGAAAATGTGGGGGGGAAAAAGAATTGCTAATTAAAATATTTTAGAGAAAAGAGGTCTGAATGTATTATTGAAGCAGAAGTAGCAATTTTCTTTTAATTTTTTTGTTTCAGCTACAAGATCATTACTCTTCATAAATACCAAAACATTAAATATACAAAGTTCTGACCAGATTTTTCTCTTTTTTTCAATTATTTTAATTAAACTCCATTAGATGACAGACAGTCTACACATCTGCAGTGGTTGCTGCTTCCTCAGCCTAGCCACTTAACAATTAAAACACTAATTTGTCACATACTTTCCCCAGCAGATTCTATTCCTAACATTAGTGCTACCAATTAACCCCATCAGAAGAAATAAAGTAAGTGGGAAAATCCTCTAGTGAGAACAGCTTAGTGAAAAAAGAAAAATTCAGGCTCCTGTGCACACCAGGAGAAGGTAACTCTCACTGAGTTCAAAGGGAATCTCAGTCAATGAAGACAAATTTGCTGCGTGTCCCTAAGCAGAGAGTTGTGCTGTGTCAAGCGATACCGCTGCATCTGGTTTCATAGCTTGCTTTTTAGACAAATATAACACCGATAGAGCTGAACTGTTCTCCCATACAAGCATTCTGTTAGAGGCAAAAGTATGCTCAACTGAGCAGATCACAGGGAAACATTTAAGCTATCGGTCTCCTAACATGACAACCTAGACACAAAGGAAGAGTTAGTGACAGTACCCAGCAGAGGCAGACTTAAACGCTTTTGTATCTACAGCTACTCGCCATCAAATCTAAAGCATGCAGCAAACATCTCACTGCAGTGCATAATGTTATGATGACAAAATGCTTATCCGAAGCTGAGGAAGGAAAACAAACACGTACATGACAGAGCTTGTTATTTCTGCTTTAAATAACTTGAGAATAACTTTAAAACATGCATCACACGTTTTGTGTACTCTAACTATTCCCGACCTGCAAAAATACCTAATTCTACTTAGTATTTCTGAACACACAACTGTGGTATAGCAAACAGCTTTGCTGTGAACAGACCTAGTATCTGGGGACAGTGATCCCTCGGAAGATGCTCCATGGTACACACTTTGAGACAACCTGTTGTCAGGTCTAAGCTCTTTGTCATATGCCATCATATTCCACTCCTGGCGTCTGTTCCTGGCTTTTCTAACCTTTTTCACCTCACGAGTGGTGCCATCTATACGCTTTTGCTCCTAATGTTCAAACAAAAGAAATAAAGCATGCAAAGAGAGAGAAAAAAAAAAAAAGGGGGAAAGGAAAAAAAGCTGGTTAAAATGCAGTTAGAGTGCATGAAAATAAGTCCAGATTTACAGATGAAGCCAAGTCTTCACACAATTTCTCTGCACTGAAAGTATCTCCTTATCCTATAAACCTCCATAGTAGTAAAATGGTTGCTTTGCCCTTCTTCTGTAGGATGCACATGCTAGAGTGATACCAAACTGCTGTTTTTCTCCATCAGAAATGTGACTGATTTTAAAAACCAAAAAGTCTAAATTATTCTGACAGTACATATCCTTTATTTAGACTGATCTCTGCTACCTACAATTTTCTTCTCCTGCAAACCTGTCCTTTGAGAACATGCTAAATGTGCTCGGGGTTATTTTGGTTACCTGTTAAGGTCACAATTACTTGAGGCCTTGGTGAAACACAAAAAACTGAAATGCTTATTATTTCTGGTTCTTATCTCTCATTGCTGTCTGCAACTACTTGAAGGGAGGTTGTAGCCAGGTGGGGGTTAGTCTCTTCTCCCAGGCAAAGTTTAGACTGGATCTTAGGAAGAAGTTCTTCAGTATGAGGATGGTGAGACTGCAATAGGCTGCTCTGCTTGAGGTTGTGGATGCCATCTCCCTGGGGGTGTTCAAGTCCAGGTTGGATGAGGTCTTGAGCAGACAACTCTAGTAGAGAGGCAGCCTTGGCATGGCAGGGAGGTTGGAGCAGATCATTTCTAAGATCCCTTCCAAAATAAGTCTTTCTATGATTCTATGATTCCATGAAAACTATTAATTTGTTTAAAAATGTAGTTAAACAAAGTCTTTAAGCTTTGTTTTAAAATGTGGTAATCAAAGTTTTGTTTAGCAGCAGGTACAAAGGAATCAATAGAATTTTATAAAAACAGACTAGAAGGCTTCCCACTCATGGCCTACACTTTGGTTTCTTTGCAGGTACAATGCATGTTATTATAATATACACATATCATACACAGTATGTACATACATACTGGTGAGGGGCCTGGAGCACAGGCGTATGAGGAGAGGCTGAAGGCTGAGGTTGTTCAGTCTGGAGAGGAGAAGGCTCAAGGGTGACCTCATTGCTGTCTACAGCTACCTAAAAGGAGGTCATAGCCAGGTGGGGGTTGGTCTCTTCTCCCAGGCAACCAGCAACAGAACAAGGGGGACACAGTCTCAAGTTGTGCTGGGGGAGATATAGGCTGGATATTAGGAGGAAGTTCTTCACAGAGAGAGTGATTTGCAATTGGAATGGGCTGCCCAGAGAGGTGGTGGACTCACCATCCCTGGTGGTGTTCAAGAAAAGGCCAGATGGAGCACTTAGTGCCATTGCATAGGGCTAGGTTATAGGTTGGACTGGATGATTTTGGAGATCTCTTCCAACCTAGCTTATTCTGTTCTATTCGTAGTTTATGTGAAAGTATTTTTTGTTTGTTTGAACTTTCTCTCCCTTCTTAGAACTAAGTACTGAAATTCTTCCTAGTTTTCCCTCATCACCATTTTCCATTATCTTATGTGAAAAACAGTGACACTAATCCTCCCTGAATGTGTCAGTAATATTCAGGCACTCAGTCTGTTTAGGTTTTTAAAAATTTCTGTATCATTTCAGACGCAATCACTGTCAGTGTTTATCTATCAGTAAGATTTCCAAAGAGTGGGGCTCAGTGCTTTCACACCTCTCTGAACTGTTTCATCTACTTTTGACTACTTGGTATAAATACAGTAACTATATTGCTGCTTCAGTAGGGAAAAAAAAAATTTCCTTGATCCAAACCAAGAAGGATATTTGTGCTACTCCTTTTCTCAACATTTATAGAATCACAGAATTTGTCAGGGCTGGAAGGGACCACAAGGATCATCTAGTTCCAACCCCCCTCCCATGGGAAGAGACACCTCACACTAGATCAGATTGCTCAGAGCCACATCCAGACTGGCCTTAAAGACCTCCACGGATGGGGCTTCCACCACCACCCTGGGCAACCTGTTCCAGTGTCTCACCACCCTCATGGTGAGGAACTTCTTCCCAACATCCAATCTGAATCTCCCCACTTCTACTTGTGCTCCATTCTTCCTAGTCCTATTACTATCTGACATACTAAAAAGTCCCTCACCAGCTTTCCTGGAGGCCCCTTTCAGATACTGGAAGGCCACAATACATCACCTCAGAGCCTTCTCTTCTCCAGACTGATCAGCCCCAACTCTTTCAGTCTGCTTCCATAGGAGAGGTGCTCCAGCCCTCTGATCATCCTCACGTTCCCTCTCTGGACACCTTACAGCACGTCCAGGTCTTTCTTGTAATAGGGGTTCCAAAACTGGATGCAGTACTCCAGGTGAGGTCTCTCCAGAGCAAAGTACAGAGGGAGAGTCACCTCCCTTGCTCTGCTGGCCAAGTTTCTCTTGATGCAGCCCAGGATGTGGTTGGCTCTCTGGACTGTGAGTGCACACTGCTGGCTCACATTGAGCTTCTTGTCCATCAGCACCCCCAAGTCCCTCTCCACAGGGCTACTTTCAAGCCAGTCATTGCCCAGCCTATATCAGTGCTTGGGATTGCCCAATCAAGGTGCAGGACCTTGCACTTTATGAACATCCTGAAGTTTCTCTTCTGATTCCCTCTAGAGCCCACATCTTAGCAGCCCTGAGGAAAAGGACCTGGGGGTCTAAGTTGACAAAAAGCTCAAAATGAGTCAACAGCGTGCATGCATGGCCCAGTCAGCCAACCATGGCCTGAGCTGCATCAAGACAAGCGTGGCCAGCAGGGCAAGGGAGGTGATTCTTTTATACAGGTTATACAAAGACTTTACTTTCTCCTTTAGCAGCACTTCTTCACATCAGCTTCAAAATGGAAATGGAGTATAAAGAAGAGAAATTCAGTCATGCATTATTTTAAGCACATAAAGTTCTGTTTATCACCATGATTAAGTATTTGCTTGCTAAAGCTTTAAATTAGTCTCTCTCATTTAATTGTTGCAAAATCTAATTTGTTTTAATTTCTCACTTTCACCCTGGTTCATTTAGTAAGAAACTAAATCATATGAAATTTGAGAGGAAAGCACAAGTAAGCCTTTGGTTAACTGACAATACACTTTTGTTTTTTCACAGAATAGTAACTCCATCCTCTAAGAGTCACAGCTATGCATTTCTTGCAGTTTCTCGATAAAGTAAATACCTTTCCACCAATGTGTGATGCTGCTTAGAAGCCAGTCATTTTGATACAATTCCTGTACAGTCAGGAGTACTTACATGGCTGCTACATATTTAAAATCTGGCTTTAAAGAGATCACTATGGACTTTTTCATTAAAAGGGTAAATACACATGCACATAGAATTAAACAGCATAAAAAAGCCCATAGACCTTAGTTTGCCTTTATTGGATCAGATTTCGGTTGCATAGGTTATTCCAGACCAGCACCTCTGAGTGTGTTAATGAATAAATGTACCAGAACTCTTTTTACTCAAACAGCACTAAAACCTACTGATACTGGTTTTGGGGGTTTTGTGTTTTATTTTGTTTTTGTATTAAATATTCTATCTCTACAACATTTCAGAGAAACAGCAGGGCAGGCCAATTATTAGCAGCTGACAAAACTATATATACCTCTAACTGCATATACCTCAAACAGAGCAGTTTCACATTGTTCCAGTAATACTTTCATTACCTTCACAAAGAGTGGTGACAGCCCTAGTTTTACCACCAAGGGCAATGACAAGAGTTGTAGGGGAGCTGAAATCGTTCAAAATAACTAGTTAGAAATATTTCTTAGGTAATACTCCAGCAATATTAAGGAGAGTTACATCCTTTAAACGAGTGTAATAGAAGCTGTGGCAGACAAGCAGATGCTGTGGGTTAAGTCAGAGAACATGTATGTGATTCAGCTGTTGGCAAGAAATTATTTCAGCAAACACAGATACATTTCAGCCTTCAAACAGAGTTAATTCTGATACTTACATAGAGTTAGAAAATTATATTTCAAGCACCTTAATAAAGAGTAAGAGCTAGTAAAAGAAAGTAGCTTTGGTAAATACTTGCAATATAAAAAAAAAAAAACCTAGAAGCGTAAGCCTAGAGTATTTCCCTGACTTCAGATCCTACCAACCACAAGAAACAGAGAATTATTTCTTAAATAAAAGCGCTCCAAAATAGAAAGATTTCCAGCTATTTAAATAAGCATTCATCAGAAAAAAAATTGAGAACAATAAAAGTTAAACAGTAACTTTCTTTTGGTCTACTACAGTCACTCAGTTCAGACTACTGCTGGTATATGCATACATCAATATTAACTTTATTGAACTCTTAGGCACTGATCTACTGGGAGTTTGGCAGAAAACCCCTATGCCACAGAAGAGCCCCAAGCAAAAAAAATCAAACAACATCCCCCCCACACCCACCCAAAAAAAACCCAAGATCCAAACCAACCAACACCACCAAACAACAGAGGTTACAGCACAGTTTTTAAACTTAAATAATTAAAATAGGCTTGCTTCATAACAAAAGTTCACTTGAAAGCCAAACCAGAGGAAGTCTGTGTTAAATCTCTTCAGTTAACTGAACACAGAGACAATAAATGTGGTATTTGAAGGCAGGAACATGAAACTCCTCACAAACCTTCTGCTGCAACAGCTCAAGCATTTAAGGCAAATTAGCAAAACAACATCAGAAAACTGATTCCCTAGTGCAAAAAGTAGTCTCAGGCTTCACTGACTCCATGAAAAATAAGAGGCTCAACCCCAGCTATATTTAGATAGCTTAGCAGGACTGCACTTGGATGTCTAGTTTTATAATTTGATAAACAAGACACAGCTATTTCTATCCTCAGAGAGCACAAGCCATGTGAGGAGCAGCTGAGAGAGCTGGGATTGTTCAGCCTGGAGAAGGCTCAGGGGAGACCTTATTGCTCTCTACAACTACTAGAAAGGAAGTTGCAGTCAGGTGGGGGTCAGTCTCTTCTCCCAGGCATCCAGTGACAGAACAAGAGGACACAGTTTCAAGCTGTTCCAGGGCAGGTTTAGACTGGATGTTAGGAAGAAGTTCTTCACAGAAAGAGTGATTGGACATTGGAATGGGCTGCCCAGGGAGGTGGTGGAGTCACCATCCCTGGAGGTGTTTAAAAGAAGACTGGATGAAGCACTTAGTGCCATGGTTTAGTTAATTAGAAGGTATGAGATGATAGGCTGGATTTGATCTCAAAGGCCTTTTCCAACGTGGTTAATTCTGTGATTCTATTTCAGCTGCACAGTTTCTCAACAACTTTGGTGTTTTTTGCTTTTGTAGAGTACAAATTGCATAAAGAATTCTCACTTAGGTTTAAAATACAACTTCAGGCACAATAATTCTTTATAGATGCTCTGCATGGATTCCTGATGACAGCTCTCATAAGGGCAAGAACAAAAGAAAATCAAGAGTCTGTTAAGCAGCCTGTGTAATGAACAGTGCCTGTGAGACATCTCACCCAATCTCTAGCTCTCTAAAAGTTCTGTATGATAAAAGCTCATTTGTCACACCAGTTTCTGGAAAATCAAAAGTCAGATTTTTTTCCTGCCAAAGTGAAAACTGTTCATGCAGACTCAAATCTATGCTGCTTTCCTCATAATTAGTCTTGTTATCTATTTAATCAGATCAAATAGCACTTCAGGTAGAATTAATCAAGAGGTAATTTTTTTAATGTACAGCTATAATTCCACAGGTTTGGAATTCAGCTTATTTTACATCTCATTTATAGACTGAAATAAGACAAATTATACAAAAAAATACACTATGGATGAAAATAAGTGAGATGTGTTGCCTAAAGTATTAACTAAAAGTTTACATATAAAGTGGCTTTATAAAAATCTCCCTAAACCTATAAAAAATTATCAAGCAATATTATTTTCTGTTTTTTAAAAGATTTTGTATTTTTTCCTTTTAAATGTTAAACCAGAATGAAAAAAAAAATTAGCAGCTGACAATTTCTTTTTATCCCTTTCTCTACCAAACTTGAAGAGGAAAAGGTGGGAGGGAAAAAAACCCAAAGGGTGCAATTACCCCTGTATATTTTTCATAAATAAATAATAAATGACATTTTAAAAACCAAGAAATAAACCAGAGAATGTGAACTGCTTTAATTATTCCCAGCCTTATAATAAAGCTCTGTGCTTTATCATACTGAGAATATAGCTGGGTTATAACCCTGCATGTACATTTGTATACTATCAATACAAGTAACCACACGAATATTTTCCAACAGCTTGCTTTAGGTGATAATTCTGCTGAAAATATTTACTCAAGCTTTTTCAACTCTAATATTCAATACTGAGATACCTCTCGAAACGGAAAACATTCTTGACTCATCCTCCTAACTGGAAGACTTGATTGTTTCTTTCAGAACATTTAAGCCCAAACACTGCATCCAGTTCTGGTGTCCCCAGCATAAAAAGGACACAGAACTATTGGAGTGAGTACAGAGCAGGGCCACAAAGATGATCCAAGGGCTGGAATACCTCTAGCTGTGAGGACTGGCTGAGGGAGATGGGGTTATTTAACCTGAAGAAGAGAAGACTCTGGGGGGACCTAATAGCTGCCTTCCAATAGGTGAAGGATCTTGCAGGAAGGCTGGAGAGGGACTTTTTATACGGGTGTCTAAGCAATAGGAAAAGGGTGGATAGTCTTAAGTTGAGGAAGAGTAGGTTTAGACTAGATCTTAGGAAAAAGTTCTTCAGTGTGAGGGTGGTGAGACTCTGGAATAAGCTGCCCTGCCTGAGGTTGTGGATGCCATCTCCCTGGGGGTGTTCAAGGCCAGGTTGGATAAGGTCTTGAGCAGCCAACTCTACTAGAGAGTTATCCCTGCATATAGCAGGGAGGTTGGAGCAGATTGCTTCCAAGATCCCTTCCAACTTAAGTCTTTCTGTGATTCTATGAAAACTACTAATTAATTTTTAAAAATAGTTAAACTAAGTCTTTAAGCTTGGTTTAAAAAATCACAAAGTTTTGTTTAGTAACAGGAACAAAGAAATCAATCGAATTTAATAAAAACAGACTAGAAGGCTTCCCACTCATGGCCTACACTTTGATTTCTTTGCAGGTACAATGCATATTAGGATAAATATACACACATCATAATCAGTATGTATACACACAAGTATACTTTAGCATGTATATTCACATATTAGGCATTATGGTTCTCTCATATATTGCATGTGTATATATGCTAATATATTATGCTACCTGCTTATATATATACACATGTATCTTACTGACCTTTACAACCACTAGAAATGAGGTTGTAGTGAGGCCAGTAGTGGTTTCTTCTCCTAAGTAATTAGCAATAGGACAAGAGGAAATGGGGTTCAGTTTTGCCAGGGGAGGTTTAGATTGGATATTAGGAGAAATTTGGTTAATGAAAGAGTGGTAAAGTGTTGGAATTGGCTACCCACAGAGGTGGTGGAGTCGCCATCCCTGGAGGTGTTCAAGAAGTGTGTAGATGTGGCGCTTCAGGATATAGTTTAGTGGTTGTGGTAGCCGGGTTATTGTTGGACTCAATGATTTTAAAGGTCTTTTCCAACATTAATGATTCTGTGTATAGGCATGCTAATATCAAAGATATATATGTGTGGATATGTACTGAAATATAAGCAGCCTCCTTTTCTATTTCCTCTGAGCAGTCTATGTTTTGTTTGTATTCCTGTTATTTTAAATCTCTTATCTCTCACTGAACCCATCTAAAAAGGGCACCTTCTGCCAGATAAAATAGGCAGTCACCGCTCCAAACTTTTTTTTTCATAATTATTCCCAAAATATATTAAAACCTTCAGATCTGATAAACAAAATTGGCCCCAAGGAAGTTGTGAAAGCAGCAACTGATTTCTTCAAGTAAAATTAAAATCTGCTAAGAAAATCTTGATTGCATCAGAATATACATCTTGCATTCAACTGCTGAAGATATTCTAGAAGGGCTGAAGGCACTTTTCTATGAAAAAGTTGTTTGTTTGGATTTTGGAGGGGATTTTTTGTTGTTTTTAAACTTAGAGGAAACAAAACTACTCCTGCAGTTAATCTCTTGCCGCTGAACTACAGAGTAATTTTGCTGTGTATTATAATTTTAATAACTTGTAAAAGGTGTAGAAAAGTAAAGAGTTACTATCAAGGCATCAAAAAAAAAAAAAATCCAACACTTTGCTATAGGAGCTGATGTTGCTGGATAAAGAACTTATGAAAATAAAGGAAGCCACAAGGCAATCTCCCTTTTTTTTTTCCTCTCCTAAATCGCAGTGTCTTTCTCCAAAGCACAACAGGGACATTTTGCTGAATACTAATAAGCAGATACTGGCACAGGATTAAAATAAGTATCTTGGAAGATAACTAACAGTCCTCCTAAAATTCAATTTGCCAACTTCTTGACACAGACAGTATGACCTATAAAAAATAAACCAACTGATTCTACATACACATACAAAAAGGAATATTCTTTGGCCTAGGAATTTTTATGCCTGGGCAACCATACATAAAACTGTAACACATGCATTTTGCTATTGTGTTTCTGCTTTTACCTTTTGCCTTCTTTTTTCTTTTCGTTTGTCTTCAGTATCTTGTAACATTTTTTCTTTCCAAAGATCAAAGAAATAGGAAGGATCAGTATAAAACTTCAATCCATCTTTCTTATCATCCCTGGAAATACAGTAGAAGAAAAGCTAAGAAAATATGAACCCGTATTCTTCAAACTAACAAAACTCACTTTTGACAGTCATCCAAGCTTCATTGCATTATATGATGCCAAGTGCATCAAATGCCACCTTTGGTAGTTACAGTTTACAACTGGCTTGATTTTTGCCAAGAATGCAGGAGAAAGGAGTTGAATCCACAGGGTTTTGGGAGACACACTCCCAGAGTATGCCTCATCAGAGCTTAGCAGGAGTTGGCTCAGCTTCTGCATCGGCCAGCTCACCAGCATGAGATTCACTGCAACTGCAAGGTCAGAGCCAAGACAGGATGTGTACAGGACAGTGAAGCATAAATAATGAAACTCGGTCACCTCAAAAGAGCTGGAAAAGGAGTATTTGGCTCAATCCAGATTGGTTTTAAGATTTGACTTTAGGCACAAAGCAGGTCTTAGTACCTTTGCCCTTATGGCAGGAAGCACAAGACAGTCACTACACTCACTGGGACTCTTCCAACTAGGGGAAGGGTTAGGAAAGAGTTTGAATCCTACCAGACTGTTCTAGGAGGATTTGAGACAGAGCTGCCAGCTCCAACTGGCAGCAGAACCACAGACACTCAAACTAAGAATCCACAAAAAAAAGCATGCTATCAAACCTTAGTTTGACCCCACGGCCTGAAAATGGGAAAGCTTCTAATATTGTAAACTCCTGGAAATCAATGGATATACAGGAAGCCAGCGGGGCAGAGTACCTCACATGGTCCCAATGGCATTAACAGTGACCCTAGTCTCACTTGCTAAACTGGTGTCCTTCAGAATCCCTTTTGGCTATGGGTCCTTAATTTCTTCCCAGGCAAATTTCAACAGCAGCTGAGTGCCATTTTCTATCAACAAGATCAAAATTGATTGAGACCCATCATGCACAAACCTTAAAATCAGGGTACTCAATAGACCTTGTATGCTATCTGGTCATACAGCCACAAACCCCTGACTTTCTGTGCACTAGATCTTTTCATTGGAAACATTTAATCTACTAAAGTGGATACTCAGGCCACTCTTCCACACCTCCAGCTTTGGTTGGACTACAATTTGAACTTCATTTAAGCTTTGTCTAAGGCAAATACAAATCATTTAAGTTTGGCCTACGTAAAAGACCTACCAAGAAATATAATTAAGTAAATATCACTGGAGTAACCTTAACAAAACAGGAATAACAATAAAGGTCACTGAAATTGTCATCCAGATCTGTATTAGAACGTAGCTGTGTAGAAAAATTGATCAATAGCAACTCTTACTGACTGGATCCTATAAACAAAATGCCACCACCATTTGTAGCAGCAGCAAAAACACCCATCTCCTTCAGCTATGAATCCAACTATTTTACTTTCCAAGTAAAAGGTCTTAAAAATGAAATACGCTGCAAATCCTCTTCTAAGTCATACCTACAACTATTTCAAATAATTTACTGCAGATTGACCTCCTGCTTTATGCAGATGCTCCATGATCTAGTACCTCTCAAGAGTTGAAGGACACAGTAAAAACGTGTTGTACACAGCCCTTCAGACAGCCATGTTACATTATTTCCATGAACAATAACAAACCTAAAGCAAAAAGGACATGAAAACAGGAAACTAAATCCTGCTTGTTGCTCCTTTATTTATTAGTAAGTAATCAGGATAAGAAAAGATAGTGTGCACACCTGCATGTGTTGAGGGGAAGAGTGAGAACAGAGGGAAGGCAAAATCATCAAATCCAGCTTTATGGATAAATGAGCAAGGAAAGAAGTTTAGTATAATAATTCTATTTTCCCTTTTTACATAATCAGTGGCCCTTGCTCTCTGATCTTCTGTTGCTAAATAATTCTAATGCTACATTATAATGACTTTGGCTGAAGTATAACAACTTTTGTCAGGTACAGCTTACAACTTCAAGTGTGGCAACAGCAATTTTTGTTTCGTGGACAGGGAAGTCCCTGAAAGAAACAAATCTCAGTAACCAGTATAGGTTGTCAGTTCTCTTGTAACTACTCTCTATGCAGAGGAGACAAAGAGGAAAGTACAAGAATGTAAACAATGTTTCCATACCTATAAGGCGAAAGAATATTCAGAGGTGGTGGTTTGTCGCTCTGATTATAAATATCAGCCACTGGGTTAGGAATACTGTTCTTTGAAACTACCTGCTGGTCTTGAATTGTGGAGCTCTTGAATGCTTTTTTCATGTTGATATCTTGTAATGACACTGCCAGAAACAAAAATACATTCATCACAGTTCTGAAATTAATGTAAGTGGATATTAAACAAACTCAATTTTACACTAGCTATTGAAAGTATTTTCACCAAAATACAAAAGGAGAATTGGAAGCTTTTCCTTCATCAGGCAGTCACAGCATTTTAAGCACAAAGGCATATAAGAATTACTGTAATAAATCAGGTAAGTCCCACTTGGTCCAGAATCTCACTTAAAATAATGGGACCATGAACTATGTCTTGGAAGATGATGCAAGAATCTCATCATATGCAGATGCCCAATGATCTCTTTCTATGGCACTTAACCTGAAGTTCTAATAGCAGAAAGCCTTCTTTGAGCCCAAAACACAAGGTCTGCTATTTCTTTGACACAGCATGTGTTACAATTATGCACACATTCGATCCCATTTTCTAAGTTTAATTGAACTACAGCCTCCAAAACCTCCTGTGAGCGTTCCACATCTTTTACTACTTTTCACATCCAAAATCTTTCCCTTGATCTTAACTTTTGCTTAACTCTCTATACAGAGAAATACTTAATGTCATTATACAGCCCAGTATCATGCTTCTATTTTATCTGTTCACACACAGAGTTTTGGGGAAAACAGCACTAATCTTCTCAGTCTTTCATTTCAAATGAAAGACTTCAAATGAAAGATTTGTTACTTTTAATTGTTCCTGCCACTTTTAGCAAGGCTTTCTTTCATCCTTAACATAAATTTTCCTGAGATGGAGTGACCAATGCTCAAAAGATCTAGATAATGCCAATAACAATTGAAAAAGTGACAGTAAGGTCTCCATATAATCTTTTACTCCCATGCAACCTGCAATACATGTTTTTGATTGCAGTTCAGCAGGGCACTGAGATCTTCAGTGGCTTGTCTACAGTGGCACTACCCATTTTTGCAACTGATCCAGCTGTATCACAGCAGTGTAAGCTGCAGAAGTCGTTCAAACAAAACAATGGCTTCTTTTAATTCCCATTGACATTTCATCTAACATTTCCTGCCCAATCACCTAATCAGTCTCAAGAACAAATGGGACAATACCATGGAATAACTGAACAATACCAGGCAAAAACTTAATATACTGATGACCTGCAAAACAAGAAAGACATGAAGTTTGACACAGATCCTATAAAGTACCCTATTATATTTTGTCATAGTGGAAACCAAATCCCAGCTGCTTTTGTTATACATACTGAGACCTTGCCTTTCACTTCAAGGCCATTTACATTCTTCAGTAGCTTAAAAAAAGGGAAAAAATTAAATAGAATTTTTCATTCCAAACCATTGTTATCCCATCCACATCATCTGAATTATCAAAGCAACTTTTTAAGAAACTGCCTTCTATTCAAACCAGCCTGTAAGTAAATCAGTAAGGTACTTCAGGCATTTTTTTCAGAGGTATACATCTGAATTGTTACATTCTTGAAGGAAGACATTGAAGGGAGCAGCACAATCTCCATTTCTTCCCAGGGCATTTTAGTATAAGTTATTTATACCCTTTTGAAAACTTAATTATTGTTAAATGCTCTTTCAACTGAAGAATTAATTACACAAAATATTTTTACATACACTACATATTAGTTATATCTAAGACTGTAAAAAAAAAATCAGATACAATTAAATCTAAAGGGTTTTTTAAAAATCAACCTAGCAACTGACATTTTACTTAAATGCTTAGCTACTCAGACATATATTTAGTATTAGTGACAGGACAATGAATTATCATAAAGACTTCAACTTCTGCAGTGAAATAGCCAATAAAATTTTGTATATATGGCTTATTAATGTCAAAGACAATTAGCAATGCAAGACTAATAACTGCTGTCAATTAAAGGTTTTTTTTTAAAACAACCTAGCAACTGACATTTTACTTAAATGCTTAAGCTACCCAAGTATTCATGACAGTACAATGAATTATCATAAAGACTTCAACTTCTGCAGTGAAACAGCCAATAAAATTTTGTATATATGGCTTATTAATGTCAAAGACAATTAGCAATGCAAGACTAATAACTGCTGTCAAATTAAAATATAAACTGATTAAATACTCAGACCATACACTGGTTCTTTCTTTCCATAGGCTGCTTTTAATTACTCTCCAAATACTGCAAACTGCCCAGGAGATATTGCATAATACAAATGAGACATTAAAAACAAACAAGCAATAACAACAAAAGGCACTAAAGCAAAACCAGCCTCTGCTGAGGACTGTCTCTCCAAAAATGTTCGACTTGAAGTCATGAGGATGGACATTGTACACCTCAGCATGGAGCAGTGTACGAGTGTAATCTAGTTTGCTCACATTACCACCACAACATGCCTCAAAAAGCTAAGCTGAAGTGAGCCCATAACAACTTGTTTGTTCCTGACTTGTAAGACAGCAAAAGAAAGGTGCTGCTATCAACTGTGATACTCCACCAGTCAGCGTGTTCCAAAACCAGACCAAAAAACCCCCACATGTGATAATTTTCAGAGAGTAACAAGCTAAAAATGGAAGGCTAAGTACTACACTACAACATTTAATATAGGCATTAATAGTGATACTAAGGATAATATATAAGCTATACATAATAAACATACTTCATAAACTATATAATAGCACTATTAAATATAGCACAAATAGAATTAATTACTGAGTGAATGCTACACTACTGTCCTGATGTGACAAGCTTTTGCATCTTCCTAGATGTCAGGAATCATCTAAGTAGGGAGTATATGCAGTGGGTGGCTCAGACATAACCACACATGGAAGCAAACATGCATGTTCCAACTGTTAGAGCTAGAAATAGGTTTTACTTATTTTCAAGCAGTATGTTACTTAAATCCATTGTTTGTAGTGTGCATTTATGAAGCAAACGACTAAGAACATGAGAACATAACAGTATTTTAAAGGAAATACTGTTTCTAGTGACTAGAACTCCAAGGAGGATTTCACTCAGTTGATGTACAGAGCAATATGAGACTTTAGATGGCTGCAGGACAGACACTAATATAGTTGATGACCACCTACCCTGAGACAGAGAAATAAATAGATTTACTGCTTCAAGCTTATTCCAGTATTGTGACTTATTTTCAGTAAGTTCCAGATTTGCTAACTTCTGATTCATTATGCTCACAAACTAAAAGTTTTCCCTGTGAAAAAGGTGTCTTAATGGCTCCATTACTATAGAGGCTTCTTGAAGTAACACTAAGTCAAAAATGAAGACAGTTATACAAGACTATTCACAAAGTCTTGTAATGACAGGACGAGGGGGAATGGGTTTAATCTGGCAGAGAGGAGATTTAAAGGGGATGTTAGGAGGAAGTTCTTCGCAGTGAGGGTGGTGAGACACTGGAACGGGTTGCCCTGGGAGGTTGTGGCTGCTCCCTCCCTGGAGGTGTTCAAGGCCAGGCTGGATGAGGTCTTGAGCGTCCTGATCTAGTGGGAGGTGTCTCTGCCTATGGCGGGGGGTTGGAACTGGATATCTTTGAGGTCTCTTCCAACCTAAGCCATTCTATGATTCTATGAACTCTAGAATATTTTGTCTCGGTGTGCTAACATGATTTTTCCCAGCTTGCCTCGCTGAGAGAACAAGATGAAATATCAGTTCAGGATTACTTTGAAAAGACAGAGATAGTTGTGTAATTAAATGCTGTGGTCTTGTCAACATCATTTCTGGCTCAATGCTTTCATGCAATTACCTACCCTCTTCCACTGTTGAATCCAGCTGGGTAACTTTGACAGCAAGGCGATCAATTCTGTCTTGAAGAGAATTTGCTCTGATGTAGAAGCTGTTGGCCTCATTAAACAATTCGCCAAATATGTCTTCAGCATGTTTGCCTGTGTAGGAAAATAGACAAGGAAATCCCTTTGCTAAAGGCTTAGAAAAGACAAATGGCTTCAGTATCGTGAAGTTCTAATTAAACACAGAAGCTGTAGAATTGCAACAACAGTTCACCATTCAACAACATTTAAGGCAACAGGTTTGCACAAAAATCTCAAAATGCAACATAAATGCTGCCTGAAGTCTGCTCTCCTGGACGTTGTGGTTAGTCTTCCACCTATAAAAAACTGGGAGATTCTCAAATTTCAGTCCTCGTGGTAGGGGAAATACTGCAAACTGACACATAACTAAACATTAAAACCCACCCTGGTGACATAAAAAAAAAGCCTGTGAAAGTTACTGCTGTCCTTAAACTTTGAAATCTAAACCAATGTGATTCGTAGTCATTAAGATCTAAATATAAGCATAAGCATAAGCATAAGCATAAGCACAAGCCCACATCAAAATGAAGGCAAAGTAAAACAAATAAAACCCAGGATCCTCACGCAAGGCAGCCCAATTCTACAAATTCTCACTGAATACAGGTTGCTGTCACTGGAATCTTTTGAGAGATGATCAAGGCAGCACTGATCCCATTCACCTGTGGCCAGTCTGGACTTGATACAGCACAACCTTTTCAGCCTCTCTTTCAAGCTGCTGTATTTTCTCAGTAACTATGAGAATGAATAGTCTACTTTGGATCTCTGTCTCACACCCTACCCTAGAAGTGCTACAGCAGACAGATGCTACATCCTCTTGGCCCACAGATCCTTGTGCATGCCCACTCCTTCTCTAGACTTCCTAAATTTGAAAGTATTGGGCAACCTCATCCATCTTCACTCCTACCCCAGTCTGGACTGGTGGAGAGGTTGGAATCAGAATCTCAAAAATTAACACTTAGAATCATAGAATCAGTCAGGGTTGGAAGCGACCACAACAATCATTTAGTTCCAACTCCGCTGCCATGGGCAGGGACACCCTACCCTAGATCAGGCTGGACAGAGCTTCACCCAGCCTGGCCTTAAACACCTATAGAGATGGGATCTCAACCACCTCCCTAGGCAACCCATTCCAGGCTCTCACCACCCTCATGCTGAAGAACTTCCTCCTCATGTCCAGTCTGAATCTCCCCACCTCCAGCTTTGCTCCATTCCCCCTAGTCCTGTCACTAGCTGAGAACCTAAAAAGTCCCTCACTATCATTTTTTTAGAGGCTCCTTTCAGATACTGGAAGGCCACAATATGTCACCTCAGAGCCTTCTCTTCTCCAGCCTGAACAGCCCCAACTCTTGCAGTCCATCCTCATAGGAGAGGTGCTCCAGCTCTCTGATCATCCTCATGGCCCTTCTCTGGACATGCTCCAGCATGTCCACATACCTCTTGTCCCAGGGGCTCCAAAACTGGATGCAGTACTCCAGATGGGGTCTTACCAGAGCAGAGTAAAGGGGAAGAACCACCTCCTTCGACCTGCTGGCCACACTTCTGATGCAGCCCAGGATTTGGCCTTCTGGGCTGCAAATGCACACTGCTAGCTCATGTTGAGCTTCTTCTCCCCCAGTACCCTCAAGTCCCTCTCCTCAAGTCCCTTTCCAACCAGTCACTGCTCAGCCTGTATTTGTGCTTGGGATTGCCTTGACTCAGATGCAGGACCTTGCACTTGGTCTTGATGAACCTCATGACGTTGGCTTGTGCCCACCTCTCCAGCCTGTCCAGGTCCCTCTGGATGTCATCCCTGCCCTCCAGTGTGTCTGCTGCACCACACACCTTGGTGCCACCAACACACTTGCACTCAATGCCTCTGTCCATGGCACTCACTAAAATGTTGAAGAAGACTGGTCCCAGGACTGATCCCTGACAGACTCTGCTTGTCACTGGCCTCCACTTGGACATGGACCCATTGACAGCCACTCTTTGGGTGCAGTCATCAAGCCAGTTCTTTATCCATCTGGTGCTCCACCCATCAAACCCATGTTTCAGCAGCTTGGAGACCAGGATGTGGTGTGGGACAGTGTCAAATGCTTTGCTCAGTTCTAGGTAAATGACATCAGCTGCTCACCCCTCATCTATTAATGTTGTGACCTGTTCATAGAAGGCCACCAGGTTTGTCAGGCAGGATCTGCCCTTGATGAAGCCATGTTGATTGGACCCAATCACCTTTTCACTATTCTCCTATTTCAGTACTGCCTCAGGGAGATTTGCTCAATAATCTCACTTCCATTACAGAAATCTCTACACAGACTGCTGTTTCCTTTAAAATCTCCCCTCTCCAATTTCTGCTGCCAGCACTTCTCAAGATCTCCACATTCCATCAGTTTCCTCCTTTTTGAACAAAAGCAAATTTTAAAACCCTATTTGTGAATTAAACTGATCTTGTAATGAAATTGTTCTTATTCTGTGTTGGGTCCTATAACCAAATTCACAAAACCCAAGTACAGATGTAATGAAAACTTCTGTCAAGAGTCCATCTTGAGATCACAATTCAAAGTGATTCAAATCTTTTTGAATTATGGTCTCAAGAAAGACTCTATGTAAAAATTAACCACACATAGGAAGTCAACAGGATCTGACTCTTGGATCATTTACTTGAGGTGGAAGTGGGGAAGAGGACACCACCACTAACACAGTCTCTGAAAGCACTGTTTGTGAATTACAAATAAAAAAAAAATACTGTCTTACTTTGAGAGAGGACTAAAGAAGTAATAGATTTCTTCACTAAATGCATGATTAGCCAATAATTAACCCAAAACGATACAATATTTTGGTGTACCCAAACTCTGCTTTCATACATACGTAAAAAGTGTACAGGCAAGGCGTGCTGCCTACCTACTCCTAATTTCCTCCCTGTTCAAGACAGAAATCACACAACCAAAGAATAGTTGAGGCAGAAAATGATCTAGACCAACTCCCTGCTCAAAGCATGGCCAGACAGAGCATGCTGCCTGGGACTGTGTCTAGTTACACTTTGAATACTTCCAAAGACGGAGTCTTCACAATTCTCTAAGCAACCTGTGCCAGTGTTCTCATTCACCTTTACACCAACAGTGTTCTTGATGTGTTCTCTGGTGGACAAGAAGCTCAATGTGAGCCAGCAGTGTGCACTTGTAGTCCAGAGAGCCAACCACATCTGGGGCTGTATCAAGAGAAGCATGACCAGCAGAGCAAGTGAGGCGATTGTCCCCCTCTATTCTACTCTGGTGAGACCACGCCTAGAGTATTGCATCCAGTTTTGGAACCCCTATTACAAGAAAGGCCTAGATGTGCTGTAATGTGTCCAGAGAAGGAACATGAGGATGATCAGAGGGCTGGAGCACCTCTCCTATGGAGACAGACTGAAAGAGTTGGGGCTGTTCAGTCTGGAGAAGAGAAGGCTCTGAGGTGATGTATTGTGGCCTTCCAGTATCTGAAAGGGGCCTCCAGGAAAGCTGGTGAGGGACTTTTTAGTATGTCAGATAGTAATAGGACTAGGAAGAATGGAGCACAAGTAGAAGTGGGGAGATTCAGATTGGATGTTGGGAAGAAGTTCCTCACCATGAGGGTGGTGAGACACTGGAACAGGTTGCCCAGGAAGGTTGGAGAAGCTTCATCCCAGGATAAAGACTTCCAGCCTGGATGTGGCTCTGAGCAATCTGATCTAGTGTGAGGTGTCTCTTCCCATGGGAGGAGGGTTGGAACTAGATGATCCTTCAGGCTCCTTCCAGCCCTGACAATTCTATGACTCTATGTACTTCTCAGCAGATAGTTTGGATTCAATCATAATCTCCATTTGACTTAGTTGCTGGAAATGAAGAGGCTGTTCCAAGCTATGGAACAAATACGCTTCTCGACTCTTCAGCTAAATGAAGCAGGTATTACATTCTCCAGCCACTGGTATTCAGAGCTCAAAACATCAATAAATTTTAATGGATGTTAGTTTATGTTAATATATTGAAATCTGCCTGCTGAGGGAAGATTACTGCATTCTAGAATTCAACACATCACCTCTAATGAAGTCAAGCAGGTAGATGCTTGCCAGTTATCTTCCATGAGCAAAAAAAGTCATAAAGTTGATTTGTGGGCACACACTTCTTTTAATACGGAATTCTGGGGGTTTTGTTATTTTAAAACACTTGCTACTCTATACAAGTGAAACACAGATTATTGATCTCCTGTCTGTAAAAAACAGTGACATTAAAACAATATTTTAACATATTACTCTGATTAATATGATACATTAAGTTTTACAAATAAAGTAATATTTCTCTAATGTCATCAATGCTACCACCTTTTTCATTAGACTTTTAACAATACAGAAACATGTAGAAAAGTTCTGAAGTTACAATCAGGTATTTTTCAACTTAAGAGCTGATTTTAGTACTACGACAGTTACTTAAAACTATGAGGTACTTCCAAACATATGGGAAACCTAAATATTCATTTAAAAAAAACCCAACCAAACAACAAGAAAAAAATAATTATTCAGTCTTTCTTCCTAAGTCTCCCTCCAACCACAGAAATAGGTGAGGGGAAATTTAGTCATGATGCTGCCTTACCAGATCATGGTAGGCAACAGGTTTTATTGTCAATTAACAGAAGTGCCTCTTTCCACTTCCACAGGCCATCTTCATAGAGCTGTGTTTTTGATCATTCATAATGAAATCTGATTGCTCCAAGCATTGAGAGATTTCTGGAGGACAATATTTCACAAATTGAAATATCTCTACCCAAACCCTACAGTATTTACATGAAATAATTACCTTGCCAGATCAGATCTGGACATCTCTAGCAGAGACCAGATACCACCTGAGTTGATTACAGTTTGTTACCATGTGCTGCATAAAAAGGTGTGCATTAACACATTGAATAATGTTGCCCAAAGGTGTCTCTAGTCAGCAGTCAAAATGCTCAGCACTATCACACAAAAGGAATTCAACAATGGTGCTGGCTTGACTGAAGACCAGAAACCAAGCAGTGCTTATTACTTTGGCTAGTTTCCTTTCACATATTTGAGTCAAAAAAGTACAGCTTCCCTCTGCATTCTTTGTTCCACAGGCCAAGCACATGGAAGAACATGTTAAAGTTAATAGGATTTACAGTACTTTAAAAGGGTTAGAATTTTTCACACCATAAACATGCATTATCAAAGACAAAAGCTCAATACAGGTTTTAGTCTTCCACAACAACCTGATGTAATTTACTTTTTCCTTCCCCATATATACACATATGCAAAACTTAGAAAGAAAACTATGGTACAACAGATCCTGTTGCAGAGAGCAGCCTTTTTTTTTTTTTCTTTTTTCTTTTTTTTTTTTTTCTTCCCCACTGGCTAGAGTCCTGCAGCCACCAGACCAAATTCCACTGCCAAAATTAAGGGAGTATTTGTGGAAGCTTTCTTCAAAACCATTTCACCACGTATGAGATGTCCAGGTAAAGTATCATGGCAGAAGTGCAAATACTCTCAGTCTTCCCCCCAAGCAGATTCTTTCCCCCCCCTGTGGAGCTGGATCCCCAAAGTCAAGTTTTCGCCTTATATATAAAGTGAGCAGTTTCATACAGAAAGTTACTTGCTCTGCCTGAGCTCCAAGCCAGCTGGCTGCAAACAAATCCAAATCTGAAGACATAATAGAAAAAAAAAGCTCCACTGAGAGCAAATTTCCCTTGGACAGGAACTTGACCATGTCTCCTGAAAAGCACAGAGGCAGAAGCAAGTCAAATTTGTATGCAACAGATCTGCCAGTTTTTAAAACCCATGAACTCACAGTGCAATGTTAAATACCAGTATGACTGCAAGACAGACTTGTACTTGCTTTCTCCATCCTCCAAGCTCTGGCAACACCAACAAGCTCTGATGCTGTCAGCAGGACATACTACATCAGCTCCAGCACAGAATTTTTCTGTGATCATTTTCTTTCTCCCAGTTGGCTTGAAACAGTCAAAACACATGCTGTCTGCAGAAAAAAAGCCTCTGAAAGTGTGACAGACTCTAGACTATGGAGGAGCCTGGTGGTAGGCTTCACTCATTAAATACCATGTATTCATCTACTAAAACAAAGGGTACATCATTTATTTGCATACATCTCTAACTTGACACTAATGAAGTATTTCAAGGCTGTCTATAGACTTCTGACGACCCGAGAAATCCGTTAAGGGAAAATTGCAGAATACAGTAGTCAGTTCCACAGCAACAATCCTAAGAGGCTCTGAACACACAATGTAATAGGCAGACTAGACCCCAGACCAGATCTGAAGAAATGAAAGCTAGACATTTACAGCAAGTCAAACACGTGAGAAGTGTACTATCCATGTATTGGCAACCGCTGTACAATACCAAAATTAGGTATTGTCAGTTATCCTTGAATGCAATTAGGGCATTAGGAATTATTTTCAATCTTCTAAAACATTAGGATGGCAACACTGAGCAACAACTGCCTGGTAAATGAAACTCAATGACAATACAAGTAGAAATTAACCATAAATAACATTAGACACTAAATTGGCAGGTACTGAGAAAAAAAGATCAAACAATCACCTGGAAACATCACTCAAAAATATCATCTCGATGTTTAGCAGCAATTAAAATTTTATTAATTCCTAGGGAACTAATGACAAACCAGAAAAAGTCTGTGTCAGTTATGGTCTAAATTTCTCAAACTATCCACATTAAAAACATCCCAAGATAGTCTGACATATCCAAAGCAAAAAGAACAATGATAAGGAATACAAAACAGTTTCTATCAAAGTAGAGCACGAAAAGATCAGAACACTCCAACCTGGAAAATATATCATTAGAACAAATAAAATAACAGACAATTACAGAAATATAGGACATTAAATAATTTTTTCACCATTTTTCTTAATTCAAGAACCAGAAGGTATCAAAAGGAAGAAAGAGATTTCTGTTGCAGGACATTCTGCTACAGGTCACTGGGCAAGGAAAAAAGTGTAATTCCCTCATTTAAGCAAATCTGTGTATGATAGGTTTAGAAATGCTCCTTGCATAGGATGATTCAGATGAAACCCCACCTCTGAAAATCCCCAAATCACTGGCTACTAGAAAGAGGAACATACTGAGTTTCTTGTACTCTTTCCCTAAGCAAAGGGCATCTCCTATTAAACTGAACACTGGTCTTAGTGGGGACTCAAACTTCAGACAGATTTTCTTACTTTAAATGATTCCCCATCTACAAAGCAAAGAAACTGATGAAATCATAATTTCTTTTCTAGGACCAAAGTTATCAGCACAAACCACAGCTGCTGATTGTTAAACACTCTCTGAAGAAATCTCTTCTCTCATTCATTAAGAAGTATTCTTCTTCTTGCAAGCAATCCAGGCACTTTTCTAGAATTGCTATTCGTGGTGTTAACTGACAGGTGTACTGTGTGGGCTAGTCTGCATGCAGCTGGCACTAGCTTGCCTGAACAGTAATTTATGCTTAATTTCATTCACACTAATTGATCACATACATACATAAATATATATATACATATGTGATTAAGAAATATCATATTGAGATAAACCGAAGTTTTGGTCAAATGTGTCATTTGACGCCTTGAAGCAGTAGAGTTTGGTGGTTCCATCTCATACAACCCAAAGCCAAAAACAAGTCAAGTGCTAGTCTTGGTTCTTGTACCAATTTATCTAATCTTAGAAAATTCCTGGGGTTTTATGTTATTGGGATTGGATTAGTTGATTTTGAGGTGTGTGTTGATATTTTGGGTTGGTTTTTTGGTTTGATTTGGTTTAGGGTTGGGAGAGATGTTTGGGCATGTTTTCCGGGTATTGTCTTTTTTAGGGTCTTTTTGTTTGTTTTTTTTTGTGGGGGTATGTGCTGGTTTGAACTAATTGGAGGATTTGAATGAGAAATTAGACTATAGACTGAAAGAGGAAAACACTGATGGTGCTACTTCACTCACAGCTTCACTGAGAAAGGAAAAAAAATTTAAGAGTTGTAATGCAAACATAGATAAGTCAGATGGTCAGACTGTTTCAGACTGCTTTGGGCTGTGGCTCTTGCATGGCTCTTTCGCCCTGCCTTTCCTAGCTGGATCTGAATAATTTCACTAACTTCTTTCCTGCTGCTAATCCCCCTGGCTGATCTACCTTCGCCTATCTGCTGCATAAATAGATGGTGAGATAAGATTGGGGAAAGGGGGAAGGTCGTAGGGGTGGATAGAAACCCCTCTTAGGGATTTTTATCTCTGAGAGAGGTGTGGTGTTTCTGTATTACCTTTTTACTGTATATATCTGTAAATATCCATTACATGTTGTAAGTATCTGCTTGTATATTGTGCATAGCTGTAAATATAAAGCTTCATTTATTAACTTCCAGCTGACTGAGTCCTAGCCTGGGTTATCTCAAAGTGGGGGGGGGGGGCAGGTAACTCCCAAACCACCACAGGGTGTTCTTTGGAGGTTTGGTGGTAGAGTAGAGTTTGGTGGTTTCATCTCATACAACTGAAATCCAAGAACAATTCAAGTGCTGGTTCTTGCACCAGTTTATCTTATCTTATAAAAATTCCTGGCTTTTTATGTCATTGGGATTTGGTTGGTTGATTTTGGGGTGTGAATTGATATTTTGGGTTGTTTTTCTGTTTTGATTTGGTTTAGGGCTGGGAGGGATGTTTGGGGTTTTTTTTGGTGGGTTTTGTCTTTTTTAGGGTGTAGTGGGTTTTTTGGTTTCATTTTTTTTGTGGGGGTGTTCTTTGGAAGGGGGTTGTTTGTTTTTGGTTTTGTTGATCTTTGGTATTTTTTTTATTTGGGTGGTTTTTTTGTGGGTGTTTTTTTTTTTCTCTACCCTTGTAAATCTTTGAGAGTCTCTTGTATAAACTTCAAAATAGAGAACAGCACAAAAAACAACGAATCACAGAATGTCAGGGGCTAGAAGGAACCTCGAAAGATCCAACTCCCCTGCAGAGAAGGATCACCTATATCAGATCACACAGTAACTCATCCAGGTGGGTTTTGAATATCTTCAGAGAGGGAGACTCCACAACTCACCCCAGGCAGCCCATATGAAGTAGCATCATATTATTATTATATGTAAGGGGCAATACCCTGTGTTATAATTTGGCTCTTTAAAGCAAGTCATCTTAAAGTTTTTTTCATGTATTCAGTTTTTCATCAGGAATCAAATACTTTTAAGGAAATTACAGATACTTACTTAAGCTGCTTAGCTGGCGTATGATAGCAGCTAGGGTACTATTTGTTACACATTCCAGTTCACTGGTAATTCCCTCTGGCAGAGCTCCTCGGCAGAGATGCCGCGGTTCAATATTCCTTTTCACCAAAGGCATGGCTCACAACCTGGAAATCGTAGGAAAATATTCATTATGGTTATTACAACAAGACTAAGAGCTACGAATCTGTGCAATAAATTCTTTTTTTTTTTTTTTTTTTTTTTGCTGGT
>VWZI01009971.1:151101-181096 GCA_013396835.1 Psilopogon haemacephalus
TTACAAAATATACCTCACATTTCCTCTTTTAAAGCACTTGCTTCAGAGAGGGTACAATTCCTAATAAGGTACCGGAGTTCTGCACTCAAACCAGAGCACTGCAGACAAGCTCAGAGGATACAGCCCGGGTAGGTAACGTAACACTTTTTGCCTTCGGTTTGATATAAGATTTACTCTATGCATGAACTTGTACTACAGACCAGAATTACTGGACTTCAGCAGTGCACATTTGCATTTATAAAAAACTGGCAGTGCCCACAGGAGCAGCAGGAAAAAAAAATCGCTGCCTGGAACAAGCTGGCTTGCTGCCTTGGTAAGTGGGCTGCTGACGCACTGTCCACGCACTACAGCCCTCTGACTACATCAAACACCGATCTGCCCTTGCTTTGACAGCTCTCAGTCAAAATTATAAAGTCATCTGACAGATAAAGACAAGGGCCTCACAGAAATGGGCTGAGTGAGAATAAAGAAGCAGCTGCTATTTGAGGGGAAAAATTGCTTTTCCACAGGTGGTGCTGAATGACAACCTGAGTGAAGTAAGAACACATATTGAAGGGAGTTTTTGAATATGCCTGATGTGGGAAGACATTGACCCAAGAAAAAAAAAAGGTTGTCAGAACGGTTTGTTTGTTGCTTTGTCTGTTTTAATGAAACAAACTAGGATACAGAAAATGAATATGAAAACAAAAAAAAGTCATAAAGGGGCATAACAGCATAGAAAACACTATCCTGCCAAGGGTCACCCTTGCTTTTAAAGCTGCTAAGTGGGATGCAACTGCCCCCCACAAATGGATAAAAACAATTGTAGAAAAAAAAAAAAGGCAGCTAAGCCAAACAATTCTTAATCAGTTTTCCTTAAAATTGTATTAACACAATTATGAGTCAATTTGATTACCTTTTTATAGTACTAATAACTCGTGTTTATGCACAAATTATGAATAACACTTTAAAGAACAAATGGCACTGAAATTTTCTGGAATGAGAAGTCACAAGGTCATCAAGGACATAAATTCATTTGGGAAAGACTTAGCTAAAATTTTCTTCTTCGTTGCACTAAAGCAATTACAATAACCTTTCAATTTCTCTAATTAAAATCACATTAGTAAATGAAAACTAAAACACCCTATTTTGCTCTTTAAATGTTGCATAGTAATTTTTTTAACGGCTCCCCCCTCTCCTCTCCTCCCAAAGGTTAAAATCTTTTCTTCTCTGGAATGTTTGTAAAACATTAACAACTTAAGTAGTTAGCAAAAAGCAAAGTACTTATAACTGTACAATTATTTCATAACAGATCAAGAAGAAACAGGCTCATGACTCCTAAGCAGTAGTCTTTAATTATATTTTTATCTATCTTAGTATGAGACAGTTTATTTCAATATGTCAAAACTTCAGGCCATGTGAGTTTGTTAAATTTTGAACAATACGTCATAGAATCATAGAATGGTTTAGGTTGGAAGAGACCTCAAAGATGATCCAGTTCCAAACCCCCGTCACAGGCAGAGACACCTCCCACTAGATCAGGTCAATCAAGGCTTCATATAGGTTTATTATATTAGACAGAAAATGCTTCTTGTTTCTGTTCTCATATTTATCTACAGATGCATTTTTAAATGTTACTTAATATCTAGTGCAGTCAGTTTTCTGAACTTGACCAAAACCAGGTGAAAAACAGAAATTCACATGTATTGAAAAGTAACAACTGGCAACATCACATTGCAAACAGACTGTTGCATGCAACTGTGAAGTAAAAGTCATGAAGAATAGTTTCACTGTGCAATAAAATGTTCATAAACATACTTAGTAAGAAGCAAATTATCAGAAGACTGGCAAAATTAAGCCTGGTTTCCCATGGCTCTCTGACCAGCATTTCCAGAGCTGGCACCCTTTTTCTCCTTTGCCATTTTATGTGACATTTTCCTACTACCTCGCACAAGGCACTGGTGCCCGCTGGAAGCTGGCTACACAGCGCCCAACTAATTGCCTCCTACCTCTTGAAACATCTACTACACTGAGTATCATCAAAACACCTTTCACCAGGAGCACTAATAAAGTTCCCTCTCCTCATCCTGTTTTTCCTCACCCACAAAAACTAATTTGAGGAAAACATACAACTGCAATTTGTACTTTTCATTCTCTCATCAGTTCTTTATGAAATAGTATGATGAATTCAAGAGCCAAAAAGGGAGAGAGACCAAGGCATTCTGTATCTTTAAAAAGCAGTCTAAAACACACAGTAGTGATGGAGTGGGGGGGAAGCAACTTTCATGTTTGAATTAATGATTTAAACTATGATGTATCCACCTCATTTCAGTGTGAAGTTTAATTACAGAAGGTAAACTGAACACTGATTAGTAAATATATGCAACAGATCAAGCAATGCATAGTCTGATCCTGATCACAGAGAAAAGGAAAAAATCTAAACCAAAAAAGAGCACCTGCAATTGCAATTATAAGTTCTGTCTAATTTAAAACCCTCAACTACACAAATCAAATTCTTGTTTTAGCTGAACAGGTAAACAAGTAAAAAACCTTTTAGTACTATGTGTCCTTGTCTATAAGACACTAGCATTCTTTGCCAAACACAACTCAGATTAATTTGTTCTTTAAGAAATTTCATGAGGAATGAGACTATATTTCCTTTTGAAATACATGTAACAGGAGGTTAAACAGGAAATAAATACAAAATAAGCCTCTGAGTTACAAGGGCTTCATCAGACTCAACCAGTTTGAGGGTATGTTACACACACATTCATCTCCCACCTGTTTCAAGTCACACTTCAGCCCCAGTTTATACTAGATAAGATATTCATTGTGATATCCTGTCAGTGTATTAAACACATTGGCATTTGGCAAATCACACTCAGTTTTAAAACACAGAGTAATTTCTCTTCCCTTCCACCTCCAAGTAAATGGAAGACACATGGCACAGTATTATTATTCTCAAGAACTCTATCAGATCAGAAGACTGGCACTAATCATACTTAATCATCTTCTGATCCTGTTTAACCCCAGCTACGTAATAGCCAGGATAAATATGTCCAGCTCTATTCTACATGCAGAGCCACCTATGCCCAACAAAACTGGCTGCATCTGTCACAGGAGATGAAGGATTCAAAAAGATGCTATACTGCATATATAACTGGCTGCACAAGAAATCTGAGATGTTAGCAACAGACCAGAAAAAAAGAAACAAGAGTTGAAGTGGGTAGAAGGAAATTTCAGGGCAAGGTGTCACTTAACATCTCACTAAATTCATGAGTGACTCATTGGACATGCATTGGACACAACATCTGGGTGGATTCAGTTCTGACAGAAGCACAAACAGACATTGCTCTACAAACCCTGTAGGCATCAGCAACTGCACAGCTGACCTAACTCAATTTCTACACACATTCTGAAAGAACAGGACATCAAGAAGCTTGAATAAGCTTAGATCAGACCATTAAGAATTCACGTTAGACATGCTGATTCTTCAGTACTCTCACCTCCTTTTTCCTTCCTTCCCTCACTCGGTCCCCTAACAAATTGCATAACTGCCTTTTATTTTAAATTTAGAAGGCATCTATCCCAGTAGCTATTGCTGTAATGGCAAGCAGGAAAACAGTCAAAGCATTTTGTTTTTTCTATCCATGCTCCTCCTAGCATTGTGGGAGTAGTGCTCCAGGTCAGTTCAGACCACCTTCCTCTGGACAACTGCTGTTAAACTGCATGTAAGAAGTTTGACATTGCCCTGGCAAGTCAGATTTTTCTTTAAAAAACAAGTTGAAAGCAGATGCACAGTTACAAACATGAAAAATGACAAACAATGTACAATCTTTCCAAACAACAGCAGAGCATGGCTATTGCAAGAGACAACCTGAGTTTTCAAGCATTTGGGCAACTGGCAACAACTCAAAGCACCAACTGTTCCCTGAACCTGCCTTTTACTCTTCTGCATCCCCCAAAAGGAACCATAATTTACACTAACACTAAAAATATGAAATGCAGTTACATACAAGTTCTTTATATATTCACTAACATCATTAAATGAATGCAAATTCATTATATGTCCTCTCTACTTGTGTTTCCTTCTTGCTTTTTCACTAAAGATATTGTTCAATCCCTTTTTTAAACTCTTAAGAGGTTTCTTGCTGTACTCTCTAGTAAAATATGAGAAAGATGAACAGTTTTACCATGAAAAAGAGCTTTGCATACATTCACCCTCATTTCTCCCTGAATACATTATTTTCGGGGAGCATTAGAGCTTTTCATTGATGAATCTTGCAGACCTCTACAAAAAGAAACTACTAGAATCCTCCTTTTGTGGTGAATAAAAACAAAACATACTTTGAATAGGAAGCTTGTCAGTACGTAACAGATGGGATCCCATTGAAAATTAAACATGTACATTTGTATGACTACATATATATGAGCTCAATGTCCATGTCCCCCAACAGCTCAGCAGAAGCCTACAAAGCAACTAAATCAGATAAAAGAAAGACATGGCAAGCTCTAACACTCCATGTGTAAGCTCTGCTAGGAACGTGCCTAAATCTAGGTGTTTGAAACTAGAAGTGAATTTCACCTCACCAAAACCAAAGAAATATTGTTGGCTTCCTCATTTCTAGCCCAGCAAACACTGTACCTCCTAATCACATAGCCTCTATGCCTAGTGCATTTCAACACTTCAAATGTTTGCAAACAGTCAAATTTCCCCATACCTAATGTCCTAACACTTAATTCAATACTAGATTTTCAACACTGAACTCCTCCTCTGAATGACAAGCTCATCTGGTAACATTGCTCATTCTCCTATTTAAGTTTCTAGTTCCAGATCATCTGCTATCACCCTACCTTCTTACTAAACAGGGAAGAAAAGGGAAAGCAAGATGAAAGACCTGAAAACACTAGCTTTGGAAATGTTCTCCATCCCCATCTTCCCCCCCACTAAAGTCACTATTATCACAGATCTCCCTGTCCTCCAAAGGCCTCTCATCCTTCACTACAAGACACAAAGAAAGGGCTACATGGATAGCAGACACTACTTATCTCTTGCACCTCAAGGGAAAGGAAGAATATACATGCCTTTAATGTGCATCTCCTCCTGATTTTCCTTGCCCTGAATGACTGGGAACTTGAATCTTGTGAACATTTCCTACTTATCTGTGAATGCAGTTTACTTTTTCAGGTAATGGCAAGTTGAAAGCAAATAAACTGGAACTAGAACATAATTTGGAAATCATTGCTTTAAGTTCACGATTCATCTAATCGTCATTCATCTGAACTTCTTAAAAGTTTGCATTTTTTGAAACTGGCTTCACCCTAACCAGCGTTTGAATCAACGTTTTGTATCCTGCAGAAGAATATAAAATATTCAGCCATCATAACATGGCACCAACGTCCCAGAATTATTTGGTACTTCTCAAAAAGCATCAAAACAAGACTCATTTTTTATATCATCTTCACCTACTTCTATCAAGTACGCAAGCCCCCTCAGAGCCACATTGTTATGCAAACAATACTAAAACAAAATAAAGTTTTATTAAGGATCACAATTACCCTAAGTACTTCACTTCCATTATTAGAACTATTCCAATCTAAGGGACAGTGTCACTTTAGTTAATAGACTTTTTTTGTCATGTTTCCCTTCATTTTTAATGGAACTCTTTTCACTTTGATACTGAGTTTCCTGAAGCAAGGACAGACTTTTTGTTAGAAGTACGCACAAAGTCTGTAACTAAAAATCAAGAGCAATTTTTTTCTTATCCACAGCAAGCCACATATTTTAACAACAATACAAGCAAAGAAAATGTCCACCTCAAAAGAATAGCTAAAATTCAATATTAAAGCAAATTCTATCAACACCATTTCCACGGATCTTCTTCCCAATTGCCAGATCTACATGAAAGGCATAACAGTCAAGGCCGGAATGAAAACAGATTTTTTTTCCTCTTTGCATTAGACCACTATTTCTGATCTTCCTGCCACATCATACTAAGTATTAGTGATGATCAAATGAGCACAGAAATCCCTGAAGCAATTTTGCTTCTTTAATAGAGACCTTTAATGTCTGTTGCAATGAGCTATTTCTGAAGCTTCACCAACTCAGAACATTATTTTCTTTTTCTTATCTGGCTGCTTTTTTTTTTTTTTTTTTTTTTTTTTTTGGCTGCTTTTTTTTTTTTTTTTTGTCTGTGCTGAGCTCTTCAGGGCAGATTTTATGGTCCAGTGATATTATGAAGGAAATCAAGACATTAAGCAATGACAAGAGAAAGGACAACAGGGGAGATGATGATGTTTGGTTTTGTTTACTTACAACCTAAATTTATTTTATGGATCTGTGTTTCCCACACATCTTCCAAAAACCCTTTCAAAAGTCAAATGAAAATTGAGTCAGTAGCCAACAGTGAGGCCCTGCAGCACAAACAGTTTACAGAACCATCAAAAGGTGAACATGTTAATTAAGAAATTTCCTCTAAGTAAAAAATGATTCAGACAAAAGTAAATGGCACAGGACTGAACAATTACCTTAAATTTGTTTCTCATAATTTCACAATAAGCATGCATGCACAAGATGACATTCACTAATGGGGGGTGGAGGGGGGAAGTCCTGAGAATGATTTAACCTGAAATTTTCTTTCCATGGAAATACAGACTGTAATATAGAAATGATTTTTAAAATGCAACCAATGACTGTGAAGACAAGTCAGGAATCTGCCTGATAATCTGAGTTGGTTGGGGATTAATTGGCTAAGGCAGGAATTATAAAAATAGAATTTTTTTTATTTTTCCTGAAAACCCCACCCCCAAACTATATACAGAACTAGTTATGGTTTACAGGTTCTAATTTGGTCACAAAATCTTCACAAGGATGCTTATGGGCAACTCTAGTAATTTAGCAAAGTCAGGAAATTGAAAAATCTAAGCTAAAAGACAGCTTTACTCCACTTACAAATCAGGGTGAGCAGAGAACCTAGGAGAAGCAGAGGTGAGATGGTAATTCAGTGATGATCCCTGTTGAAGTTCTCTATGGCAGCTATATCCAATCACGGATCCACATGACTTTAAGTCCAAGGCGAATGAAACCCACCAAAATCAAAGAAGACACTGCTTCCATGAGGCAAAAGACCATGGAGCAGCAATGCCTTAGCAGCACAGGGAAAAAGCCAAACTGCTGGCATGCTGCCCAGCTCAGGGTAGCAAGCAGAAGTCAGGCTGTGCTGTGGCCCAAGAGAAGCCAAATTCAGGTGCTGTCAGCAGCTCTCCCTCAAATGGACCTAAGAACTTGACAAATTTAAAGGCTTGTGGGTGAGCAGCACAAACTGTGCAAGAGTGGAACTGCACAGAACAGTGCAAAGCAGGAACGGTGCAAAACTGGGAACCATCCAAAAAGTGGAACTCCATGCTTTTTTCCTCACTCTATTTATAATTTTTTCCTAGACAAATGTGTCCATTTGCCATATAATCTGGGCACAAAGAATCCAGGCAATCATCAGCTGATTCCAGTGCAGGCTTTCCCACGAGTCACTACACATGTGGAAAAGGGCATCTTTTGCTGTTCTCCCTTCAAACCCGCAAGGGGCGGGGGAACAGTTTTGCACCTTTTGCTTCCCGCATTTAAACCTCTGCAGGGGGGGAAGACAGGATTTGGAGTGCCCCACAACATATTCACTAAAATTTGCCGGAGGAACAAAGGCAAAACCCCAAACCCTACACCCTCATCTTTTCCTTACCTGTTGACTGTGGTTCAAGAAGATACTGTGCACCTGCCATGCTGTCATAGCATCAAAGGCCTCATCAATTTCCACTAAGGACTACTGTCTACAGTTCACTACCTAGTAAGTGTACCTCAATAACCAAGACTGAGGAACTCCTTTAAAGCTATTGGTTCAATACTTTTCTTCCCAATTGAAATTAAATATTCCAAAACTTCAATCCCAGCACATTTCCTTTCTGTAAATAAATAAATTAGAAATCTTACAATTACAAAATACAGAGAGATAATAAGGTTTCATTGTCTGCTCCAAAACAAAGGGTTAGGCATATATATATCACCCAATTAAACAGTTGCACCATTATTAAAGGAAAAAATAAAGATATTTCTTGCCCTCTGCTAGTGAATTAAATGTACAATCAGTAGCCCAGCTGATGTTAATTCATTGTTTTATCTCCATTTCTGAGTATGCAAATATAGTTCCTTTTGGGCCCTACTAAACCATGTCTAAGGGATACAGAATGTATCTATGGAATATATTTTTTTCCTGCATTAAGTTCTGATCATCCAAATGAATACATTTTGCAGTTCACCTTCACAGGATTTTGTCACATTGCTCATATGCAAAAAATTTTGCCAGAAAATTAGTTAATATTACCAAAGATAGCTATTTCAGAACAGATTTGCTTGCCTTTAACATAGGTTCACAGACTAGCTCGCTGTATTGAATTCAATCACTCTGCCAGCACCAGATCCACCCATCCTTTTCTACTCATCGTGCTTCAGAATACAGATGATCCAGGACACCTTGACACATTACTAAAGCCTCTTGTTTCTGGATCATAAGCCCACCTTTCTCTAACCAGTTTGGTTCATTAAGCGAAATACTAATCACGCTTTCTCTCAAGAGAAATAAGGCTAAAGGGTAGTAAAGGCATCCAACTGATAAACAGGAAGACACCAACATGTAGTATATTGCTGCTGTAAAAACAAAACAAAACAAAAACAGGGAAAGAAAAAAAAACCAAACAACAAAAATCATGGTCTGAAAATCTCTGAAAAAATGCATACAGAAGCTTTTATCCAAACCATATTACCTGATACTGTGCTTAAGGCTAAAGGTGGCTAGTCACAGAGTGTAGCTTGCTGAATGAGAAAATAAGTTGATTTGTGCCCATGTGGGTCCAAGCACAGACTGACAACCATTAAATTAACTGTTCAAGATAAATCACATTTTCTCTTATGTCTTCTTTCCATATCCACATGGACAACATAACTACAAATCCAATGACAACAACTCACATAGTTGCTTTCTGCTGACTGAGCAGTGACCAGTTTAAACTAACAAAAATGCTAACATGCTAATCTTGTTCTTAGTGTGATGGCTGCTCATCCTGCTCGTAGTCCCTTCCAGATGGCTCAGTGTGAAAGGGATGGTGGGATGGGGAAGAAGGAATATTCCATACTGTTTTGAACATCTGTTCCACTGCGTCCATACATCACAAAATAACAAAAACCTTGCTGTCACCATCAATTTTATTATTCCAACCTAACAATACAAGACGAACACCAAATATAATGTGGTGAGTGTACATAAGAAAAATATCTTTTCAAACCAAGTAAGAGCATTTGTTTAGCTTTTAATCTCCTAAGAATGGGCTTCAAATAAGGAAGCATTTACATTGCACTGAAAACACATTTTTCTTTCATGTGGCCTTTCTTTAAATCTGTATTATACTCCTAGCCAAGCAAACAGAGCTGTATCACCACGTTTCCCTTTAGTTTTATTTGCTTGTCTTTACTGAAAAGATACATGCTATTGAGCTTGCTTAAATCCTACTGGAAGAGTTTTATACAGCAACTCAAAATTATTTTTCTTGTGCATATACAGAAGTAGTGGTTGCATTTTTGTTTATAAGTGAAGTTGAAGGAAAGAAATTAATAACTATCTTACCACAGTAGACAGCCTACCTCTTATATAACATTTACCCTTTAAAACACTGTCTCTTGAAAACAAGCAGTCAGTCAGAACAAGAAGGAACCCAGCACAGAATTAAGAAAGAGGAGAAAGCAGCGCTTTATCCTACATCACAGGAAAAAAGACTTAGATTGATCATCCCCTCCTTTTGTATCATCTTGACATGTGCTAACCGTACAGCTGCTGAATTATTCAGATCTTTCTACTCTGAATAACCAACTATTACATGTACAAAAGTTTAAAACTACAAAAACATTAACTGGAAAACTACCATGCTATAAAAGCTAATGCTGCTTAAGCATTTAAAACTTAAATGGTAACAGGCGAGAAATATAAATTGGATAAGGTCAAAAGGAGAAAAATCAAATCAACAGAGCTAGTTACAATGTCAAGCTAATTAGGTCAGGATGAGCCCTCCCCTAGGAGGTCAAACTGCTTCCAGATGTCATCAGGCTTGAATCTCACCAGATCTGAGCACAGAGTTGGTTACACAGATAGGCAGTTTGCATTTCACATAGCCAAACCTCAGATATCAAACCAGACATCAACAAATCATCTATTGGTCACTCTTTCAACAACCAGAAGTGCTCCCATGAAACAGTTAAGATTACTCTATCTTAAACTATGGTTCAAACATCTTGCTGTGTATTCTAACTCTAGTGATTCCCACCTATCTAGTGCCTCTTCATTTTTCTATCATGGGCAATAAAAGTACAAAGCGACAAAAACAAAAACTTCTATTTAATAAATATCACTACTTAACTGACACTTAGAGGAAGTTTCTTGATCACCACCTGATAATTAGAATCATACAATCAGTCAGGGTTGGAAGGGATCACAAGGATAATCTAATTGCAACCCCCCTACTATGGGCAGGGACACCCTATCCTAGATCAGGCTGGCCAGAGCCTCATCCAGCCTCGCCTTAAACACATACAGGGATGTGACCTCAACCACCTCCCTGGGCAACCCATTTTCACGGTTTCACCACTCTCATGCTGAAGAACTTCTTTCTCATGTTCAGTCTGAATCTGCCCACCTCCAGCTTTGCTTCATTCTCCCTAGTCCTCTCACTCCCTGAGAACCTAAAAAGTCCTTCCCCAGCTTTTTTGTAGGCCTCCTTCAGATACTGGAAGGCCACAAATAAGGTCACCTCAGAGCCTACTCTTCTCCAAGCTGAACAGCCCCATCTCTTTCAGTCTGTCCTCATAGGAGAGGTGCTCCAGCCCTCTGAGCATCCTCGTGGCCCTTCTCTGGACATGCTCCAGCATGTCCACATCCCTCTTGTCCCAGGGGCTCCAGAACTGAGTGCACTACTCCAGGTGGGTTCTCACCAGAGTAGAATAGAGGGGAAGAATCACCTCCCTCGACCTGCTGGTCACACTTCTCCTGATGCAGCCCAAGATCTGGTTAGCTTTCTAGGGTGCAAGTGCACACTGCTGGCTCATGTTGAGCTTCTTGTCGACCAGCACACTCAAGTCCCTCTCCAGCCAGTCACTGTTCAGCCTGTATTTGTGTTTGGGATTTCCTCGACCCAGATACAGGACCTTGCACTTGGCCTTGTTGAACCTCATGAGGTTGGCTTGTGCCCACCTCTCCAGCCTGTCCAGGTCCCTCTGGATGCCATCCCTGCCCTCCAGCCTGGCTGCTGCACCACACAGCTTGGTGCCATCCGCAAACTTGCTGAGGGTGCACTCCGTGCCTCTGTCCATGTCACCCACAAAGATGTTGAACAAGACTGGTCCCAGGACTGATCCCTGAGGGACTCCACTTGTCACTGGCCTACACTTGGACATGGACCCATTGACCCCCAGGGTATCAAGGGTATACGGTGTGGCTATCAAGCCAGTTCTTTATCTAGTGGTCCACCCATCAACCCCATGTTTCACCAGCTTGAAGACCAGGATGTGGTGTAGTACAGTGTCAAAGGCTTTGCTCAGGTCCAGGTAAATGACATCAGTTGCTCGCCCCTCATCTATTAATGTTGTGACCTGCTCATAGGAGGCCACTAGGTTTGTCAGGCAGGATTTGCCCTTGGTGAAGCCATGCTGATTCCAGCATCATTTTGGACTACAGTCCAAAAAAGCATCATTAGAAACACAAACTCCTCCTTCATGCAATAATTAAAACAGTAGTGCACAGAGTTCCTTTTCATTTTCCAATTTACTATAAAACCTACTAAGAGACAGTTTTAAGTGCAAGCCTTTCAACATGGTCTCATGAACGACGGCCTTATGCAACTAAAGAGTGCATGCTTTAATTTGGCTTTCAACAACTAATACAAATTCTTTTAATACCTGAGTTTGACTTAGAGAAGTTCCTATCTACATTACAGAAAGAGAGTAATTCCGTAACACAGCCTCATTACCATAGGAGATTGCAATGCTACTTCAAACAATTTTAATTCTCTGTTACAAGTTGTTCCAGTACCAAAGTCTGCAAATATAATCAAACCTTTTCTTAACATTTAGACGCATAACGCATAAATATAAATAGCTCCTGGAGACCATTTAGAACACATTTGTCCCAGCCTTCCTCATTCACAAACAAGCATCATCAGAAGTAAATGTCTTCATTGTTTAAAGAAAATGTTAAGTTGCAGCTAGGTCTTGCTGACTTACATTGATCTCATTTAACAGAGCCTCAGTGGATTTAAAGTGCTCAACATAACGGTCACAGCCCATGTGACAAGGGCCACCCATTCAGTAAGGCCTCAGGAGCCTGCCTGCAGTGAGAACATGATGGTCAGATCCTCAAATGACTGCAAGCTAAACTAGATGCAATTTCAGTAATTTATTTCTCAGAACTCAAATTAACCCTCAAATGGAGAGGAAAGGACAAAAGGAATGAAGGGTCTACTTCACGTCAAATAATAGCCATTTCATGCAATACTCAGTGTTTCTTTTATCCCTTCCATAGTGTTAACCATTAAAATCCTTTTGGAATAGCATTTTTCAGGAAAAAATAATGTTTTTCAACTCTTTTCCCCACAGCAGTTGATCTAAAATGTCACAGGAAAGTGTTAGGTTTTCTTACAGTTCAGTTAATTCTGGATCAAAAATGTCATGGGGAAGTGTTATGTTTTCTTACAGCTCTTTTCCGTACTAAAAATCTCCATAAAATGATACACACGCATATACGTAGACAGATCTAGACACAGTTATTACATGTACAATGTGATGATGGAAGAGAGAAATTATATGGGAAAAGCAGCAAAAGGAAAACATTCTGTACCATAACAATTCAGCATTAATCTATACTTGCCTTAACTCCTAAAGCGCTGCCTCCACTCCTAGTTACCCACAGACAGGGCAGACATTCCCAACAGGAAACAACTGCAAATATGTTTTAATTCAGGCTACCCCAGTTTATCACAATCCATAAAATACTTCACAGGTGAGCAACTTCAATGCCCACCTGAACCACCAGAGTTCTTGGAGAGAGCAGTAGAAAGTTCCTGGCATGTTTAAAAAAACCATGCAGACAGCCCATGAAGATTTCAATTAATACAACACAAATCAAAATCCCTAACATTTCTTAAGGTGGAGCTTCCCACCCATGCCATGAAATTTCCACATGAAGCTCAAGATTTTCCTAATTTTCCCAATTATGATACTACTATCAACATTGCAACCTAGAAATGGCAGCTGGTCTATGTGGGAGGAAAGAAAAAAACAGATTTATTTTGGATGCATTTTAAAGAAAAACTGAACAAAATATTTAGTGTTTGGATCCAACAGCTGACTCTAAGTGAATTAACATAAAGATTCCCAACTATGTTCATCCTGAGCCAAGTATACCATCTGCTCCCATGAAGTCCATCTTCTGGTGGCTACTGTACTACAGTGCTATCACCAAGTGCCAGGCAATCAAGAAGGATACTATGAGTGCAACACACAAGAAAGTAGCAAAAAAACCCAAAACATTAAAAAAAACTACCCACCCCCCCCCAAAAAAAAAAACAACCAAAAAACCAAAGCACAAGCTTTTAAGGCTTAGCATTAATGCAGCCAAGTATTCTGCAAATTCTTGTCTTGTGGTTATTTCACTCTGGTGCTCAAAGAGCACTGAGCTCTGATTAGAGGTTTTCCAAGGGTGGAGATGCTTTTTATACCTTTCCTACACATTATCTGCCTGTGGGTGGTAACTTGAGCACTAATGGTCCAATTTTTCTCTACCAGGTAATCTTCTTCTCTCTCTTCCACATGGGTTAACATCAAGTTAATCACAGAAACCACTCACGTCTGATGTGCAAGAAATTAGTAATACATAATTTTCCAGTTCATAAAATACTAATAGTTACACATGGCACAGCAGACATCCAGTTATCAGAGGAACAGGAGCTCCTGAATCACAAGGAAATACCACAGTGTCCAACAAACATCAAAGATGGATTACACTCCTTTTCCCGGCCTTATTAATACTGAAGGCTTTTTTTCTAATTGAGTTACATGGACATACCTATTTATACCATTCACCAAGAACAGAATACCAAGAGAAAGAAAACTGTAGTAAGAAGAAAAATCTGAGTACACTGGCTGTATCTAATATCTTATTAATATATGAAGCACATAAAGACTGAAAGCAGCTACATCTCCCCAGATATAAAACAGTTTGCCTTTGTGTTTCTGGCTCTATGTGACAGATCATTCCTATTAGTAATATTACAAACTCAGATGTCAAAGTTCTGTCCACCATTAATAACCTCCTCATAATTCAGTCTAATCATTGGGTTTTGGTAGGTTTTGGGGGGCAGGGGTTGTGGTTTGGGTTTGTTTTTTATTTTGGGATGGTGGTGGTTTTTTGCGGGTTTTAAGGAGGGAAGGGCAGGAGTATTAAATACAGCCTAAAATCAGTATCAGGCTGTAATGAAATTACAGTGTTTTGATACAGTAATGTTGGCTTACAAAACCTTATTTGCAGCATTAAAGAGATTTCCTTGTTACCCATACAGAAACTCCCATTACAAGACAAATAAGCTACTATAAAGCCACAGTGAGTCACAGACTGAGTACAGCAGTTAGCCTTCTCTAAAAGTCCCTTTTCAAGACCTGAATGCTGAAAAGTTGCGTCCCATGAAATCTGGCATTGTATCAACACATCTCCATGGAGCTGGCAGCATTGAAGTGCTCCAGAAACCAGGTTTAAGAGGGAAAGAGAAAAAAAAAAAGGCATTCTTGCACATATAATCACATCACTAAATAGAAGCTTAAGCAACTTATGTTAAAATAATCAAATCCTAGCTACAATTACTGGGGATGCAGAGGTTAGCAATGATAATACTTATTAAAGTTTAAAGTCTGATTTCTTCCAGCATTTCAAAACAGTGCATGTAAATATCCTTCCTGGAACCTTTTGTAAACACAAGTCTACATTTCTTCATGACATGTGTCTTATGTCTTACATCTTGAGAATGTAAACAGCTGAGGAATATGACATTTTGGAACATAATGTTGAAAATTTGGAAGGATCATACTGATTTACAGCTAATTCTCTTCTAGTCAATATCAAGTGTAGGTGAGATAGGGGGAAAATAGTGTTAATAGTTTTACACAGTGAAATAAAAGCAGAACTGAAAAAATACATGGAGTCCACAAGAAAGAGCAGCACTCTCCATCAGAGGTTTTCCACTTGTGGACCTCTGGGGATGTTCAGAGAAATCAAAAGTAATTAGGAAAACAGAACCTAAAGTTATGAAAATGGCAATTAAGGTTAAAGACTGCATTAGGAAGCAGAAAGACCTGCAAAGCAAAATAACCAGTGACAATGATATTGTGTTCATCTCAGAGGGTTTTTTGGTAGGGAAGCAGGGATATTTGTTCCAAACCAGCTCTCTCTCAGTCTCATGGCATATTAGATGCTGAACACCATCAGGTACATTCCTAGAGAGCGCCTTTTGGTTTTAGACTCATTGGAAAGAGTTCATATATCTCACAAATGAGGAATTTTTGTCCTAAATATAGTCCTGAATCCAAACCAAACTGATAACACAAGGCTCCCCAAAATGCCTGTTGTCTCATTCATTACATAAAGACTAAAAGAGAATGGGTTCATTTTGGTTTTCTTTTATGAGGACAAGGTGGTTTAAAAAAAAAGTAAAATCATCTTAAGGCTTAAAATCTGCTACCTTTTTTTTACCTACAGCTCCCTCCAATATTTACAAATAAAGGCTCCATGGATGTAGGAAATTAAGACACTCTACACAAGCAGTCAGAACTTCATCTACCTTCTTTCATTAGAATGCACTCAGGCATCCAAGACTTGAGGAAAGATCTCATCTTCCTCATTCAACCACATACCAAATTACTTGCAACACAGTCAACTAAAACCCATTGAAGGGGACATGGACTGCCTAAACCTAGCAAGGTTAAAACTGCAAAGAAGCATCAGAAAGCCTGTTACAGCAGGGTTACGTAACACTTAGACATTACATTTATTCTCCAAACTTGAGAAAGGCATGAAGCAGTCTCTCAACAGCTGAGAGGCACAAAGCTACTTGATGATGCTGGCCAGCACACAAGGCCCATAGAAGGATCAGAAATTTGACCTAGATCACACCAACACTTATCAACAAATGCTTTGACTACAAAATGAGTTATTGTAGTAGGTTAGAACTGGGCTGAGCTAAGGTTAATTCTCCTCAAAATATCTTTCTAACATTGTGTTTTGCGGTGCTGTAGCTGAGCATTGATAAAGCACCAGTGTTGTGACTACTGCTAAGCTAAGCACCCAGGTTGGTTTCTTTTCCAACATCTCCCTGCCCCAAGATGCTGAGAGGACACAGCTGAGCCAGCTGATCCAGACTGGCCAAAGGGATATTCCATACCATATGACATCAGCTCAGATATAAGAATGAAGGGAAAGAACGAAGTCTGGGAAGACTCATCCATGGCATCTGTTCTCCAGAAGTAACCACGAAGCATAGAGAGCCCTACTGCCCGAGACCCAACATCATCCTGCTAATGGAAATTACAGATTAACATCTCATCTCCCTCTCTGCTTTTACTTCCCCACAGTCTATTGCTTTTGCTTGTTTTCATTATTAAATTGATTCTGTCTAATAACTGGCTTTTGTTATATTTTTCCTTCTCCCCTGTCTATTTAAGAGGGGGAGTGATAGAGCAGCTCTGGTGGGCATTTGGCCCCCAGCCAGGGCAAAACCACCACAGTTATGTTTCCTTCTCAGAAGCAAAACTCAGTTATTGCCTTAGGATCCACTCCACTTACAAGTTGTGCTTTTAAAGACAGCTGTAAGCCAACCACTCCTTGAGTAATTAAATGGATTCCTTTCCCCATTCCATTTCAACATTTTTGCTATTATAGCTGCTACTCCTGGCTGAGCTGCTTCCAGGGCTAGAATCAGATTGGAAGTGAGCAGAAACTTAATCCAGAGGAAAGTCAAAGCCGTTTATGGTATTACTGCCCTTATAGCTGAGACCATTCAAATGACAATGAGAGTACACAATCTGCACAAAGCAAAAAGCCAAACACAAACCTAATAGCAATTCAAACGATCTCCCGTTTCATACTGAAACAGGACAGAGGCATTCAAAAGACCTGTTACAGTGTTTAGTTGTGGAGGTGAATAGCAAGCCAAATACAAAGGACTAAGTGGTAACTGGACCTGGGGGATTAGTAACTGCTTTCTACAAGAAATTGCACCAATACTGTACTAGAAAGAGGATTCAAATATAGTCATGGAACCATAAAATATCTTCAAGTGGAAGGGAGCCATGAGGACCATCAAGTTCAACTCATAACTCTACACAGGGCAACCTAAAATTTAGACTGGATACCTAAATGTTCTGTCCAAATGCTTCTTGAAGCCCCTAGCTTGGAGCCACTTCTGTGAGAAGTTCCAGTGCTTGGCCATGCTCTCAGTGAAGAGATCATATCCAATCAAAACTTACCCTAAGGCAGCTTTAAGTCAGTCCCTCGTGCCTCATCACTGGACACCAGAGAGATCAGGACCTCTCTTTCCATTATCCGTCATGAGGAATTTGTTGATGGTAATGAGATCACCCCTCAAAACACTCTTTTCCAAGATGAACGAACTGAGTGACCTCAGATGCTACTCCTAAGTTATGCTCTCTAGTCCTTGTTCATTTTACTGTTAGGAATACAGACCTACGACACTAAAAGAGCTCAGATCTGTTGCAACTTTCTGTAACCCTCTGCTGCCAGTTTTCCAAAATCAACAGCAGTCCCACAAAACTCTAAGTCAACAAAAATCTTATTGAATAGAAGAAAATATATATTACCTACATATTTCTTAAAAGAAAAAATAATTTCTACATATTTTCTCCTCCCATCATATCCCAAGGACTGCAGTACATGACATTCGTGCATGCGTTACAAAGCCTGTTTACCTTATTAGCCACAGAAGTAGCTCATGTCTGCATCATTTCCTTCTTTGTCATAAAAAGATGCTTTTGGTAAATGCTAATTTGGTATACATTGATTTCTGCAGTTTGTTGGAAAATAAGAGAAAGGGGGGAAATAAAGGGGGATGGGAAGTAAAACCCAAGGAATGAGAAGGAAAAATAAAAAATATTTTTTGAAAAAAAAGAGATAAAAAAATAAAAAGAACAGAACATGTCCATAAATATTTAAGATCAAATTAATTTTAAATGTATTAAATACCAAAGGACAATTTAAAAATAAATAGTACTCTGAAAGAAGAGGGTGAATTGAAACTAAGCAAAAAATTGGTATCACCTTCTCAACAACAAGAAGGCACCATCACGTCTCAAGAAAAGAAAAGCAACTGCCGTTAGCTTTTGGTAAATTGTGAAGGTCCTTTTTTTATGTTCCTAAGACAATGAAATGGAATCAAGGACACATAGGTAAAAATAAACAATTATTAAAAAGAAAAAAAAAGGAACCTCTTCTTTACTTCTGTATCTAAAAAGTTTTAATTCTTAGAATTCATAGAGAACGGAGAATTTACTTTTTTTCCCCCATTACTTTAACCATAAGTATAATGATATAGTATATCAACAGATTACTAAATATTATTGATCAACATGCAATCAATTTCAGAGAGAAACGCCTATCAAATTCAGTAGCCAAACACTTGAAGAAACTGCTCTGATTGACACAGAGTTTTAAAAATATTGATAAGATGTCCTGCCCATGTTAGAGCAATAGTCCAAAGATTTCCTTCTTTAAGGAGCCCTGCTGACAGGGCTTCCTTTTCTGCTGTACTTCAAGCACCACTGCCTTCTGCATAATCTCTATTCCCACTGTCAATGCAGCAAGGAAGGCTTACGTCCTTCATGCATCTTACAGCCAGGCTGGATGAAGCCTTGAGCGACCTGTTCTAGTGGGAGGTGTCTCTGCCTACGGAAGGGGGTTTGAACTACATGATCTTTGAGGTCGCTCTCAACCTAAACCATTCTATGATTCTAAATGCAGCTTCTCCTCAAGCCATGGGGAAAATGTACCTAGCTAACTATGTGCTGTCAGGCTACAGATGAGGCAGCTGTCCACAAAGATATTCTTAGTGTTTTGTTGGGTTTTTTAAAGTATAAGGAGTCATTAACACATATTTTCACACTGTATTAATGCATAACTGGGGCACCTATACAAAGAAGCCATGTAGCTGCAATCAGGTGAACCGAATTTAAGGGCAGTGTATTTAATCCTATAAATAGGCAAAACTCACATTAAAAAAAAGAGAAAACTTTACAAGCTAATATTTTATTTAAAACAATAAGTATGACTGCAACAAGTATTGATAGGAAATGCCTTAGCTTTATTCCTAAAGTTAAAGACAAAAGGGCAACCATCTAGATCCTGATGATCATTGCAGTCTCTTGTGAACTTAAAGCAGTTTGAAATTAATTTTGACATTTATTTCTAAAAATAAATTAAAAACAAACAAATGAAACAACAACAAAAAATATTTTCACGCACCATTCCAACAATGACTTAGCCCTGAAGACTGCCATGAGTTTTCTTTGAAATAGTTTGCAGATTTCTGTTGGTTTGAAGTAATTGGAGGATCTGAATGAGAAATTAGACTATAGGCTGAGAAAGGAAAACATTCCAATGTCTCCTTCACTCATTTGTTTACTGAAATGGTAGAAAGTTAGAATCAAAACAAAAGACAAGACAGACTGCTTTGCACCATGCTGGCTGCTGCATCTCTCTCTCCCTGCATTCTTAGCTAGATCTGAGTAACCTCACTAACTGCTTTCCTGCTGCTAATCCCTCTGGCCAATCTACCTTCACTTATCTGGCACGTAAGACAGATAGTGAGATAAGATTGGGAAGGGGGGGGAAAGTGGTAGGGTGGTTGAAAACCCCTCTTAGGGACTGTGATCTCTGGGAGGGGTGTGGTGTTTCTGTATTACCTTTTTACTGTATATATCTGTAAATATCTGTTACATATTGTAAATATCTGCTTGTGTATTGTGTAAAGCTGTAAATATAAAGCTTCATTTCTTTAACTTCCATCTGACTGAGTCCTAGCCTGGGTTATTTCAAAGTGAAGAGTGGGGGGAACTGCAGAACCACCACAAGATTGAACCAATCATTAAATTGCTTGTTTCCTAGATATAGATCTTCATTCTTAACACAAAGAAGTACATGTGGAACCCAAAAAAGCTGAGGTGAAAATATAATGGAGAGGGAAAAAAAAGTTATCCTAGAACATTCGTGTCCAGAATGTTTGTTTTTCTGTGAATAACAGAAACAAAGAAAGATGCAGAATTCTGGAGTGAACTCACTATAAACTTGCCTCCATCCTAGCACTGATGTTGTTGTTATCCTGGTGATAAAATGTTCTACAAAATGTTAAGTCACTTAAAACCCATCAAACTGATCAGATCTCACAGTCCAAGAGGAATAGATTTCTCTACTATGTCTGTAAACACCTGGCTGCTAAGCAAAGAGGACTGCAATTGCCACCTCAGCAATGAGGCTGCAGGACGTTCCTTGCCTGACACTGAAAGAACGAGTGTAGTGGTTTAGCAGTGACCTGCCCTCCCACCTTTTATAAACCCCGGCTAAGACTCAAGACACTGGAAGTTAATAAATGAAGCTTTATATTTACAGCAATGTACAATATACAAGCAAATATTTACAAGGCATAACAGATATTTACAGATATATACAGTGAAAAGGTAATACAGACACCACACCCCTCCCAGAGACCAAAATCCCCAAGAGAGGGTAACCAAACACCCCCTACCACCTTTCCCCCCTTCCCCAGTCTTATCTCACCACCTGTTGATGCTGCAGATAAGCTGAAGTAGATCAGCCAGGGAGATTAGTGGTAGAAAGGAGCTAGTAATTTTACTCTGAATTAGCTACCAAGACAAAGAGACAAAGGAGACCATGCAAGAGAAGCAGCCGCAGCACTGAATGGTCAGAAGCCATCTGTTATCTGGTTGTTTTCAGAACAGTTCTTAAAAACAACTTTTTTTTCTTTCTCAGTAAAACGTGGTGAAGTGACACAGTGTGTTTACCTCTGTCAGCCAATAGTCTAATTTCTCACTCAAATTCTCCAATTAGCTCAAACCAACACAATGACATTAAACCGAGCAAAACTCGTGCAACAGAGCATTTGTGGACTGATATGCTGTGACTGGTAGTCACAAATGCACTGACTCTGATTCTCAAAAACTGTCATGATTTTGGAGGTCCTTCCAACATTAATGATACTACGATTTAAAGTTATCTATGATTACATGGACCTTTTATAAGCCCCATCAAATTACGTAGCAAATCTATCAATACTTATGTAGCTCTTAACTACACTTTAAAATAGTCAATGTAATCTGCAGAGACTACAAGTCACATATATGGAAAAAAAAAATACAAGTCAAGCCACTAGAGACTAATCTACACAGCTCAAGAAGTAATTTAACTACATCGTTAAATTTAGAAACTGATTTAGTTAATCATTGCACAGGCGACCAAGATTTAAACCTCAGCTTCAAGCAGATCCACACACATTAGCTGCATAATTCAGAAGGGAAGTTACTACGATGCCAATCAGTGAAAAATTTCAGAGGCAAATAACTGCCTTTAGTTGCAGTACTGACGCAGCACTGACTTTCCTAGCCTCACACAGTGATAATGTACAATGTTTCTGCATGCATTTATATCACTATCTTGAAAGCACGATGGGCATGCTAAGGCTTTCACAGCATAGATGTCAATTTTATCAAATTATTAACAAACTCATTTTGCCAACCTGCAACTTAAAAAATAGCAAACTCCTCAACTCCATGAACTGAAGTCCAAATTGTAATTAAGTGAACCCTGAAGATTTTAACCCAAAATAGGCAAGAGTTGAGTCCAAATATTCAGCCTCTTCTAGTATCAAACCTAGACAAAAACCAGAAAAAGCTCATAAGAAACACAATAACCTTTTAAGATCAGAATATGTGAATTGACTTCTCTGTCACGTTTTAAGTCAGTATCCTCCAAAACAAGTCCATCCATATGACTTTATGATTTGTAATTTAAGGAGTCTGGGATAATACCTCATCTCTCATAGGTCTTTTCTCACAAGATGGTTTGGGAAACACTGTCCTACTTCCACTGACATGTAATTACCGATCAGTTTTTTCCTGACTGAGCAGTCCAAAAACCTTCTACCCTTCTCCAGAAGTTCTTTCCTACCCAACCTCCATTTTGCATTCACTCTCTCCTAATCTGAAAAGGAAAATGCAAACTGCAGCCTTATGAAGTAAATTTGAAAAAAAAAAAAAATTCTTAATAGTTTTAAATCAAGAATTAAAGTTGCTAAATCACTCTATATTATGATATTCTATATCATTCTACAAAGGATACAAGTTACGTAGCTGAAGAGTCACAGGTAGTAAGGGTAAAAACGTCTTTGCAAATAAATTTGGGTTGAAACTGACTAAAAAGTATCTAAGTTTCTTCCACACTAGAAATATTTCTAAAGACTTGAAAAATCTCGTCCACACAGCAACCAAGCATAATTTTAACATCTTTCTTCAAAACACATAACTGAAAATGCAGTATTTTAATATGCCAAACTAATTACAGATACGTAATATTTTTGTCACATAGAAGTAACTGTAAAGGAGTTCAGTTGGTCTACAGAATTGACATCTGAGGCTGCTTAGCACCAGGGTCCTTTCTCAAGCCCTGCACCTATTATTTCCTTTCTGATTATATGTTCTCCAGCTTTGTGGGAGACATTTCTGCATTGCAGTGTTTCTGGATCACAATGGAAGTGCAGAAAACACGGGCATGCTACTTAAAGGCGTCTTAAGAAACCAGCAGCTTTTGTAAACATCGATTTTGAGTACCCTGATAATTTTTAGGAGTGTTTTGTATTAGCGAAACACTAGGAAATACAGAGAAGGAGGAAAAGACAAGGTACAATTGTAATCCAAGTGACTAAACAAAGGACTTCAAATGAAAATGCCTTACAATGCATGCAAAATGGGCAAATTAAGCCCATTATTTTTTTAATTATGACTTGTAAATTGAACTCTTTGAAGCAGAAATTTAAAAATACAGCACTTCTATAAAAATCAATCCTTATTTTAAATACGACTGGGTAGTCTCCAAACTGTATGTCCTGTTACAATGTTTGCTATACGTGAATAATGAGAATTTAGTAAAAAAAACAACACCTAGAATTTATTACGTTTACTAAAGTTTGTTTGTTTGTTTTTTAATCAAAGGTTAATCATTTTCACATATGGTCAGCATTCTGTCTTTAAATATCCTTCAGCTACATTAAACTCTAGACGGTTAAACATTAGACACATTTCACTTAAACTCTACACGGAAATTGTGCTTAACCTGCACAAAGAGAAATTATTTGATAATACTGCACTGAGTAATGACAGCAAGTACATCAAAATAATTTTTGAAGTTTCATACAACCTAGGTCAAATATTCCTAAAACCTAGGTAATCTCTATAATCTCCCATGAATAAAAGCAAACAATAATGTTTCCACGGAACATGAAATGCAACAGTAACAGAATAGTGCTATAACAACTGTTAAGCTTATAACATAAAAAAGAAACAAATGGAAGTTAAAATGTGACAGCTGTGATTTTTTTTAATCCCAAAAGCAGGAGGTCTGTAAAACAAGCTACTGGAAAGACCATACATCTGGGGGCAGAGAGTGAGAGATCAGGTGTCCTGAAGTGAGATACTAAAGTGACTTTAAGTATGAATTAGCTACTTGAGAGACTTTTGCACATGTTCATGTGTGTGTATGCCTATGTGACAACAGGACATATGTAAATACACAAAGACGAACAAAAAATGATAATCCACCAACCTACCAGTGAAGGATATTTTTAGCATTTTATACATCCCTTTTGTTTACCTACATTTTTGCAGATTACTTACTTACCCTGCCATGCTTTCTCTGCCCTTGATATTTATAGCAAATGGTCACAAACAACTTAAGTATACAGCCCTCAGGTTATCCTAACCTTTTAATGCGAATTCCAGGAAGGGCAGAAGGTGAAAAGAATGGGTTTTCTTTCATTCTTCTCATTCAGAAACTGTTGACTTCTACTTTTCTTTATGTACCACATATTAATTCCTCATCCCTCAGAAGAAAGTTCATTACTTGACACTGGTAATACATGTATATATCTTTTTTTTCACAACTCCTTTGAGTTTTTCGTAACTTAAGGTGCAATCTAGTTCAGAACAAATTATGCTGGTAAGCATCTTGAATATCATCACGCATATTATCAGAACTCAAAATTAATATAAGCATATGTGAATTTTGACTGAAGAGACCAAATGTGCCAAAGGATCATAGCCAAGGTTCTAGCCCATCAGCTCTAGGATGCAGGCAAAGTCAACAGTGTCCTAAAGCACTGCTGCATATTTTGCTTTCTTCTGAGACCTTGAAGCAAGGCTAGCTGTGCTTTCTGGCAAAGGTGACACTATGCCATGCAGTACAGGAAGAAAGTGATGTCTCCTGCAAATAGCTAATGTTGCTTCTAACCTCAATCCCTTGGAAGAAGAAACAACAAACCTGCTCTCCAGCTTCCTCCCCTGCTCAAACGGTTTCTCTTTCCAAATGCAAAAGCTGACAAGTCACGGCCCCCTAAAATAAACAGAAATTAAAAATTAGCATCTAAGTAAAGCTCATTATTTCAACAAAATTGTCTGCACTCTGTCAATGGTTCCACTTTAGTAACACCCAATGTGGCCCACATTTATGCGACACAGTGAATCAAGTACACCGGAGCCGTATTCATACTCTTCTACTAATACAACAGATATTCCTCAACTGCAAGTCTGCAGCGTGCATGTTACAGCTGAGACAGACTGGAGGCCACTGAGATATTTTGCTCACAAAGCTAGTTTAATATCAATAAATATAAATCTTTTATTATCCGTTGCACTTTGAGGTAAACAGTCAAACATTTAACCTCAGCAGATTTAGCTTAAATCCTAAAACAATGCACCACCAGCAAAGCACAGATTATACAGGGTAAAAGTAATTAATAGAAGCAAATTTCTAAATCAAATATACCATGAACATCCACGAATAAAGTAAATTTATTTCTGTTTTGTACACAACAGAATCCGTGTTTAAAGGATACCAGTGTCCTGTGCTAGCAGGTCTTTTGCAACTTGTAACAGGCCCTCAAACAGCATATCCTCAACATGACGAAAACACAAACCTCCATGCCAGTGTTAACTCGAAACCTTCTAGACAGTTTCCAAACTACACCATTGGACTTCAGTTTAAGAAATTAGCAGAGTTTTCAGAGCTATTTTTAATAGATTCACACAAATACAAAGTAAGTGACCAGACGTGTCCAAGTAAAAGCTTCCTTGAACCACTTACCATTTAAAGGAGGTAGTAGAAAACATCCTTTCTGTTTACTATTTTGAAAAGAAAACTGCTCTGTAACTTGCTGGCATACTTAGGTGGCTTTATCTGCAAACAAATACAAATTTCAGCTTGGCTTTTCAAAAACAGAATAATTAAAGATGCTCAGTCAAACTCAGGTTCAGTGATTGGTTAAAGGAATCTTACTAAAGCACACATACGTAGAATCTAGACATAATTTTAACTGCTTTGAGCTAAACATCACTTCATGTTTTAGTTTAAATTTCTTTCAAGCTAAGAAAATAGATTATGTTATTTTATAATCAACACCCATTTTTAATTGGAAATATCTGCAGAGAAGGTGACGCCCACTTAAAGACTGCAGGGATGGCCTATAGTAAAGCATGATAAAAAACCAGTTTGAGTCTCTCTGAGATGCTTCACAGCAAATTCTATACTACTAAATATAAACCCACTAAAACCAAAAACCCCCCAAAAAACAATGAGAAAATCTTGCAATAAGTATTATTTACAGGAATATATTACAGACCCTAGTATCAAGAGAATATTCTGACTTGCAGATGGATATTTTATAAAAATCTGGTGTTTGACTAAATAGGGTTTTGTGATTAAGACAGAGCTGCTCTTTCGGCAAGTACTGTACAAAGATGATCTCTAATCATTTGATCGTAAGAGACTAGCATTACAGCCATATTTTTAAAGGCTATAACTATGCATTCTTTGATGGAACTGGATGGGACATTTCAGATAATAAAAATTTCAAGGGCATATATAACAAAGCCAAAGCATCTATAAGATCAAGCCACTACTTGAGTTATTTGTCTCAAAGGCAAGACATCAGCGTTCTAGACAACATATCTTGTTCACTGTCATCACTCTAATTTTCCTTCACCCTTCCTCAAAATATTAGAGCTTTAACATCATGGTGCCTTCACAGCAATTCCTTTAAGTACTGGTACAGCGGCCAACTATTCCAAACATAATATTGCCCTTTAGTTAACTTCCTACCAAGTTGGTCAAGGCTTTGGTCCTCACTTAAGAGTGTTTATGTGCTTACAGAAGAAACTGTTCTGAAGTCACACATTATAAAGTGCTCAGGTACATGAAGTTCATTCACATTCATGCATTTCCTTATCTTATGACCAGGATATGCATACTATATGAGGAAGAAGGTGACTCCCAAAAGCCATTTCACAATCTTGACTAAAATTATGTCAGACAAGATCCTATTAACCTAAGTGATTTGAACCAAGAGTGATGTATTCAAGCATACACGCAGTTCAAGAACCTGCAAATGTGCTATAAGAGCCATTAGCACTAGATTGAAAAACATGACAGAAGAGATGTCATAGAGCATTAGCCTAGTACAAGGGGACTGGAACTTCAGATAAAACCAAAACCCCGTGGTACTTTCCAACTGGTTGAGAATATATTTACGCATTATCTTAGCCTCAGCAGCAAAGACACTTTATGAGGTTCTCATTTCCCCACTTTAGCTAATTGTTCCCATCCATGCACTGAAGTTCACTGCTTCCATCAGTTATATCAACACGACATCTACAGTGCTGCACTACATAAATGAGATCACTGAGTTCATCCCATGATGAAAGAACTCTCCACTCAGGTCAGCAGTTTATATGACCTACACGCAGATGGGAAGGAAGCCAAGAATTATCACATAAAGAGTAAGGATGAGATTCTCTTGTAATTTTCACAGTGAAATGAGATTGACTATGCAGAGATATTCCAGGAGTTAGTATAGATCCTTACATGGTTAGATAAAGTTGCAAAGGCATGGCCAACATCAAGCAGTTTAATAATCACAATTTTTCTGATTTTTAGTTGTTTGGGTATTTTTTTAAGTGAAATATTAAGATTGATCCTGGTTAGGCCTGGGAAGAAATGCTGGACTCTCTCAACACACATTCTTCTACATGTAAGACACACAGTGCTGATGAAAAAAAAAATTTACAGATGCATACAGTATGAGACACAAAAAGGAAAAGACCACTAACAGTCCAGCAATATCTCTCTACTGTCATAAACGAATATACTCACTTTTGAAGGGATTATTCCACTCCTCAAGAGGAAAGAAATCTCTGCAAAAGCCATTATAAAAAGATTCTTATGTGTTACTGGCTACACTACTGATGCCTCTGTCAAGTGTCCTATTTGGCTCAGTCACTGGCTAAATTACAGAAAGTACTGAAGAGTTTTAACAGGATAAGACTTGAGAGACAGAATGTGCAATACTGACTTCTAGATAGAAATATGCATCCAGCTGAATTTCCCTTAAAATGATGTTTTTAAACTTTCTAGACAGGACTCCTAGAAATCAGGAGATTGTATGCATGCAATTTGAGGAATGAGCTATATATGGCACCCAGAGGATTACTTCAAAAATCCACAGGAAAAGAAAACATATAGGATTTATTGCAAGACATAACTTTTATACTGATTGAGGATTAAAAGTATCCAAATGGTAGGTAATCATCAAAATAGTGGGGGGAAAAAAAAGGATTTTAAAGTCTGCTTTCAGGGGCAAAAAGGGATGGGGTTTAAAATATGATTTTATATATGAAAATCTAAAGCTTACTACTAAGGTTTGAATGGCAAAGGAACTGTTCTATCAGTGCATAACAAAGGAAAAAAGGAGGTGGTTTAAATCTTCATTACTGATTTTCCTTCTTAGCTTCCTTCATGCACCTGCCTAGTGGATGAGAAAAGTTCTATGGACATTGTCTACCTGAACTTTAGTAAAGCCTTTGCCACTGTCTGCCACAGCACTGTTGTTCATCAACTCATGGCACAAAGCCTGGACAAGTGCACTCTGCACTGGATAAAAACCTGTCTGGATGGCTGGGCCCAAGGCTGTTGCTGAATGGGAGTTAAGCCTCACTGGTGCCTAGTTACTAGTAGTTGCCCCTTAGGATTCAGTACTGGGGCATGTCCTCTTTAATACCTTTCTCAATGATCTGGTTGAGGAGTTTGGGTGCACCCTCAGTAAATCTGCAGATGTCACCAAGCTGGCTGGCTGTGGCAATCTGCTAGAGCATAGGGAAACTTTACAGTGGGATCTGGACAAGTCAGATTGATGGGCCAAAGGTAATTGTAGGAAGTTCAACAATGTCAAGAGTCAGGTCCTCCACCTGGGGCACAAAAACCCCTATAGGAAGCTACCGACTTGGAGATGCGTGGCTGGAAAGCTGCAACTCAGAGAGGGAGTGGTGGTACTGGTTGACAATTGACCAAATATGAGTCAGCAATGTGCTCAGGTGGCCAAGAAAGTCAATGGCATCCTAGCATGTATTAGAATGTTGTGGCCATCAGGAGGGAGATGACCGTCCCCCTGTATTCAGCATTGGTGAGCTCACACTTCAAGTACTGTGTTCAGTGCTGGGCTCCTCACTATAGGAAAAGATATTGAGGTGCTGGACTGTGTCCAGAGAAGGGCAACAAGGCCTAGGAAGAGCATCTGGGAGTTGGGGTTGTTCAGTCTAGAGAAGAGGAGGGTGATGGGAGACCTCATCACTCTCTGCAACTACCTGAACAGAGGTTGGAGGAAGGAGGGGGCCAGCTTCTTGCAGACAAAAGACAGGACTAGAGGAAATGGTTACAAGCTGTGCCAAGGGAGGTTGAGGCTGGATATTAGGAAATATTTCCTCACAGAGAGGGTTATCAAACACAGGAGTGGTCTGCTCAGGACAGTGGTAGAGTCACCATCCCTGGAGGTGTTTAAGCACTCAGGTACATGATTTAGTGCTGACACCTCAGTGCCGGTTCCAGGGTTGCACTAGATGATCTTTGAAGTCTCTTCCAAATGCATATTTTCTGTGATTTCACAGAATCTTAAAAGCAAGAAATCAGAACCTTGAAAACAACTCTGACTCTGCAGCAGACATCAGGGAAAACTCAGTTTCCAGGCTCTTCACAGTGCTGAACCACACACTGATTAGCAGTTAGGTCCTGCATGCTTTTAGGTATTTCTACAGTGGGATAGGAATCTTTTCTGTTAAAGAGCCACACAATCATTGACTTAAGGGTCTCACAGTGATCCATCTTAATCAGCTTTCAAGAGATTCATCAGCACAACTGAGAAGTTCATCTTTAAACCAGGACTGATCCAGATGTCAGTCATATACTTGAGCATCTAGCATAAGCAGCATAAAGGAAGACACAACAGCTCATGTTTTCAAGTTATCTTTAATTTTTAGTTAATTGTTCATCTAGCCCAAACCCTTGAGCCTCCATGGATATCCAGAAATGGAGACACAGGACACATACTGTCCTTGGGATTACGGAGAGCAATCTGCCTTTGGCCAAGCTTTCAAAAGACAGTTTCTTGCTCCATATCTTCCTGAGAAGCAATCTGATGGTCTGACTTGGTCAGAGCACCCAGTGTGTCTACTTCCTTCCAGAAAAGTTCACAGTTATTCACTATTGTCTGAGTAGGTGAGACCAGTTAGTCTCTGTGGTGGTTTAAGCAGTTACCTCAG
>VWZI01009971.1:181180-320741 GCA_013396835.1 Psilopogon haemacephalus
CAGAGACCAAAATCCCCAAGAGGGGTATCCAACCACCCCCTACCACCTTTCCCCCCTTCCCCAGCCTTATCTCACCACCTGTTGATGCTGCAGGTAAGCAGAGGTAGATTGGCATGGGGAATTAGTAGCAGGAAAGTAGTTAGTAGAATTACTGAGAATTAGCTACCAATGCAAAGACAAAGGAGACCATGCAAGAGAAGCAGCCGCAGCCAGAGCAGTCAGAAACTGTCTGATATATAATGTTTTGGGTACAATTCTTAAAAACAGGGGTTTTTCTTTCTCATTAAAACTCTGGTGAAGTGACATACTGTGTTTACCTCTCTCAGCCAATAGTCTAATTTCTCACTCAAATTCTCCAATTAGCTCAAACCAGCACAGTCTCACCTTGATGCCTGGCAAGATCATGGAGCAGATCTTACTGAAAGCTTTTCTAAGACATGTGGAAAATGAAGAGGAGGTGAGTGGTGGTAATCAACATGGCACCACCAGGGGCAAATCATGCTGGACAAGCTCTGTGGCTTTCTATAAAGGAGTTACAGGGAAGAGCAGACTTGCATAAAGCATTTGATACTGCCCCACATGATATTCTGGTCACCAAATTTGAAAAGCATGGACTTGAGGCATGGTCCACTTGTTGAATAAGGAATTGGCTGCATGGCTGCACACAGAGTTGTAGTCAATGGCTCAATGTCCAAAAGGAGACCAGTGAAAAGTGACATTCTTCAAGGGTCAGTACTGAGACTGGAAGGACTTGGACAGGCTTGAGAGGTGGGCCCAAGCCAACCTCATGAAGATCAACAAGGCAAGGGCCTATACCTATGTTGGGGCAACTGCAAGCACAAATACAATCTGGCTCAAATGCAGTCTCACAGAGAAGGAGTTGGGGGTGTCAGTCAACCAAAAACTCAACACAAGCCAGTAATGCATGCTTGCAGCCCAGAAAGCCAAACATATCCTGGCATGCATCAAAACAAGTGTGACCAACAGGATGAGGGAGATGGTTCTCCCACTCTACACTTGGAGTACTGCAGCCAGTTCTGGTGCTCCCACCATAAGTGGGGCACAGAACTACTGGAGCAGGTCCAGAAGAGGGCCACAAAGATGAAGGGAGGAGAACTTCCCTATGGGAATGAGCACTGGGGCTGTTCAGCCTGAAGGAAAGTAGTCTCTTGTGAGACCTTAGAACAGCCTTCCAGCCTACCTGAAGATGGTCTACAAGAAAGCCAGGAAGGGACTTTTTACAAGGGCTTGTAGTGCTAGGATAAGAGGGAATGGATTGAAGCTTGAGGAGGGCAGATTTAGACCGAGTATTAGGAAGAAATTGGTTACATTAAGAGTGGTAAGACACAGGCACAGGTTGTCCAGATTGGTCATGGATGCCCCCTCTCTGGAGGTGTTCGAGGCCAGGCTGGATGAGGCCTTAAGCTAAGGCTCTAGAGGGTAAAGGAGCCCAAGAAAGTTGGTTAATTTTTAAAGACCACTTCCTCCAAGCCCAAGCTAGGTGTGTTCCCTTGAGTAAAAAAAATGGGTAGACATGCTAGGAGACCTGCATGGCTGAGCAAGGAGCCCCTCAAGAAAATCTCAGGGAAGAAAGAAACTTACGATTTATGGAAGAAGGGATTGGTCACTTGGGAGAACTTTACAGAAGTTGTCAGGGCATGTAGGAAGGCAACAAGGCCAAAGCCCTCTTGGATCTGAAGCTGGCAAAGGAAGTAAAAGAGAACAAGAAGGACTTCTTCAAATATATCAATAGGAAAAGGAAGAGCAGGGAAGGTGTGAGGCCACTCCTGAACTAGGAGGCAGCCTTGATAACTGAGGATGCAGAGAAGGCAGAGTTGCTGAATGCCTTCTTTGCTTCAGTCTTTACACCTAAGGCTGAACTCCCCTATGTACTCCAGACCATGGATGAAGGAGAGGAAGCCTGGAGGAGAGAATGCTCCCCACTGGTCAGTACAGACTGGGTTATGAATCAACTACACAAACTGAACATTCACAAGTCTTTGGGCCCTGATGATATGCACTCAAGGGTGCTGAGAGAACTGCCTGATGTTATTGCTCTGCCACTCTCCATCATCTTTGCCAAATCATTGCAGACAGGAGAGGTACCTGAGGACTGAAGGAGAGCCAATGTCACTCCAGTCTTCAAAAAGGGCAAGAAAGAGGTGCCAGGGAACTATTAACCAGTCAGCCTCACCTCCATCCCTGGAAAAATGATGGAGCAGTTCCTTCTGGAGGGCATCTCAAGGCATTTGGAAGAGAAGGTTATCAGAAGTAGTCAGCATGGATTTACTAAGGGTAACTCATGCTTGAATAACCTGATAGCATTCTATGAGAACATAACTGAATGGGTAGATTCAGGGAGACCAGTGGATGTAGTCTACCTCAATCTCAGCAAGGCCTTTCACATCATCTCCCATGACATCCTAGTGAGCAAGCTCAGGAAGTGTGGGATGGAAGAGCAGACAGTGAGGTGGGTTAGGAACTGGTTACAAGATAGAGTTCAAAGAGTGATGATCAATGGTGCCAGGTCCAGCTTGAGAGCTGTAACCAGTGGAGTCCCCCAGGGATCCATGCTGGGTCTGGTGCTGTTCAACATCTTCATCAATGTGAGGGGATGAGGGGACAGAAGGGACAGAGTCTGCCCAGCTGGTGACACCAAACTGGGAGGCTTAGCTGATAAAGCTGAAGGCTGTGCAGCCATCCAGTGAGACCTGGACAGACTGGAGAGCTGGGCACAGAGGAATCAAATGAGGTTCTACAAGGACAAATGCAGAGTCCTGCACCCGGGAAGGAATAATAAACTGCACCAGTACAGGCTGGGAGGTGATCTGCTGGAGAGCAGACCTGTGGAGAGGGACCTGGGAGTCATGGTGGATAAGAAGTGACCCATGGGACAGCAATGTGCCCTTGTGGCCAAGAAGGCCAATGGGATCCTGGGGTGTATTAAGAAGACTATGTCCAGCAGATCAAGTGAGGTTCTCCTCCCTCTCTACTCTGCAGTGGTGAGACCTCATCTTGAGTACTGTGTTCAGTTTTGGGCTCCCCTAAACAGGAAGTTGGACACAATGATCTCTTTGAGTCCCTTCCAACCCCTGACATCCTGTGAACCTGGTCTTGTGGGACGTGGGCTGGAAGTAGATGATCTTTGAAGACCTTTCAAACCCAAACCAGTCTATGATTCTATGAATCTGGGGTTAAACACTTGATCTTCAGATATTTTGCCATCTACAGAAGACAGACTGTCACACCTATGAGTCAGACAACAACAGCACTGGTTTGTCAGACTATTTTGGTAAATAAGAAGCATGCTAGCATTGACCAAAACTCACCTATCTCAGCAGTGAACACTGAAAGCAAGTAGTGGACTTAATCCTGTCCTGAATAAAAGTTAAGATTTTTTTTTTTCTAAGCTCAATTTTTTTGCAGAAGTAGCAAAGGACCATGCAGCTTCTACCTAATGTTTGATAAGAGGGAGAAGTAGCAGCATATGGGAAGCACAAATCAACACAGGACATGGAATTCCACTGAGCAATGTTAGTCAAAAATATCACGTGTACATATACATCACTACAAGACACCCAACTACTAATATAGATAAATGAAATCAAGTAGGCTTCAGAATGCCTAAGGAAAAAAAAATTAAATAGAATTGATGTAAATTTTTAATAGAAAAATTATTGTATCCATAAAGAAGTGCAATATGGAAAGAAGCAGCAGAAAAATCATAGAATGGTTTAGGTTGGAAGAGACCTCAAAGATCATCCAGTTCCAACCCCCCACCATAGGCAGGGTCACCTCCCACTAGATCAGGTCGCTCAAGGCCTCATCCAGCCTGGCCTTCATCATATCCAGGGAGGGAGCAGACACAACCTCCCTGGGCAAACCATTCCAGTGCCTCACCACCCTCACTGTGAAGAATTTCTTCCTAACAACCCGTTCAAATCTCCCCTCCACCAATTCGAACCCATTCCCCCTCGTCCTGTCATTACAAGACCTTGTGAACAGTCCTTCCCCAGCCCTCCTGTAGGCCACCCTCAGATACTGGTAAGCTGCTATAAGGTCTCCTCGAAGCCTTCTCTTCTCCAGGCTGAAAAGCCCCAATTCTCTCAGCCTGTCCTCATAGCAGAGGTGCTCCAGCCCTCTGATCATCTTTGTGGCCCTCCTCTGGACTCTCTCCAGCAGTTCCATGTCCTTGTTCTGGGGGCTCCAGAACTGCACACAGTACTCCAGGTGGGGTCTGATGAGAGCAGAGTAAAGGGGGAGAATCACCTCCCTTGCCCTGCTGGTAATGCTTCTCTTAATGCAGCCCAGCACACAGTTGCTGTCTGAGCCATGTGTGCACACTGTTGGCTCACATTGAGCTTCTCATCCACCCAGACCCCTTGGTGGTATCTTACTCAGCACTCCCATAACTGACAGTCAGCTTCAGTGCTGTCTATAAGAATTATGCAGATAGCCACAGGCTGGATCAAGAAAGCAGATGTTGTTCCTAGTACACCCCATCCAGAGGCAAGACTTTTAACATCTGGATCTAGCTGAAAAGTAACTACTCTCATCATTCTATGGCTAATTTGAAAATGAAAAACAAATGGAAAAACAGAAAAGCATGCACATTCAATATCTGGAGAATACGAAGCACATTCTTCACTCTAGCAGAATGATGCTTTGTGGCACAGACTTGGGCTTATAGAAAAATCTCACCTTCCTTGTGATCATAGCCTCATCACAGGCCACATCCTTTGTTTAGAAACCCACCTGAAATATGAAGATTGCTTCCTTTGAAAGGGTTCTATGATCCATTAAAAGACTTTTAAAAGTACACAAAGAGAAAGAGAAGGTCTAACCAAGAAATTAGACCAATACTTGAAGGTGGTCATCTGCTAACAGGGATAAAGAAAAAGTAGAGACATTCACTGAGGGGTTTTTACCTCAGTCTTTGATGACACTGACAGACCTCAGGCTGCCCCATCCAAAGTGGGAGGGCCATAAGTGTGGGAACAATGACTTTCCATTTGTGGTCACAGAAATTTAAAAGTTTACGAGTCCAAAGCACCTGATGAGATTCAGTCCTGAGTTCTGATGGCGCTTAGCGGATGTAAAGGCACATCCACTTAGTCCATCTACCAAAATTCTGGAGAAGTCCCTGGTGAGCAGAGGCCAGCCAATGTTACTGCAATTTACAAGAAGTGTAAGAGGAAAGTTGCAGGGAACTACAGACCTGTCAGTCAAACCTCAGTTCCTGGAAAAACCATGGAGAAAGTTATACTAGGTACTAGTGAAAGGCATTTAAAGAATAATGCAGTCGTTAAGCACAGTGAGTGAACATGGGTTCACAAAAGACAGATCCTATTTAATCTGACATCCTTCTATAATGAAGTCACTTGCCCAATTGGTGAAGGGAAGGCAAGAGACATAGTTTTACTGTATCTCAGTAAGACTTTTGATACTGTCCCTCATGGCATCCTTCTGGTTCAGTTGTCCAGCTATGAAATAAGGAGGTTTATGGGGCGCTGGGTCTACAGGGTAGAGCTTAAAAGGTTGTAGCAAATGGGCCAGCATCTGGCTGGCACCATCTGGTCACCAGTGGTGTTCCTCAGGGCTTATTTCTAGGGCCAGTTCTGTTCAATGTATTTATCAATGACCTGGATGCAGGAGCTGAATTGTACCATTAGCAAGTTTGGTGATGATAAACTGGAGGGTGCTGTTGACTCTTGAGGGACAGGAAAGCCTTGAAGAGGGATATAAATAACCCAATACTCTAATCTATGATTAATGGTATGAAACATAAGTACAAATGCTGGATTCTGCACCTAGGATGGGGTAATGCCAGGCACAAGTATAAACTGGGAGAGGAGGACTGAAGAGCAGCCCTGTAGAAAAGGATCTGGGAGTGTTAACAGCAGACTCAATGAGTCAGTGTACCCTGGCATCCAAGAGGGCAAACTGCTTCCTGAGTGCATCAGAGATAGCACCAGCATTTAGTCAAAAGAGGTGACTATGCCTCTGTGTTCATCATTGCTGTGGCCTCAACTTGAGCACTGTGTGCAGTTCCAGACCCAACAATTTAAGGATACAAAAGTCCTTGAATACATCATGACAATGGCAACATAGCTGGTGAAAGGGCTGGAAGGAATGTCTTTTGAAGGAGTAGCTGAGGACTTTGGGCTTTACTAGTTTAGGTGGAAAGGGGAAAAAAAAAAAAAAAAGAGACTGAGGGATGACTCGTTGCTGTCCACAGCTTCCAGAGGAAAGGAAGTGGAGAGGGATGTGCTATATCTTCTCCATGGAATCCAATGGCACCAGGGAACATTCAAACTGGACATTATGAAGCTTTTATTTGCCAACGTGGTTAAATACTGGAACAGTTTTCATAGAGAGGTGGTTGATACTCCAAGCATAAGAGATATTTGGACATGCTTAACAACATTCTTTAACTTTTGGTCAACCCTGAAGTAGTCAGGCAGTTGGACTAATTGGGCTGCTGTAAGGTGCCTTCCACCTGAAATAGTCTTATTCTAATAAACAGTTTTCTCCCATATGTACATACTTACGTATGCATGCAGATACATATACTACTGCACTTCAGTTCTCACGATTTATAAAGCCTTTCATGTCTACAGGTGTATCTACAGGTACATATTTCTCTAAAGAAATCAAACCTTTATAAAGGCTCAGTAGGAAACAGATTGGAAGATGTTAGTAAAAAGTGCTGGTTTTCCCCAACCCGAAAGTCTCGAAAAGCATTTACATGGCTTTTAGACAGATGTAGGCATCATGCAGATTAATCATTAAAGAGACACCATTTATAAAATTAAAACTCAATGGAATTAAATGGTTAGTGACTCCTTAAAGCAGATCTATGGGGTTCAATTAAGGACATTACTATGTAAAGAAATAAGGAGGGAGAGAAAAAAGCATTTAAGAGGTGAAACTTCCATATTCCTTCATTACTCCATTTTAAACCACATCTGGAGAGCTATTATTGAAAAAAGATTAGCATACTCTAGTATTAACTGCACTGTACAAATTTACCCCAGTTTCTCAAGGTCTTTTTTCCCCACTTCCTCCTGTTTTAAAGAGGGCCAGATGAGAAAAGCAGGTTTGTTTCTTTCTTTTCGGTCTTCATTAGTAATGTTTTCCCTTACAAGCCACTTAAACTAAAGCAGTTTTGCATGGAACTGTGACCTCCGATCTTGTTCAATGAAGAGGAGCTTAGCAGTTTAGGAAGATCAAACAAATCACAGAAATCCAGAAGTATATGAAATAAAGCCCACTTTTATTTTTTTAAAAGAAGCTTGAAGTGGCTTACAGCCACCATGCCTGCTAGTACCATGAGATTTTTATGATTTTAATTAAGACTTGGTTTTGTAAAAGGGAAATTTAAAACTACTTTAATTTCTTGCTGTTTAATATGGGTAAGGAAAAGCATGACCTACATTATCCTAATCATAGAACCCATACAGGTTATCTACTGCTTTACTATCAGGCTCAACACCAATCAGCTGACACCAACTCAAGAGACAAGATTTGCCTTTTCCAAATAAATATTCTTATAAATTCAATAAATCCTATTCTTCAGATTACTTCAGTAGCATTTTCAGAGCCATGTTTAGTAGTTTCTACAGGGAGAAAGGAAACTGCTGCCATATACTCTGCATCTTAGAAAAGTAATTGCCATGAAGAGATTTTGCAATAATGAAAAAAAGAAGAGGAAAAAAAAATCACATACTCACAGAACATTAGGCATTGGAAGGAACCTTGAAAGATCATCTAGTCCAAACCCACTGCCAGAGCAGGATCACCTTGAGCAGGTAATACAAGAACACATTGAGATCGGTTTTGAGAGGGAGACTCCACAACACTGTGGGCAGTCTGTTCCAGTGTTTCATCACTCTAGGTGAAAAACACTTCTCCTCGTGTTTACATGGAACTTCCTATGCCTCAACTTCTATCCATTGCCCCGTGTCCTGTCATTGGGCATTACCAAGAAGTGACCTGACAACCAAACCCAAGAAAATCTAAATTTCTTAATACATTCTATACTGACTGTGTACATATACATACTGCTGATCTCTCAACATTCTATAAGAATGTGACTGCAAATATGCCATCCTATCCTCTTGGTTTTCTGCTTGTGTCCTTTCCTCAGTCTTCAAACAGACATAAAATAACTATTTCAACAGCACTTCCAAGTCCAGTTCCCTTTCTATTCCTCAATTCAACATCTTGAAAAATGAAATAACAGAAATTTTAAAGAATACAGTAAGGGCAGTGAGACACTGGGACAGGTTGCTCAGGGAGGTTGTGGATGCCTCTTCCCTGGAGGTTTTCAGTGCCAGGCTGGATGAAGCCTTGAGTGACCAAGTTGTCTCTGTCTATGATCTTTAAGTTCACTTCCAATCCAAGCCATTCTATGAATCTATGAACTGGTTTACATCACACAAAATGCAAAGTATCTTGCCTTTGGGGGGGAAAAAACCCCAAAACTTAAATGTTTTGAAACAGTGGCAGTTGGTTGCTGAAAGGCATGGGCCACAAAAATCTGCAGTAGTTTGTGTTTTTTATTCATAGAATGGTTTAGGTTGGAAGGGACCTCAAAGATCATCCAGTTCCAACTCCCTGCCATAGGCAGAGACACCTCCCACTAGAATAGGTCGCTCAAGGCCTCATCCAGCCTGGCCTTGAACACCTCCAAGGAGGGAGCAGCCACAACTTCCCTGGGCAACCAGTTCAAGTGTCTCACAACCCTCACTGTAAAGAACTTCCTCCTAATATCCCATTTAAATCTCCACTCTGCCAGCGTACACCCATTACCCCTCATCCTGTCATAACAAGACCTTTCCTCATTTGGAAAACAAAAACTATTCTCTTTAACAGACAAGAGTGGTGGCACAGAACATATCACCAAAAAGAAGCATGGTATGTCCCAAGGTAATATCATGCCTGCCCCAGCAGTAGCTGACACTCCCAAAGCAACTCAGGATTGGAAGCAACCAGACATTCTGGTTATTACTTATCACCCTGCTCTGGGATAGGAGGAGAGAGAGAAGGGATAGCAGGGAATCTGACATGGCTTCAAATTCACAGAATCACAGAAACATTCAGCTTGGAAAAGACCCTCAGGATCACCAAGTCAAACGAATAACCCTGCTCTACACCGTTCACCCAAAACTATATGCACACCACATCCAAACAATTTTTAAACAAATCCAGGGTTGATGACTCAACCACCTCCCTGGGCAGTCCATTACAATGCCTGACTACTCTTGCTGGGAAAAAAAAGTTTCCTAATATCTAGTCTAAACCTACTCAGTCACACTAATTACCTGTAAGAGACCAGCACCAACCTCTCCGCAACGTCCTTTCAAGTAGCTGCAGACAGTGATGAGGTCTCCCCTCAGCCTCCTCTTCTTCAACCTAAACAGCCTCCAGTCGCTCCTCCTAAGATTTATTGTCTGGGTACTTTGCCAGCTTCATTGCTCTCCTCTGCACTCACCCTTCGCCTCTTCCCACCCGCATATAGGTAAGCAGAAACTTTGGGACTCCACTTTCCAGAGAACGGGACCAGAGTCACAGAGTTGTGACACATTGCTTCCTTCTTCCCCCTCTTAACAGCTGCTTGGTGCTAGCAAAAAAAGCAGCAGAGGAACAAACTATTACCAAAAAAGGAGGTTTGATGAGAAGCTTGAGAACTACTGATACTGTGTTAAGCTTTTTCTTAAAGAACACAAGCATATGCACCACAGACATCTGGAAGCTGGCATGTAAAAATCATACCAGACTGAGAATTGATGCCTTATCTTTACTCCTCTACCACAAGCGACCTTAGTTTGAAACACTCATGTAGTAGCTCTTCATAGGTGACCTCTATGACCAACATGTTTTGAAGTTTACGATTTTTTTTGCGGTGGGTTTTGAGGGATTGTGATTTTTTTTGTTGCATCATTTCCCCCCCACCAAAAAAAAAAGTCTCCTTATCACTCAGAAGTATCACCTGACCCAACATAATAATTTTTTTCTTCTAGCACAGTACAAATGCATTTCTTACTTTTGCTGCAACTAAATGGCAATAATTTATTTTTGAAGAGGTTATTGCCCTCTACACTTTTAAGATCCTGTATTTTTCACAATTTATCTGCAGGAGTAACAGTCTTTTCCATTAACTAGCAGCATGAACTGGCATTTCCAGAAACTCCTAGCAACACACTTCCTGTCTCATCAGTTTTACTCCTGCCATGCAAGTCTACTTCAGAAAAATTAAAATATTTCAAACCAGGTTCCATTAGTGATCTCTTCTCATCTTTTGACACACATGAAAGAGTGAAACTCAGGCCTCAGAATTGCAGATAATCAGTAAGTTTTAACTTTGTCACCTTTAAATGTCTGGGACATTCACACCAATGGAAATGTAAAATTGGCATTTAAATATCTGTAGGTTTCATTAATTCTTGATGTTTGGAGGTGGTGTTGGTTTCTTTCATTGGTTTTGAGTTTTTTCTTTCCTCTGTTTTTGGTTTTGGGGATTTTTGGTGTTTCGGATTCTTTTCTTTGAAGTCAAGGCTTTCAGAAAATGAGATCTAACCATGCTGCTGGCATATATGGAAGAAAACAAAACTTTCCAGCTACCTCATTTTCAAGTATGACAATAGTACAGAGATGCCCTGCCCTTGAGAAAGGCTATTCCTAAATTAAAACCAAAACCTACCAGGTTACTATGTAAATAACTTAATGTTCTGCACCAAAACTACCACTTTAGAAGTTAATTTTGCTCCTTTAAAGCAGACAGTTTAAGCTATTACTAAGACGAGCCCACGTTAAAGTGAAAACAAACCAGCAAACAGAAAATCCAACGATCAGGACCAAATAAGCAGTCACAGGGAGAGGGGCATTTCCCCAAAAGAAAGTCATAGTAACAATAACTGAACTAAGTGGAATTTTAATCTCAAAACCTCTCCTCCATCAGCCTCCTTGCATGCCAGTCATGCTTTCTGCTTTTAGGCAAGTAATTAACAACTCGTAATCACAGAATGGAAGGGCCTGGAAGGGCCCTCTGGAGATCATCTAGTCCACATACCCCCGACACCCACTAAAGCAGATACACCTAGATCAGGTTCCACAGGAATGCAGCCAGGCAGGCTTTGAAAGTGTCCAGAGAAGGAGACTCCACAAACCCTCTAAGCAGCCTGTTCCAGTGCTACAGCAACCTCAAAGAAATGAAGTTTTTCCTGAAGTTCAAGTGAAACACCTGTTATAGTTTGTACCTGTTAGCCCTTGGCCTATCACTGGTCACCACTGGGAAGAGCATTGGCCCATCCTCATGACCTCCACCCTTTAGATATTTCTGTGCATTTATAAGGTCCCCTCTCAGTCTTCTCTTTCCAAGACTAAAGAGCCCCAGGACTTTCAGCCTCTCCTCCTACAAGAGACATTCCAGTCCCCTAATCATCGTGGCCAAAAAGAAAAGAGTTTTTCTTTTTTCATTTGAGTAGTAACAAGAAGTATCACATCATGACAAATTCTGGATGACAGGCCAGTGAGATTTCAACTATCAGCAGAACTATTGCTTCCCCTGCCAGCTTCTTGCTCTTTGAAAAAATGAACTTGCCTCAAGAGTTTGGACTTCGTTCTTGAGAAATTTAAACACAGAATACTACACAAAGTGATATTGCACCAGCAAAGGGAACTCACACAATGCTTATTCCCACAGATGTAAGACCTCTCCTCCCTAGCAAAAGCCTCCTTTCCCTCTAGGGAAATTATGGCAGTGCTTTAAAGCCCAGTAAACTAAGATACAATAACTAGGCCTAAACTATAACAAACTTTCCTAGTTCTTGTATAGTTACAATACAGCTGATAAATACTTCTCTACTATGTTCTAGGTTTGTATTAAATTTTAAGTAAACTTATGAGAAAAAAAATTACTATTAAATCCTGCACCTAATGCACTCCAGAAGAATTAAATAGCAAAATAAAAAGGCTTAGCCAGAACTAAAACAAAAGCATGAGAACACACACAAGGCATGTTTTAAGATTTCATGCTCCTCTGCAACTTACATTCTTTGCCATCTTTCTGCATAACAGGGGAACACCAATTTAATGGTTGAAAGTGGTATTATGCTATGAACAGTAAATATTTTTAACCCCAAGCACAACAAGCTCTAAAGCAGTGCAACTGCATTAGGAATGAACAGTATTTGAGTAGGTGAAAACTATTAAAGTAGCTGAGTGACTTACAAAGACTCTTATTGACCATCAAGAACCTACCTAGCAGAGATTACTCATTGATAAGGACAACTACTTCACTTTCTCCTAAGCCTTTCAAACATCATCTGTTCTTGGATAAAGCTACTGTAAACCTTAGCCTTACATAAAATAGCTCCTAACTAATGTTCTTTCTTTGACACTGAAGGGGAGGACAGGGTACCTGTAGCTCCTGTATCCTTATGTGCCAGCTGTTCCTTTTGTTGCCTAAGGATGCTCCCTCCCTGGAGGTGTTCAAGGGCAGACTGGATGAAGCCTTGAGTGACCTGTTCTAGTGGGAAGTGTCCCTGCCTATGGTGGGGGGTTGGAACTGGATAATCTTTGAGGTCTCTTCCAACCTAAACCATTCTATGATTCTATGTCATATACCTTTTTACTAAGGATCACACAAAGTTGCTTCAAATCTAAAGAAAAATTTAATATTCAAACTTCCCACTTTGGCCAGTTTTACTCTTAACACTCAACAAGAATTTTATTTAAATCAGCAAGTCCTGAATGCTTTGAACCAGAAAGAAGATCAACACTTCATTATATACCTACAGAAATAAGCAAGACAGCACAGAAGATGTATTTTATAGAGCACTACTAATGTCATGCAAATTAATTAACCCACAATTAACCAAGCCATTATTTCTACAGTCTTATCTTTCCAACAGTTACATTTATTATAGTATTTTGTTCAAAGTGGACTTAGAAAACTCAAAAATACACTTTTAACAAAACACTCGTCCTTCAAGCTTTCTGAGAAAACTTTGTTTCAAGTCTTCCTTCATATATTTTAGCTCTAAAATATCAGGTTGAACATCTTAAGAGAATGTAATCACTTTCAATAACCCTCAATTAAAATGACTGGGCTTATTCCTCTAAAGGTAGGAAATATGGATGTTGAATCTACAGTTAAATGTCTCCAACATTTCCCATTCAGTGTTAAAGCAGATGATTTTTCTCCATTCTCTGCCTATCCCTGGAACTGAATGAACCCAGACAAACTTCTTCAGCTAACTGCAACTGTTATAAGTTGTATTCATTGTTCTGCAATGAGGTATAAAGAAAGTTATCTCTGACCAACAAATGAAAGCTGCTCACTGTTTAGACTGCCATTCCTTCAATCTACAAAACCTACCTAAAGCTATTTTCTAATTCTTCATTTTCAAAGGCACTAACAGCCGTAATTCTACCAAGAGGAACAAGAGTGAGTATACTCAAACTACGGATTTATAGCCATGATTCTCGCAGTTAACATCACAGTTACCACAATGTAAAATGAAGCTTTATTTGTATCTGAATCTTGACATTCAAGTTTAGCTTTGAAAAGCTTTTTTAAAAACCAAAAATACCCACCAAAACCAACCAAACCAACCACAACTACTCCAGGCTGCTTGTGTGCTTCTCTGCAGCCCAGTAACCTGGCTGAGGAAAAAATCCTTGCCAAACTATGATTAGCAGTTCGCAGCTTAAGGGCTAACTTGCACTAGTTCTTTTAACTTTGCCAACCAACTGTAAGGACCCACTATTAAATTTAAGCTTCCAAGAGCATTTAACATGCAATTCTGCTGAAAATACGGTTTTGCTACATGTTTTGAAAATAAAATGGTTATTTTTCCTCTTTTAGAAATCCATGATGATGCCAGCCATATGCCTGTTTTCCAAACAACAACTGTTTAAAAGGCAGAATACTCTCTGATCTTCCTGCCAAAAATAAGATTCTGTGCTTTAAAGAAATCTGATAGTAGGCAGTTCACTCAGTTGAAGGAAGAAGAGCTTGTGTTTACACATCTCATCTTTCATTTACTTCCCTCTGCTTTAGCTTTCTTTGGAGATGTGGCAGTGATGAAGGTTGTTGTTGTGGTTTGTTTTTTTTACATCTCCAAGCATTTCACTCTAAAAAAGGCTTCTGTGGGTTTTCCCAGAAATTACATGTAGAAGTTCATCACAATGCAATTCTTTCTAACGGGGAATAATACTAGGATATATATAGACAACTTCAGAAGAAATCCATAGAAGAAAGTTTGCAGCAGGAGGAAGCAGAACAGAAAATTCAATTGAGGAAGTAGCAGGCAAAGAACATTAACATGTACTTAAGCACAGGACAGGGAGAGGAGATACATTGGAGGTTTCAGCTGCTATTGTAACAAGAAATAAAAATATTACCTTCCCAATAAACACACTTATTTCACTGCTGCTTCAAGTGTTTCAGATCAAGAGACAGAACAGGTAATAGAAATGTGCAAATTGGACCAGGTACTGTGTAAGACTTATTTCTTTGTACTTCAAAAAGCCACAATTTCAACAAAAGGGTTCAATCTGATAGACTATTTTACTCCATCCTTAATAACTCACAGAAATGGTAGCTGGACCAATTTATTAATTAAAATATTTTGTCAATTGTGAGAGAAGTTCTGATTTTTTTCCCAACCATGGAGTTTTACTTGCAGCTTTGCAGCATTTATTTGCAAATAACATTATAAATTGCATTGAACAGAACCTTGACATCACTCTGCAAGATACAGAAATCCCCGAAGGCTGCTAAACCTGCTCCAACATCAAGCCAGATAGTCAGACTACACTTCAGCCAAGAATATAATCTCTAACACATGAGCAAGCTGCAGATCCATGCAAGCCTTGAGGCCCTCAGAATTGTTAGTGTGACAATTAGAACAACATTATTGCACAGCACATACCTTCTACAGTATACTTTAGAAAAATAAGCTCAGAATCCCAGCAATCTTACTGTTAGTATTTCAGATGCAGCTATTTGAAGCTAATAAAAACCCTTAAGGTTAAAAACCCGATCACTTAATTAGAAGAAGCTTTTGCTGTCATTAGCAGTGCAAATTCAGCAGCTAGACATGAAGGTCTCTCTTTACAGCATTACCAGCCTGAGCTATAATGAGGTATTGCTCCAAACCTTATCTATGTGTTTGGGTAGAATTACACATCTGGAATCAAAGGATGTTTGAAGTTTCAAGATAGTCTACAAGAGTATGAACAGTGTTTGATGACAGAGGTAAATAGCTACATTTCATTTGAGGGCTGGAAGACTATAACTGAGTGCATTCTCAGACATTCAGGCATTTGTACCTCATCACTTCAACATTCAGGTATTTCACACTCCCCAGACACAAGCTCTACAACTCTTTACTTGCTATAAACATAAAGCAATGCCTACAGCAAAGATGCACAAAATCTGTAGGATATGAAAAATGGAGAGCTTCAGAACTGAGCAAGCTGACTGAGCTGAAGGAGACAGAATCCCCTTCATCTCAGGAACAAACCAAAAAAAAAGCAGCTGATGAAATGCTAGTTCCTGTTTCTTTGTGCAAAAAGAAGGATGGATGGAAAGCACATGGCTTGCACATCTGCTTGTTTAGCAAACCCTGACAAATACCTTCTCCTACACAGGCCTGAAACAGTAACCAAACCACTTGTATAACTGTATCAAGACATCCTCTTTAAATATGACTTCAGAGTTAACTGCAGTCCCACTCCAGCCCTACTGAACCAGCAGTCAAGAAGGAATTTCAATATTCCGTGGGAAAAAACCCAGTAACATGTATAAGAGTGTTTTAAAATTCAGCATAAAGCAAAAGACACAGGCTTCATCTAAAATGATGTATTATTTCCTCTATGTCTGCAGCTGTTTGAGCATTCAAAGCAGCAGCAAAGCTTTAAGAAGAAAAAATACTTTCCCAGGAAATAGCTCTACAATAAACCTATGTTGATAGGCTTTCCAGACAGACGATTTCAGCACTCTAGAAAACTCGTCAACAAGCACTAGCTGCTGTAGAAGACAACTAAAAAGTCACATTTCCACTAAAGCTGCCCTTCCAATTCGGAAGTTCAAACTTCATTTCTTCATTCACACTTAATGAAGCAGAAGAACTTCCTGAAGAACTGTTTTCCAAGGATGTTTGAAGTTACAAAATAAAACAAGCTGCTTGGCCCTACAGCTGCCTGTTGCACTGTTAGGACAAAATCAAGTCTACAGCAGATGAACATTTTTTTTTCCTTAGCATCATGGAGCTTATACAAGTTTTTCAGTCTTCACTGATGAGATGCTTTGTATACTTTTAGTTTCTGTGAATTTATTAATGAAAGGAAATGTTTTTGCACACGTTGTCTTCTAACCAGTTGGTGAAAATCAAGACTTCTAAGGCCTCTAAGATACTATTGCACTACGCCTTTCATGCCATCACTGACTATCCTGAGTCGGAAGGGCCTCATGAAGTTTGTCAAGTCCAACTCCTGACTCTACACACAGCAATCAAAAGGTTAAATCTCATGATCAAGAGCACTGTCCAAATGCTTCTTCAACTCCAACCAGCTTATTCCTGTGCTTGATCAGAAATCTCAGTGAAGAATTTATCTACAATATGCAGTCTGAACTTCCTCTGATGCACATTAAGTCAATCCCTCATGGCCCATCACCATTCACCAGAGAGGAGAGATCAGCACCTGCTGTCTGCCATTAGGAAGTTGTGACAGTGAATAAGGTCACCGCTCAGTACCCTCTTCTCCAGGCTGAACAAATAGAGTGGCTGAGGACACTACAAGTGATATCCTCCAGTCCTTTCACCATCTTTGCTGCCCTCCTTTACACACACTCCAATACTTTGCTATCCTTCCTATACTGTGGAGCCCAAAACTGTTACGTTTTACTCCTTCAATAGCCACTGCCTTCATAACATTGCCAACAGAACATTGAACAGATTTTGTAAGTCACAAAGAATGCACACAAATCCAGAATACTGCTGCTAAAATCAACCTAACTACCCAGCAACCTAAAAGCTGACACAAGGAACAACATAAATAGGACCAGAAACAGTACATCACAGCTTTCCAATAGAAGTGTAATATTATCCCAATTCTTATCAAGGACAGACAGGTGTTATTTGAATGAGTAATCCATAATATATTAACAGTAAGACAGTACAGTGGTCAGTATCAAGATACATGTCCATAAAGAATTAGGGCTTCCAATCTGGTAATCCAACAAGAAAATACCTATGGCAGCCTCTGAGCATGTCCATTCAGAGCACTTCAGTTCAACAAGATGCAGTATCCTACACACCTTACTAGCACAACTCCAGCCCAAAAACATACCCTGATTGTCAGGTGTTCAGCAAACAGCTTAAATGTACATAGTTACACATATTCATAAACAAGCCAGGCACCTGAAAGTAGGACACCACTTTGTAACTCAAGAGAGTTTGGAAAGGCTGAATTACAGCTAAGTAGGCTGCTTCTCTTAATGCTGGGCTGCATTAAGAGAAGCATTACCAGCAGGGCAAGGAAGGGGATTCTCCCCCTTTACTCTCGTCAGACCCCACCTGGAGTACTGTGTGCAGTTCTGGAGCCCCCAGCACAAGAAGGACATGGAACTGATGGAGAGAGTCCAGAGGAGGGCCACAAAGATGCTGTGAGGGCTGCAGCACCTCTGCTATGAGGACAGGCTGAGAGAGTTGGGGCTTTTCAGCCTGGAGAAGAGAAGACTTCGAGGAGACCTTATAGCAGCCTTCCAGTATCTGAAGGGGGCCTACAGGAGGGCTGGGAAGGGACTATTCACAAGGTCTTGTAATGACAGGACGAGGGGGAATGGGTTCAAATTGGTGGAGGGGAGATTTAAATGGGATGTTAGGAGGAAGTTCTTCACAGTGAGGGTGGCGAGGCACTGGCAGAGGTTGCCCAGGGAGGTTGTGTCTGCTCCCTCCCTGGAGGTGTTGAAGGCCAGGCTGGATGAGGCCTTGAGCGACCTGATCTAGTGGGAGGTGTCCCTGCCTATGGCAGAGGGTTGGAACTGGATGATCTTTGAGGTCTCTTCCAACCTAAACTATTCTATGATTCTATTTGAGCATTCTTTACCAAATAACAGGCTTCTGCATAAAACTTCAAATGTCTGAAGAAAACTGTAATTGCTACCAGCACTTCCTACAAAGTTGTAGACTTTGATAGATAAGATCAATTTCATTTAGATCATGTATTAAACAGCACTTCCACTATTCATAATTTAAGCTTTCTTTTCCAGTTTTTAAATTCTACTAGCAAATACAAAGCTAACAGAAGAGTTAAGAATCATGATAGAACTACAGTGTATATATATATATATATATAACTCTAAAGCAAGTGTATATCCAGGGACCAAAAAACCACCATAAAACCTAAATGCATCATTACAACAGCCTAACAAACCTAACTATGCTTTTACACCAGCATAGACAGAAACAGAGCTAATCCATAAACCTCCCAAATCCCTGTCATTGAAAACTAAAATGAAAAATATTTTTCAGTGTGAATTTATCTGTACATACTGCTTTGTAAATATACAATGCTTAATAGGTTTTTACCACCAAAAAAACTACCATAGAATCATAGAATGGTTTAGGTTGGAAGATCATCCAGTTCCAACCCCTCACCATAGGCAGGGACACCTCCCACTAAATCAGGTTGCTCAAGACCTCATCCAGCCTGGCCTTCAACACATCCAGGGAGGGAGCAGACACAACCTCCCTGGGCAACCTCTGCCAGTGCCTCGCCACCCTCACTGTGAAGAATTTCTTCCTAACATCCCGTTCAAATCTCCCCTCCACCAATTTGAACCCATTCCCCCTTGTTCTGTCATTACAAGACCTTGTGAACAGTCCCTCCCCAGCCCTCCTGTAGGCCCCCTTCAGATACTGGAAGGCTACTATAAGGTCTCCTCGAAGTTTTCTCTTCTCCAGGCTGAAAAGCCCCAACTCTCTCAGCCTGTCCTCATAGCAGAGGTGCTGCGCCCTCAAAGCATCTTTGTGGCCCTCCTCTGGACTCTCTCCAGCAGTTCCATGTCTTTCTTGTGCTGGGGGCTCCAGAACTGCTTCTATAATGAGCAAATTTCAACAACAGAGATGAGCAATAAAAGTTATGCCAACAAAACAGGAAACAGGGGTTTGATTTATGGAACTAGAGTGAAAGCATGCCTGTAATTCTGGCCACAACATTTGAAAAATCTTATTTTTTCCAGTCCTGGAGAAAAATACATGTAGACTCAACCAAAAAGTCTAGGTTTGACAGCTTAATTAAAGTTATAACTGCCTTAGTATAGCATAGACTATTTCTATCAATTACGATGACTGTTAAATATGAACTCAGAACATTCAATTCACCACTGATATCTATGCATACTTCATCTATGTCACTTAACAGCATTTTAAAGGTTGCATCTATTCTGAAGACTATCATGAAAACCTAAGTATCTACTGCATGAAAGATAGAATCACAGAATCAGTCAAGGTTGGAAGGGACCACAAGGATGATCTAGTTCCAATCCCCCTGCCATGGGCAGGGACACCCTACACTAGATTAGGCTGGACAGAGCCTCATCCAGCCTGGCCTCAAACACCTCCAGGGATAGGGTCCCAACCACCCCCCTGGGAAATGCATTCCAGAGTCTCACCACTCTGGTGAATAACTTCCTCCTCACATCTAATCTGAATCACACCAACACCTGCTTTGCTCTATTCCCCCTAGTCCTGTCACTACCTGAGAGCTTAAAAAGTCCCTCCCCAGCTTTCTTGTGGGGCCCCTTCAGATACTGGAAGGCCACAATAAGGTCACCTCAGAGCCTCCTCTGCTCCAAACTGAACAGTCCCAACTCTTTCAGTCTGTCCTTACAGGAGAGAAGCTCCAGCCCTCTGATCATCCTCGTGGCCCTTCTCTGGACACACTCCAGCATGTCCACATCCCTCTTGTAATAGGGGCTCTAGAACAAGACGCAGTACTCCAGGTGGGGTCTCACCAGGGTGGAGTAAAGGGGGAGAATCACCTCCCTCGACCTACTGGCCACACTTCTCCTGATGCAGCCCAGGATCTGGTTGGCTTTCTGGGATGCAAGTGCACACTGCTGGCTCATGTTGAGCTTCTTGTCCACCAGCACCCCCAAGTCCCTCTCCTCAAGGCTGCCCTCCAGACAGTCACTGCCCAGCCTGTATTTGTGCTTGGGATTGCCTTGACCCAGATGCAGGACCTTGCACTTGGCCTTGTTGAACCTGAAATATCTGTATCCCAATCACATCCAAAACACTTATTTTAATTATGTTATTATGATCACTAAAGCTTACACAATTCTCTCTCTCAGCATTCAATAGCCTGTGTCAGTTCTTTCCAGTACTTCTTACCAAAACACTCCTGCAAGCAAGTTTGCAAGTATCAATGTTCAGGAGAAAAACAACACATTAAGTATAATCTGTCTGACAGTACACAAATGATTAGGAAATATTTTGCTGTATTGTTTTTTGTTTAGATTGATGTCTGTGTTTAAAACAAAGACAACTATCAATCAAGTTCAAACAGAATAATGCTCAACTTTTTCTGCTAATATATCTTACATGCAGTATTTTAGGTATTTATACATTATTTTATATATTTATATTATGTCTTTTTAAAATGTTATTAAGTCAGTGTTGAAGCATACCTTTGAGTTCCATGAGTACAAAGAACATTCAAAAATAAACTATTAAATAGAATTGGCATGAAGATATTCTACACTTAATAGAAATACACACTGTCCTCATGGTTGTATTTGGCTACCAAATATCTAGAAAAAGAGATGCATTATTTATATTCAGCTAATCTGAAAGGTCCCCCAAACACATATGGTGATCAATTTCAGACCCAAAAAACACTGTTTATGTTAGAATAGTTCAGTATGTGAAAAGGAAAACTAATTTACAATGCATCGACATTCCAAGCACCTACAAACCTCTGGCACAAATAAATTTGAATTTGGGTTTTAAAAGAAATACGGAAAAACAACAAGCAAACCCAACAAATGCTTACCATATCAACAAGCCTTCAAAGAAATTTCTCCAGCTATCTCACCTGCCAAAAATAAAGAAATTAAACAGAGTAAGTCTAAACAAGAACAAATATTTCCATTTTGATCTCCAGCTGTTTCTGCATACCAATTTCTTAATTTCTTCCTAAGTTGGGTTTCCTCTTTTGGCACGTTTTTTTTTTTAAAAAAAAAAAAAAAGAAAGGGGGCATCTATCAGCTGCTAAAAACATTTCAGCTAAGTTTTAGAAGAGGAGTGAAAAACAACTGTGCTTTTCCAGTTGAACAACACCCCAACACAACTTTTTAACAGCTTTTACAACAGGCTGACTTCTGAACAGTCAGATCTAAATAATAGCAAGTATGTAGGCAAGTACCCACAGGTTCATGTTAAACAAATAAATGAAAATAACCTGAAGTTTCACCAGACTATCACTTCTATAAGCAGACTAGGATCTCAGGAGAGAAGATAAGTACTATAGCACTTCTGCTATACAGCTGAGACTCAAGATGCGTCACTTTAATTATCAGCTGACTAACTGATTTTCTTACATTAAAAGGTATTCTGTATGCAAGTCTTCCATATGGACATGTTAATACTTAACCTCTACCTCCTTCTCTATCTGTCCTTTCAAGAGAGTAAGCACTTATGGTCTGTGAGTCCTAGCATTCTCTGCACAAAGAAGCTTCTGAAGGCAACGTACAGTTGTATATAATACAGAAAGGTGTGTCTTCGTAATCTGATCTCATTAATGATCTTCATATACTCAATGGCTTTAATATTAGAGAACTAAGAAATTATCCTGATAAAAGAAACCTCTCCCTGTCTTCATAGTAAACAAGTATCTTTCTGCTACTGATCTAATTTGTAAACCTTAGCATCATAACCCACTGGACACACACAGCCTAGTTAGGAACTTAGGCTAGTGATGCAATTCATCTGACGCGCAGCCTGTAGCTCAACATCCTTACACAAGCAAAAAATAAAATAAAATAAATAAAAGTCACAGCAACCACCACAAGCAGTCTAAAAATTTTAATTGGAGCAAATCAGGAATAAATCAGTACACCATCACTGAATTTAACAAGTGCTGTATTATACAACCTATATCAGATTCCAACGCAGTTACAAAAGCTTATCAAGAAAGCATCAACCTACAGACAGGCCTGCAAGAGTAGACTGCAACTAACCACGTTTCCTGTCCATTTCTCACTAAAAGGAATCAGTGCAGCTCTGGAAAATGGTGCTTTAGGAGCACTTCAAAGAACAAAGACTTAACTGCACATACGTATCTTTTAATATCAGAAGTCCTTCCTGCAGTTCTCTCAAGGTTCTTTTCCCCTCTCCAATTATTATAAGTTACACCAGAAACTTAACTATACATACAGGAAGTTTAATAAAACATGGAAGACTTCTAAAGGGACAAAAGCTGCATAGGTAATGCTGACATAGTGGCCATTAGGTCCTCTGGAATTCTTCACCAAAGTACCCAGCTTTCAGAAATCCTGTCCTCCTGTATATAAGAAACCTGAACATATTATTTCTATCATCTGTCACATGATGTTTTTTCTTCCTCTTTCCTCCATATAGGAATATTGGCTGCAGACACTTAACTCTTTTTTTCAGAAAAATATATGGCATACACCTTCTCAGTGAAGAACAAATAAACCTGAGCTAAAGTGGTCACAGCAAAGAGCAGCTGGTCTATATGTTTATATCACTACTCCTAAAATCATAATCCTTTGAGGCATGTTGTACAGACAAGGCATATACTGAAAAGCAAAGCAGTTTTATGATGCTACTGACTATAAAATGTTACATGTGTTGTACCACATAAATCAAACATGAAGCATCAATAACTTATTTCTTACAAAAGTCCCTTTCTAAAGCACAAGTAACCCCATTTCTGACAAAGTCATCTTTTATTACTTCTATAGACACATAGGAAGAATTAGCAAAGATCATACAACAATCAAAACTATTGTTTTGGTATCTGATAAAAAAAATGTTTTCTATTTTTTCTTCATTTGAAGAAAAAAGTTGTGGAAAAGAAGAAAAGGAACTGGCCTGATTGTATAGTATTTCAGGTATAACAAAACTCCTGTGTTCACTGCCTAATAACTACATTTATGCTGCCACTAGCAATATAAACAGAAAACTAATCCTCTAGTAAGCAATAAAAAAAGTTTGCTCTGCCCCCAGATTCAGCTGGAAATAAAATCAAGCTTCCACATTGCTCAAGGGCAACATGGTCTCAAATGAAGAGCTACAGATGAAACATTCTTCTAACAGGACTTAGTGAAAGTGACATTCTTGCTGAGCAAGAATGACCTTTACTGAGCAAGAAGGGTCTTTATCTTGGCATAGGCAGGTAACTGTTCTTCCATCTTAGCATATTTTCTTCTGTTGAGAACTTAAAGGCAAAAAGTAAGCTGCAACTGAACACAGCACTTAAAGTTCAGTTCCACAGATCAAATACAGGGTTTAACCTGTAATCTTTACATTTGCAAGTATCGTAACTTACAACTTCAATAGATTTCCAACTTGGGTATTGATCTACATAATTATTCTGTATCATGTGAGCCTCTATGTATTAGATGCCACACAGTTTAGCATCTGACCTACAGGACAGCATCCTACAGAGTAAGAACTGCAACCTTACTCCATTACTTCGTTAACTTCATCAAGCACACACACTACTAGCTACTATAGAAAATGCCGTACCAGGCAAAGTTAAAACAAGTATGTCCTTTATAAACGTCATCGTTTTTGCTTTTCTACATGTTTCTTTTCTGAGATAAAAACAAGGCATAATACACAGGGAAAAACAACCTTGCCTTATTCCCAGTTGAAGTTCATGGCTGCTTCCAGAATTTGTCCCCATTTTTTTCTAACAGGAATACTTTCCCCGCATTCCCTGCGGTTTACAAAAGAGGCATAAAGAAGCACAGCTAGACAGCTTTTTCCTATTCTTGCACAAACAATGCCCAAACTAAATCATCTGTGCTTTGAAGTACTTTCTATCAAGGAATCTAACAACTGCATCCAATAATCCATTACCCAAGTACTGGCCCCACTTCACAGACTGTTGCTCAGCCTAAAACCGTCAGCTGTTCCTCCCGCTAGCTATCTGCAGCGACTGCTGAACTGTATCAGACACGAAAAGGGAAAGAATAAATAAAGTATTTAACCGCTTTTCAGCTAGAATTAGGCATTCAGCATTTGCAACAAACCGGTCTTCATACGTTGCACTCACTTTCAGCATCTTCTCAGCCATAAAATTCGCTTAAGAAATAAGTGGGGGGAAAAAAACGTCTGGGATGAAAAAAAAAAAAAAAAAAAGGTCTAGAAAAAGTCTAGAAATAAAATTAAAGGGGTTTAAAAGTTCCCGAGCTCTCCAAAGCCAAAGACGATTATTTTTAAGTACTTAAAGATCAGTGAAGATCAGAAGTGACTTGCCGGTATCACGCCGCAGTGCTGGTGCGTGGGCAAAGGGGTTCTCGGGGCTGGCGCCGTGTTCCCCGCAGCTCGGTCCCCACGTCTTCCCCGCTCCGACCGGGAACACTACGTCCAGCCCGAAGAACCTCAAGTCCGGAGACCACTTCCCTGACCCCTCACGGAGTGTGCCGCAACGCCGACCCGAGACTAGAAGAGAAAGGGGAACGCATCTCTGGGGACTGGCGAGGGGCCGAGACCAGCAGGAGGGCTATAGACAAAGCTTCCCCCCTCGCCCTCCCCACCACGGCTCAAGCGAGAGGGCCCCAGGACGGGCAGCTCAGCCTGAGCCGGAGGACAGCGACAGACCCATCACTGCCCTTACGTCGGCTGTGCGAAAAGAGTAACCGCGGCACTGAGGGGGCTACCCCAGTGCAACAGCGGGATTATCCCCGTGGGCGGCGAGACAGCGTTAAAAAGCGGCCGCTCCCGCTCAGCGCCCCTCTCAGAGGGGGGTGGGGGAGAAGCGGACCCCTGAGCGCCGCCGCCCGTCCTCCATCCCTCCGCTACAGCCAAAGGAGACGAGAGACACGACCCCATCCCTGGCCCCGCACCCACCTGGCGCAGGGCTCCATCCCATCCCGCGCTGCCACAGCCTCTCGACCGCTCCAGCCGCCGCCGACCGCCTTCGCGGGCTAAGCCTCCGCGCCCCCCACCGCCACCCCGCCCCTTCGGGCCCAAGCCCCGCCTCCCCGCCGCTCTTTTGGCCGTGCCGAGAGAGGCGGGGAAAAGATCACCAATAGGAGCTAAGGCTTCCCGGCACACATTGGTGATGGGCATAAAAAGCATCCAATGAAAATGCCAGAAAGACGGGGGAGCTGTCAATCAGTGGCCCCTACTTGGGGTTCGCAAGAGGCCGAGCGTGGGGGTTGGGGAGTTTTCTGTGGCTGACCGGCGTAGTGGTCCCTTCTTCCCCCTCCCCCGCCAGCCCAGGCTTCTCTCCCGGCTCTCGGTGCGGCTGCTGAGCTACCCAGGGTTTGAAGATTGCCGTGGGGCTCCTGCAGTCCAGCTGCTCCGGGGTTGTATCTCTCCAACATCTGCATGCCCCTCAGAAGCAATAGCCTCTTCCCCCGGCGCCGCACTGGACCCTTCACCGCCTAGTTCCGCACCCTGCGCCTCCGCGGAGCCGGTCTCACCCCTGCTCCTCAGTAGGCAGCTCGGCAGCGTGACCTCGGGTGCGGGTTACCGAGCCGGGCTTCGCGTTCGTTTGGGTCTGCGCTTTCCCCTCACATGGAGGGGCAGCGCGGGCTGCTGTGGCTCTGTCACATTCTCTCCTACCGCCCCTTTCCCGCCCAGCACCCTGCCGAGAACACTCATGTCCAGTCCCTCACACCAACAAGGGGTGTCCTGTGGCTCACCCGCCGTGCTGGGGCCTGCGCTGTCACCTACCCACCCCTATGGCCCATCTTCAGTCTGCCAAGAGGCCTCCGCAGCGCCTCTGCCCTCGTTCCTGACTGCCACAAGCATCTGTCACCACCTCTGCCCTTTGCCTGCCCTTGCGACCCAGTTACTACTGAATCCAACTTCTGGTTATCTGGGGCCCAAAGAGATTGGTATTTGTACAGACACACACCCTAATGCTGACAGCGTGGCTGGGGCTTGATTCTGCGGCAGTGGTGGGGGCTGGCAGGCGCTAGGGCCTTTGCCCTGCTGGGCAGGGTGCATTGTGAGGGCTGCAGCTGCTGACCCAGCCCGAACAATGTGCCCTTGCCTGCTTCGCTTGAGATTTCACCCTTTGTGGTTATCCCTGTAACAGGGGCTTTTGTTGCTCCCTGCAAAGCCTTAGGAAAAAAATAAGTCGGACTTTTATCATGTGAATGAGATTTGGAGGGGGGAAGGGGGAGCAGAACAATCACCAAACGAACTTTAATGGCCCGGGGCACTTCAATAAATAATCACAGCTGAAAGTAGAGGTTATTGAATGCAGTCTCGAGTCGATCATCTTTGGCAACTGAAAGTTTACTCAACTCAATGCCGAACGTACCACCGGCTGCAGTTATCCTCACTTCCCCTTATAGCAAAGACATGGCCTCAAAAGTGCCTCCTTTTTGAAAAAAAAAAATGCTCAGTATTGCTATTAATTTGATAAAAAATACTTGCATTTTAAGACACTGACATTGGTCATGGTAAGAAGCAGCAGGTGAGAACCACTGGCTATAATCGCTCAGGGTTACATGGCAAAAAGCAGGAAGCCAGCTTTCAAGTGCAGATGGTGACAGTTTTATGATCGCTAGCAAAGCAAGCAGAAAAGGTGGCATTAAGTAACAGAGCCCTACAAGAAGGAAGCAGTGGTCCTTTTGCTTAGCATAAGGGACCACTAAGGCAAAAGTTGTAAGAGGAAAATAATCTCTAGGCTTTGAGAAAAAGTCATTCTCCATTCAAAAGGAGAGTGTTTTCCCAAAAACATGTATGCAGTAAGAAAGAGACTAGAGACTAAAACAAAACGGAGGGAAAATGACCTGGCATTGTTAAAGCACAGATGCATTCGTGTTCATTCACTGATGCTTTTTTTCATGCCAAATATGAGATCTTCAGGTTTGAAATATATTAATTTCCAACAGGCATATCACTACCAGTATTTTTTTTCTCCTCCATCAATACAAGTAAGTAGCCCGTGTGATGCAAGATATTAATGAACATTTATTTTGTTCCAGTTATTTTGTAAGCTTCTTCTAAGCTTTCATTTTCCTCCTCTCTTTATTCATGATATTTTAAATGCTATTTTAAAAAGTATCTGTATCTTGTAAAAAGGGAACTCGGCTGAGCTTTAGTACTGCTGTTTTGTCCTTCCAATAGAATTTGCAAATGAGGTAAATCTCCAAACAATTTGCGTTAAATCCGCACTGAATTTTCATTAGGAGATAAAACAAAAGACAGTTAAATTATCTTTAAGGAATAATTGAATCAGCTTTTCTCCAAACCATTATTATCTGTAAGTGAAAACGTGCTTCAGGAAAAGTCCTCTGAAGAAAGGTCTGGACTGACACACCAAGAGATGTCCAAGATTGGTCTTTCTCCTATTAATTTAACCCAAAGGCAAAGGCAGAATCAGGCTGCAGAGGTAATCAAAAGGGAGGGTTATTGGATGAGTTACTGGAAGTGATCATGACATTTTCTTAATATTGGCTTATGCTATCACTGACTTAAATCAAATTTATAAAGACCTTTTTGTTTTTTGTTGTTTTTTTTTCTGTTTGGTTTTTTTTTTAATAGTTACTTTCACAGAAACAAGGTACAGCCTAAGAAGCAGCAAGAGTCTGTTATGCTGCTTGTTGCTTCTTGCTGAAGAGTATAATTCATGATATGGAAATCTTTCTGTCTTTCGGGAAACAGAAAATTGCTGAATAATGTTAAAATAAATAGTGTTGTGCAAATGATTTACAACAGCACTGATAATCATTACAGCATCTCTGATTATTAATGGGACATTGATAGTCCCCTGAAGAGCTTCTTGCTGAATCAGCTTTTGAAATAAATTACTTTCCCTCCAGCCGCAGCCGCACCCCAGTGAAAGGGGAGCCACGTCTTGACTGAGGTAATTGATTTAGGACACCTACAAGATACAGGCAATGTGCAACATAAGATGCTTTATTAATTACTACATCTGCTAATGGAGTTTATTTTCTGTGAGTGAAAAAGTATTTAACCTTCCTAAGGCTGTGTATGTATGTGTCATCCTGTTCTTACTTTCCATACTATTGATATTTCCATACTTTTTTTTTTTTTTTTTAATAGGTCTAGGGAGGTTCTTCTCCCCCTCTACTCTGCCCTAGTGACACCACACCTGGAATACTGTGTCCAATTTTGGGCTCCCCAGTTCAGGAGAGACAAGATGCTGCTGGAAAGAGTCCAGTAGAGAACCACGAGAATGACTCTCTCCCCTATGGAGAGAGACTGAGAAATCTGGGGCTGTTTAGTCTAGAGAAGAGAAAACTGAGATGAGATTTTATCCATGTGTACAAATATCCGAGGCATGAGTGTCAAGTGGATGAGGCCAATCTCTTTTTGCTGGTCTGCAAAAATAAGACAAGGAGCAATGGCTACAAACTGGAACATAGAAGGTTTCACCTCAACATGAGGAGAAACTTCTTTACAGTGAGGGTTACAGAGCACTGGAGCAGGCTGCCCAGAGAGGTTGTGGGGTCTCCTCTGCAGACTTTCAAAACCCTCCTGGATGCATTCCTGTGTGAACTACCCTAGGGGATCCTGCCTTGGCAGGTGGGTCGGACGTGATGATCTCTGGAGGTCTCTTCCAGCCTCTAAGGTTCTGTGATTCTGTGATTTTCTTGAGACTATTCATTATTTTTCCTTTTTTTTGTGTTTTGTTTTCCTTTTAATATCCCTGGATCACTGGCATACTGAAAGACTAGCAGACTGTATGAAAACAAGATGCACGTAGATCCTCAGAAGAAATATTTAATATCATTTCAAAGAATCATTGTGTAATCGATCATGAGAAAAGTGAAACAAGAGCAAAAGGAAGCTTAAGTTTTCAAGGCAGCTACTTGTGTCAACTAAACGAGAGTTGTAATTCTTCCAACTAATAGTAAGGTCTGTTAACTCTAAGTCATAAAACCTATTTGCGGTGCAGGGCAGTGTAGCAGGATATCATAAGAAGCAGGGACTGGTGATCTACAGCAGGAGTACACATAGTCTCTTAACCATTTCTCATCATTGTTAGTCCCCTTTATAAAAAGAAACAGGCAAAAAATGTGATTCTAGGTTCCTGGAGAGGTTAAAAATTATATATGGAAAGCTGCAGTTAGTAACAGACTGATGATTTAACAGCTGTACAATGCAGAGCACAGCCAGGACTAATGGGATGAAGGTGAGAAACAAGAACTACAGGGTATCTAGTACAAATGAAGAGAAGGTCAGCTCACAAAGACAGCTTTTGCAAACAGGGCTGTGTGAAATAGTTTGAAGTATGCTATACCAAAAACCTTTCCATCAGGTAAGGATGAGCTACATTTTATTTCTCCTGGCTGGATTCACTATAGCTCTATGCTTTTTACAGACCCAGCAGTCCTTCACAAATTTCTGTGCCTCATTTTGTTATGACCACCAATAATGGAGGTAGAATANTAAAAATAACCTTTCCTGGATAAAAATAAAATGGTAAGGAATGTTGTTCAGTGTCAGAAGAGCATATATGCTTCTGAAATATGGGAATTCCCTATCTACTTTCTCACTCTGACGAACCCATAAACAGGCATGGATATTGAAAGATTCTTATGTGACTGCTCCCTGCCTGATGTCCAACAGTTGTTGGTAGCCTTGCTCCATTGGTCTGATTTGTCTGCCTCTCTTGTAATATCATTAGTAAAGTTCAACAACACTGAGTGCAGTCATCCACTTCCCACTGACTTTTAGCAAGGGTTTCTCATTTAGATCCCCTATGGACCTTTAGAAACCTCTCTTCTCATCCCTAGAAGCACACAAAAGATTGAGTGCATTAGTGTGGTATTCCACAGACAGACAGAACCAGAACACGAAGATATATTATCTGACTGTCATGTGGCTTTGGCTTATATTCAAAGATCTGTGATTTGCCTTAAATCTAAAGACTCTTGGAATGACACATGGATATGCAAAACTTTAGAGCAAAACCTATCCTCGTTCAAGACTGTATAATTGCACAAAATACTTCTGAATTCCCCCCAACCCAATATATGAGGCCTTCTTTTAAGAGTCTTATGACAAGTGCACTATTATATCCTGTTACATGGCAGAAGAGCGACACAAGGCCAGCAAGACTGTCTGCATTCCTTCCAGCACCTTGCCAAGGAACATATTTCCCAGCTGAAACACTCCTCACCTAACCCTAGCTGCCAGACACGGACAAGTTAGGCTGACTCAATGGACTTGATAGCTGCTGTCCCAGAGTGGAACATGAAATATAAATGATTAAGGTATTGAGGTAAAAGCAGACCATCACAATAAAATTAAGTGTGTGAATCTCATATAGTTTGGATGAAGTGAGACAGATTTTTCCTGAGACCACCTTTCAAAAATATATGGAAATTAACTGCAAATAGAAGAGTTCACACTAAAGTTAGATAGGGAAAGTAGTGATGGAGACACAGAAAGAGGGGCCAAAATGACATCAGGAGGTCTCTTAATCCACCCTCCTGTGCCAAGGCTAGATATATGAGAGACATGGTTATGGACTAATATATGTTTGATTATTTAAAGATACTTAATCTAAAGCAGAGAATTCATCATTTCCTCCTACATCCTTGCCTAGTGTTTTTTTTTGTTTTGTTTTGTTTTTTTTTTACTAATATCTAATATAACTCTTCCATAATGTAATTTTAGTACATTCTTTTCACATTCTCATCGCAATTGGCATGGAGAAGAGATGACAATGGGTGATTATTTGGAAGATTCTCCCATCTCCCCAGGCAGTCATTCAATCAATAAAACCCTTGGCTCTCTTGTTCTTGCCTCATAGGACATGTTTTCTAATTCCCTGGTCATTTTTGTTTCTTTCTTTTGGATTACCTCCACATTTGCTGAAGTTCATTGCACAGAACTAGATGTGCAGCACTGAATATCAAAGCCAAATGTTTGCTTTTACCACATTACTATGATATTGTTGAAACATATTCCACCTGTGAGTCACTGTAACCTCAACATCTCTTTCAGCAAAACTTGCATGTAGTCAGCTGTTTCCCATTCTGTGATTTTGCACTTGTTTTTTCCAGATTAAGTGCAGAACTTGCAGTCTCCTTTTTGCACTTCATCCTGGGTTTTTGGACAGCTATCCCGTTTGACAGAATCATGTTGATTGCTACTCCACCAGGTTTATGACATCTGCAGGTGCACTAAACATACTTCCTACTTCGTCATCAAAATCACTGTAGTAAATACAAAGCTTTATCAAACTCAGGATACATCCCTGGAGAGTCTCAGCCCGTAGTGAACCTTTGTTAACTATTCTCTGAGTACTGATTTCCAAACACTCTCCTCCAGTTTCTGAGGAGAATATCATTCAGACACATCACATAGCAATGTAAAGCACTTCTATTTGTACCAAAATTGTTAAGGGAGTTAAAATTAACAATTTCCTTAAAAATTCATGTTTATATTAGAGTTGGTTACTTACCTCTTGTACGTAGTACAGAAAACTTACATTTGCACAAAGCAATGCAAAATTATATTATGGAACTGTCAGTGAAAGGCAGGCATTTTGGACACAAGGGAGACAAAAGTTGGATTTTCACTTATATAAGGTCTTTAGATCTTGAGCATCAGTAAGTAATTTCTATTTGAGTGTTTGCTCATATGACTGAGGGTGGACATTGCTTTTCAGTAAATTTGCACATGACACCAAGTTGGGTGGCTGTGTTGATCTGCTAGAGGGCAGGGAAGGTTTACAGTGGGATCTGAAAAGGTTAGACTGATTGGCTAAGGCTAATTGTATGAAGTTTAACAAGGCCAAGTACCAGATCCTCCACCCGGGTGACAACAACCCCATGGTAATTTACAGACTTGGGGATGTGTGGTTGGAAAGCTGCAACTTGGAGAGGGACCTGGGGGTGCTGGTCAACTGAACATGAGTCAGCCGCTTGCTCAGATGGTGAGGAAAGCCAATGGCATCCTAGCATGTATTAGAACATTGTGGCCAGCAGGAGTAGGGAGGTGACCATCCCCCTGTACTCAGCACTAGTGAGCCCACATCTTGAGTACTGTGTTCAGTTCTGGGCTCCTCACTATATCGAGGTGCTGGAGTGTGTCCAGAGAAATGCAACAAGGCTCATGAAGGGCCTGGAGCACATGGCCTGTGAGGAGCATCTGAGGGAGCTTGAATTATTTAGTTTAAAGAAGAGGAGGCTGGGGTGGGGCAGACCTCATCACTCTCTACCTGAAGAGAGGTTGGAGTGAGGAGGGGGCCAGCATCTTCTCCTTGATGACAAGAGACAGTACTAGAGGAAATGGTTTAAAGCTACATCACATGAGGTTTAAGCTGGATACTAGGAAATATTTCTTCACTGAAAGGGTTATCAGATGTTGGAATGGTATGCCCAGGGCAGTGGTGGAGTCACAATCCCTGGGGTGTTTAAGCAGACTTGCTGCTTATGGACATGGTTTAGTGCTGACCCTTCAGTGCTGGGTTGAACTGGATCATCTTGAATGTTTCTTCCAACCAGATATATTCGATGTTTCCATGATTCATAGATTGGAAGATTTCCTTCCATCTCTAATGTTCCAGACTGTCACTTCCCTATTCTTCCCCCATATCCCTCAGAAACGTATCTGGCAATATTGCATTCACTGAAAATATTCACCTAGACCTGAGCAATGAGTTAGATGATACCACAAAGACTTCCCTAGACTTTCTCAGGATTATGATATTATCACTGTAAAGACTGACTAGTGATACCTGGTATGAGAGAAAGGGACTTTGGTAGTCTTCAGGAAGCTTTGATACCCACCCTACTCCCTCAAATTCCTGCATTGCTCTAAATGTATTTTTCCAACATAGCCCTCCAAAGGTTTCTTCCCATGGCAGCTCCAGCCGCTATAGACTGAGCTCCTCTTTTGAGCAGCCCTCTGGTGAAAGAAGTGCCTTGAATAAGGCAAAACTGAATGAAGAATAAGATTAGAAGCAAAGTTATTTCCTGCTTCAGAATCTGTCTTGATCAAAAAGGCCGCTAGAAATTAATTTTGAAAAATAATCAGAGCAAAAGTTAGGTCCTCATCAAAGTATTAACATAGCTGAAATGTTGCCAGTTTGAAGGACCAGCTTTCTAAAAATAAATAGAGATGAGATGGGTATTTGAAAATCTACCAACCTTTTTACAAGGCAAAGATTTATGCATAATTAATATGTCACTGGGGGATTTTTTCAGCAAATAAATATAAAGCTAAACCATTTAATTATCTGGGTAATTTCAGCAACTTATTACTGCTTCTTCTAGTAGGACAGACGTATCCAGTAGTCTGGAATGTTACTAAGATTGGCTAAACCTGAGATCCAGCTGATTGTTGAAAATGTAGAGCTTGAAAACAAGAAAGAAAACCCTCATTTTCATAAACAGACACACTTTTAATATTGAAAACAACAATCGTTCTATGTAATGAAGTTTGGAGTTGCTACCTTTATTAGATTTTTTTTTTTCTGTGAAGCATATTCTTTAATTGTCTTTAACTATGTAATTTCAGTATGTGGATACACTAGCTTTTGTTCTTTTTTGGCTGAAGCTGAGTTTTATGTTCAAAAGCAAGGGAAATCATCCTCTTCCTCAAAACACAATGCACATTTCATTATGCAGAGTTGAAGAGCAGTCACCGTGTTAGGTTTCCATCTTGCACATTATGTATCCTAAGCCTTCTGTTACCTCCAATTACACTTGTGTACCCACAAAGCATGAAGCATGAGTCTCTTCAGATATCAGTCATGAGTTCAATCCTGCTGACTGCAAAGCTCCCTTGCCCCTTCATTACCATAGGATCTTTTGGCTAAGCTATGTGGAGGTTTGTAAGTCCCACCCGCACATTCTAAGGGTATTAAGTCTGCCTGAAAGCTTTATAGATGCCCCCAGTCTTCAGGGAAGATGCCTACAGTTTCCATCCTCATATACAAGTGCCCCCAGTGCTCAAGTAAATCTTATCCACGTGCATGCAAACTGGAATAGGCAAGAGGCATAGCACTGCACTCCAAGTGCTCGAAATGTCAAAAGGAACAGGAATGCAAACTCCCAATGGTAATTAATTTTGCTGGGAAATCGAGCACACATGATACAGAATGAGCTGTGTCTTCTGTTTTCCTTCACTACCTTTCCAGCTCAATTTTGAATAGAAAGGAAAAAAAAAAAAAAAAAAAGTTTGCATGAGGGGGAGATTTTAAGTAAATGTGAACAGAATCTTTGCAGTTGTAGGAAAGTCTGTGGTTTGGATCACAGCATTAGAGGAGGAATTCTTAACTGATACAGGAGGGAAATACAAGCAACCACAGCAAAACAGAACAAAACCCTGTCAGAATAAAGAAATCTTTGTTAAGCCACAGAAAGAGCTGAGGCTGTATGGAAGAGAAGCCCTTATGCAGTGTAGATGCTCAGGGAGCCAAGGCAGAAGGGAGAAATAGAGGCTATTTGCTAGTTTGATTTTAGCTGGAATGGGAGATGGTTGTCTTTCCTGCCACACATCAAACCAAGCTCCGGAACTCTGGAACAAAAACAGTTCAATACAGGCTATCTGCAGCTATGTCTTTTGATTGTCCTTTTTCAAACAGTGCCTCATGGGAAGCCTCCCCATAAAATAAATTTTTTTTAAAAAGGTCAATTTAGAAACAACTGTAATTACATAGCATATTTTCCTCATTATAAGGCACTACAAGAACAAGAAAAAGCCATCTGCTATAATTTGGCTGCCCTTTCCATTTTAGGTTAATCCACATTTCTGGATTTTCATCATCATTCCCAATTAAATGCTTCTCCAAAACAAATTTAGATGTTTTTTTCAGCTTTTATTTAAACTTCCTTATTCAGTTCCACTCCTTTTGGCAGAGTATCTGACAAAATTATCGTATCTTGTATGAAATACTTCCGCCTGTACTTTGTACAAATAAGAGATCATCCATTTTTAGATTGATCTCTGAAGGAAAGGACTGCCAAATCCCATGTGACCAATAGCTCTGGCTTTGTGCTGGATGCCGAAGTACAGTGGCATCAAAGTATCAGAGTATACCTTGAATTTTAAGTACTTCCTTGTACGGAGTTCTCATGCAGAGTTTTCTGCTCACTTCCACTTTTCATTTCTAGGAGGCAACTAGAAGAATCTGTTACCCTGTGCTTTGTAGAGTCAGAGAATTCCACCAAGTCCTGTCTCTTGGGGAGACATTTGATTTTTGTTCTGTCTAGTTTTATCTGTTGTGTCTTAATCTAATACAAAAGTATCTGTGTGGAGAACAGAATGATGGGAAGTGCACTTGCCCTGCAGTTCTAACGCCCTCTCCTATTTCAGTCTGGTTAATGAACAGCAAAACAAAACAGCAAGCCGACAAGTCTGAGCTTCTCCTAGATATCACAGCAGGCACATGGAATGGCTTCTCCCAGGCATACTGATCGCCTTTACCACATTTATAGCACTCGAATAAATGCTTCTTGGAGCCGCTCCAGGCAATTGTAATTAATTCTCCATGGGATGCTCATAGTGGCCACCCCGGATCAGAAAGGTCAGGACTTTGTCTGTGCCTTTACAACATCAGTAAAAATTAAATGCACACTTTCCCCAAAGGTCATCACCAGCCAAATACATGGAACAATCAATCTCAATCAGCTTCCTGTTCCCTGCTGTTTCTCATTATTTCTGCAGTTACCCTAAAAATGGAAAGTAAACAGATAAACAAATCAATTCAGAAGCCCTTTCCGGTGTTGACTTAATCCTCTGCCGTATGCAAGCAACTGATGATGACACGGCGAGGAAGAGTGGGAGAGCCCGCTGAGCACGTGGAGTGCCGTTCACCTACAGGAAGACTTTGGCTTTAATTAATCTCTCTGCCTTCTTAGGGGGGCTAAAAGAGGACAATCCCGCCTGGCAAACATCTGTTGCACGCGGCAGTACCAGGCCTACGTCACCTGAAGGAAAGAGCTGCCCCTGCTGGGGACCGGGCCCGGCCCGGCCCGGCCCGGCGCGGAGCGGCGCGGAGCGGAGCGGGGCTGCCGCCGCTCAGCACCATGGACAGGGCACGCTCGGCCCCGCCGAAAGAGGGAAGCTGCTCCTCTCTGAGACCCCTGCGCCGCTGCCACTCGCTGCCCTCCCGGCGGCCGCCCTCTGCCCTCAGCTGCCAGCTGCCAGCCGCCAGCCCCGGGCTGCCCGCCGCAAGGGGCAGCAGGCTCGGCGACACGCATCGTTATTCACTGCACACGCCGTTTGTAAGCAGGACTGGGCTTTGTGTTCCATAGCTCGAACGATTTGTGTTCCATAGCTTGTCATGCCCTTTGGAAAGGGCAATGTGAATTGTGCTGAGTTTTCTTGCTCTTGGTTTTTTGTTTTTTTTTTTCCCTTTCATTTTGTTTTCTTTAATGCTGCGTTTCCTGAAGCCTGGCAGTTTTGCGGTGGGAGAGGAAGGAGGAGACCCTAGCACAAGCGAGGAACAGAAAATAAGGAGGAGAAATAGAGCAATGTGTGCCCAGACAAGAGAGGAAACATTGGCCCAAGTCACATACAAAATGCAAACACTTCTGGATCATTTCAATCACTTAGTGACTGAAAACTATGATCTTCCCTAGGGGAAGACCATCAGTCATTTTTTTCTAAGTGACACTGGTGTAAATCCAGGTGCCTCTTTCAATGGCTCTGATTTACCTTTCCAGTGCCAGGAAAGGGAAAGTTGCATTTGACCCTGCTGATTTTATTTTTAAAAAATAATTAAAGTTTACAGCTNGCCCTGGTGGAAACTATGTCTTTTTCCTCACAACTGTCAAGACCTGTTGTTCAGCATGGGAAGCAGCAGACTCAGGGCCAAGGCAGTCAGGCTGGATTAAACAAGTACAAGAAACAGTGTCCAATGACTATCAGACACAGTGTGTCATTACACTGATAATTTCCCTTGGAACGCACTCTGTCTCTGTGCATGGGCTTCTCACAAACTCCTCAGAAGTCTCTGTCTCAGCTTCCCTCTTCTCCACTGTGTCCTCACTTGCGTGCATTATTTCTCCATTTCATTTTCCTCTTTAGTCATAGCAAACTCCCATTAAGCCAACCAGGGAACAAAAAAGGTTCAAGCCTCACTGCATTTTCCTCACTGCCCTTCTTCTCTCAAAAATCGAGGGAGACAAACTAAAGTGGATACCATCACATCCTACGTGATATTTTCAGGGGCATCTTTCTTATGTTTTACTTACCTTGGCTGCAACTCATTGGGCAGCAAAACTGTGAACAGTACAAACGTGGTAGATTTTGGCTGCTGCCAAAGTATAAATGAGAAGAAATTATCTGTCTTCAGCTTGTACACAAAATAATTTAATTTTTCATCAAATAGTGGTCTTGTAAGAGATGTAGACAGATGATGGACTCTGGCTGGCATTTATTATATGAAGTGCAACAACTCCTGCATTGCAGCCCTCCCTCTCTGCTCTATCTATCTATTGATTCCCATCACATAATTAAATTGTGAACTCTGAAATAGAAAGCAGTCTTTCATTTCAAGTACTGATCAGCGTCTAGCCCACTAGGGCTCTGAGCCCTTATTAGATCTCTGGTTATACTGAAATGTAAATAGTAAGGGAGCTTCATCTGCCTGCTCACCAGCCCCAAGACTCCACACTTGCCTAATGCAGGGGATCTTATATATCCAATAACACAATAGCTGGAGTGACAGATCATTACTGTGCTATTGTGCCAGAAGTGTTGTTATGAGTATAAAGGATTGAGCTGGTTATTAATCATTTCAAAGCGGTTTACATGGACACAAACGTAAATCACAGCACTCCATCCAGTTGGGTAATTACATTCTGTCACAATAAATTCCTTCTAAAATTTCTACCAATAATAGTATTTTTCACTTCCAGTCCTCTGTGTTTTGCTGCTTTACACTACTAAGTAGCTGATGTATTTCTCTTCTGAGGTGATCGATTGCCTTCTGTGGAAATACAGATGTACACAGAGCTGCACTATATTCTTTATGTAGCCATCAGAGAACTCTATGAAACCCTTTCTTCATATTAAATTATGTATAAACGCACAATTTTCTTACTCTGAAGAAAATGCATTAATGACATTTAGCAACAGAACTCTTTAGGCAGCCGTGTTGAATGCCGAAATAGTAAATATTAACTCCTAAATCATATTTATCCCGTGATATCATCAAATCCAAAAGCAGCCAGGAAAGAGAAAATACTCTAATCTCCTCTTAATGCACCTTTCAAAATCTCCCCACAGTTTGGACAGTTCTGAATATGAAATAGCAATGTCAGTTGCAACTGGCTATTTATTATTTAGTATGCAGGGCTATATAGCTGTGCATTCCTTTATAATACATGAAGTGAGCTTTCAATTAGTAAAGCAGGAGAGATTTGGCCCTTTAGACATCCCTGCCTGAGGTTGTTTGAAAAGCCTGGCTGAAGACTCGTGTCACTATTCATAGCCACTACTTAGGGTTTGCTCCTTTGAGAGAGCAGTCCCCCCCCCGACCACACTAAATTGTTTGTATCCAAAGGAAAATGACATTGGAGCCTGCTGTGTAGATGGCAGTGAAGGTAATTTCCTGTATTAAAAACAAAACAAAAAAAAAGAGTCACGTGCCACTTGCCTTACATAAGCCTCAATGCACTCTTCAAATCAGCTTCCACAGGCAGGAAAAACTGACCATCTTTTCAAAACAATGCCTTGAAATTACATATAACACCTGATATCATCGGCTTTGCAGCTATCTTTTGAAGCTTCTCTGGTTTAGCAGCAAACTAAAGAGATAAGCAAACACATACTAGGATCTGCATTGTTGCTTGGAAACAATCAGTTTGGGAATGGCATAATCCTATTAGTCTAAAGGAGACTAAAATTTTAATAGGCCTCATGAAATTCAGATGTAAACTCTTCCTCTCAAACCAAGTTTTGCTACACATATATAACAATTTCCTTCTGGGTTTTTTTGTTGTTGTGGTTTTTTTTTTTCCTTCCCTACTAAAGGGCATGCCTAAATGCCTCGTGGCTTTTGCAACAATGAATAATGATGTGTTAAGCCTTTACTGATTTGCTTGGCATTCTCATAGACTCCCCACTCCCAAAACATATGCACTGAATTACACACTCCTGTTTGCAGTATGAAAAATACATCACATTCTAAAGAGAAGACTGAAGAGCTAAAAGGACTGCTAATGGAATATAGAGGTCTGGATTATTGAAGATGGGCTTGGCACAAGAGCACATCTGGGAGCACAGGAAGGATGCTCACACCACAACTGCAGGCAACACAGTTAGTTAGCATGTCTGATTAGAATCCTGTTATTGTGAATGGAGAAACACCAGCGTCTCCTGTAACTGAGCCAGAGCAGAGGTCTAACGTAATGTCCTGCTCTTTCTCCATTGAGCAGGCATCCAGATGCCTGAAAAGATCACTGAAGTTGAGCAGAGCAACCTCAGGCCCACTTTGGTGTATTTTCAGCTCTCGGGAGTCATCTCAACACTCTGAGACTGCTGTAGTACAGGGAAGCCCTGAGCTCATGCTGCGGTCCTAGCCTAGAAGGTGTTGGAACATGACTCAGCTCCAAAATGTAGTTTTAGTGGTGACCCCTGAAAACAACTTTCCAAGTTCAAACTGGTGCTAAGCATCAAGAAAAATAGATCTTGAAACCTGTAGTCTTCCATGGCTAGAATTCCATTTTTGCAAGTACTAAACATCTTTATTCAGAGGAGCTCTCATTTACATACTGAACTTCCACCCACCTCAGAGGATCAGAAACTTGTCTAAAGTGTACCAAACACACAAGAGCTTTGCCGGTGACAATGCCTCACACCTCATGGTCATGGCTGCTGGCTTCCTCCCAGTCAAGAACAGTAGTCATCTAACCATACTGTATCACTGTGAAATTCACTTACTGGCCATGGGCAGCTCCTTATGAACAGCTATCATGATCAGAGCCACTACAATAACTCAGATTCATTTAATACCTGGTTAGCAGCAAGGCAAAGGATGGGAACATCCTTACAAACTTACTTGCTTTTTCATGCCAAGATGCTTCTCTTCATTGCAGGTTTGACACGCACAGGGCAGGAATAGTGCTAAGGCACCTATTGATGCCACCTGATCTGAACTCCATCCTCTCAGGCTGTGAAGCAAGCCAGCAATTTCAGTGGCTACAATATTCCTATTAAAAGCATGAATTGTAAAAGTACAAATGGGAGATGATTCTCAAAAGGCATTTTCATAGCTGGCAGAAAGCTTCATGCCAATTGCTTTAAAAGGCTTTGAAAGTTTTCCAAGACAGCAAAACACAGACCCAGACCGGTCCTACCAGTTCATCTTCCTAATTGCCTTCCTTTTCAATACTTATTTTTGTCTTCAGCTGAGTGCCTCCCTCCCTACTACCCGAGTCCCCTCTCACTGTCAACATGCTTCAGAAAAGGCTAAATAGATCTTCCCTTGCTACCCTGCAGATACAACCCATCTGTGTCACAAGTCATCGTGAGCAGAAGCACAAGGTACATCTGCTTGCCTTTGCCAAAACATATTTCTAGCGTTCCCAGTGTGAAGTGTTAAGGAGAAAGTCCATTTCTTAGGCACAAGACAGCTGACTGCCAACTCCCAGAACCTGAAGCAATCCCACAGCTTTTCACCACTTCTACTTTGCTAGCACAACTCTTGTGCCTGTTCTGTCACAAAGAATTACATGATCAGCTAAGAAGAGGAAATATTTGTGTTTCAGCCAACCCCTATGAGTGCTGGGTTTTCCTCAGACAGGTTTTCACAAGTAACTTGGATAAAAGATCATGCTCTAAGGTGTAATAGCAATTCCTGGAGTTTCCCTGGAGGACTTTTTTCACCTGTGTAATGCCTGCCCTCATCCAGTGCTGAAGATCTCCTTGATTTTTAAATGCTGTATTTGGATCAGAATTTTCCAAACCTCCTTTGCTGCCATTTCTGGACATGTTGTAAAAAAACTACTCTGACCTGAGCTCTCTGAGCCTGTTTTAGATACCTTTACTTCTTCATTAACTGCTCTGCAGGTGTCTAGACCTCCCAGACACTTTTATTTCCTCTTTGGGATCTCCAGTGGTGCTGTCCTCACTCCTACATCCAAGCACTGAGAAATTTTTGAGCTAGCTGCTTCAGAAATGCAAATCAATGGACGAGAAGATAATAAACTTTTCTTATGTGTGTTCCTTAATTACTTGTGATGTTAATTAAAAATCTGCCCTTTATNAATCCAAATCTATATATCACTAACACATTTTCATCTTAGACCAGTGGTACAGGTTCTTCAATATCTAATCATGAGAATCTTCCTTATTAATATGTTATTGGCATCTTGCTGTTATTTTATATATGTGTGTGTCTGTTTGCATCTATATGTGTATTTCACATATGTTTGTGCACCTAATGGGCAGGGTTTGCTGGGAAGAGCTCAACACAGCATGAACATGATGATGTAGCTCAAGAAATTAATTTTTTATCTGACTTTTCATAGCAAAAATCTGCATCGACCCTCATTTTGCAGTGCTTTCAGCCCATTCCCCATTCCATACATCTGCAAGGAGTACAGGAAGGACTTGGGGGTGCTGGTGAACGAGAAGCTCAACATGAGCCAGCAGTGTGCACTTGCAGCCCAGAAAGCCAACCAGATCCTGGGCTGCATCAGAAGTGTGGCCAGCAGGTCGAGGGAGGTGATTCTCCCCCTCTACTCTGCTCTGGTGAGACCCCACCTGGACTACTGCATCAAATTCTGCAGCCCCTGTTACAAGAGGGATGTGGACATGCTGGAGCATGTCCAGAGAAGGGCCACGAGGATGACCAGAGGGCTGGAGCATCTCTCCTATGAGGACAGACTGAAAGAATTGGGGCTGTTAGTCTGGAGAAGAGGAAGCTCCGAGGTGGCCTTCCAGTATCTGAAGGGGGCCTACAGAAAAGCTGGGGAGGGTCTTTTTAAGCTCTCAGGGAGTGACAGGACTAGGAGGAATGGAGCAAAGCTTGAGTTGGGGAGATTCAGATTGGATGTGAGGAGAAAGTTCTTTAGCATGAGAGTGGTGAGAGCCTGGAATGGGTTGCCCAGGGAGGTGATTGTGGCCCCATCTCTGGAGATGTTTGAGGCCCGGCTGGATGAGGCTCTGTCCAGCCCGATCTGGGGTAGGGTGTCCCTGCCCATGGCAGGGGGGTTGGAAATAGATGATCCTTGTGGTCCTTTCCAGCCTTGACTGATTCTATGATTATAAGTCTTTCCATTTCACATGTAGTCTGAGCTCTTTTTTCTGCCTGTTCCTCTAAAGAGCCTGGTTTTGGGATGTCTGTGGATGCAATTGACATGGAAATGTCTGCAGTCATCACAGCACACATTTTATGTATCCAGGGCCACCACAGGGAGCAGAGGCTGAGATCAGCAAGGAGGCACAACTGAGGCAACCTGGAGCCCATTCGGATAAAAAAGTGAATGGCCAAGGAAGAGAGCCTAGGGAAAAATTTCCTTTCCTGTAAGGGTGGAGGCAGCAGATGTGGCAGGACATAAATGTCCAAGTGCTGAGGAGTTAAGAGCTTTCCTGTTTGTCACAAAGCACAGTGAAGCTGAGGACAAAGAAAAAGACGCAAGCACTAAGCTTTCAAGAGAGGACTAAACATTTCAGGAACAGTGCTGTAGCCCTGTGAGCTTCAGCACTGCCACTGCTGGTTACAGGCCATTATGTGCAGTGCTGAGTTTGCAAGGTCTCAGGACTCAGGTTCATAAAGCTTTTTTTTTTCATTGGAATTTGTCTTAACCTTCTTTGAGCTTTACTTTAAGCCTGGTTAGATGTATCTGTGCAGTCCTTTATGACCAGGTGACTGTACTTGGTTTGTTTTCTTTTTGCATATCTTTGTGTTCTATAAGCATAATGTTTACACTGATGACAGTGACAGGTAGCTCTTCTATACAGAACGAAACCTGCATGCCTAACACAACTAGATAGTGTGGGGAAAGTAGGTTGGGTGTTTTAGCAGGAACCTTAAATGTTGGGGCACAGGACACAGCGTACAGACGTGGAGTGATAAGAAAAAGAGCAGAGGCTGACAAGGCAGAACCCAGAGATGTAAACAACTCACTAATGGAGTTGTTAATTAAGACCTGGGGCAAGGCTTGTATCAGGGACAGCAGACAGAACAAAGCGCAAGAATCTAAGTACCATATATATATAAATTTGGTTACAATGCACAGTGCCAGGTTAAGGTGTGAACTACATTAGCCAACTTACAGAAATGATCCCAACCAGATCCTGCAGGGAGGAGGAAGAAACCATCAAGCTGGTGACTCAGGAGTGCTGGTGTCCCTGCCATGCCCCAGCCTGAAGCACCCAGAAGGGCAGTGGGAGGAATTCCAAAACACGGGCAAAAGAAGCAGACACTAGGGTTGGATGTAACAATTGTATCTGTGTTGTTATTATTGAAAGTTTTTCTGTATTAGTATTCTTTGCTTTTTCCCCCTTTCTTTTCCTATAATAATTAAATCTGTATTAGTAAGAATTCTTTAATTAGATGGTTTAGATTTCAATTATACTAACAGCATGTTCATAGCTCTACGTATGAAGTGTGTTTCCTTTTTGTCCATAACCAGATTTGAGCTTAACAGGTTCATTAAACCCCTGATGCTTGTGGGACAGAAGCAATTTCTGATTTCTCTCTCTGCTAACAGCTATATGCACCGGACACCTGAATGTTCACTATTCTCCAAAAGCAATGTGAGTAAGAGTGGGAAAGAGATGCTCAGCTATCACAGAGCATCCATTACAACCTCTCAGCTGGAGCAGCAGCTTCACTGAGGCCTCGAATAACCACCCTAGTGGTTATTTGCCACCACCGTGGCAAAGAGGCTGTAGCACTCTCTTAAGACAGTCTTCAACCAAACATTGCAGAGCAGGAGAAAGCACCAGCTGCTGTTGGATGTGTAGGATCTGTTCTACTAGTTTCTTGCCCACAGAGGCAGATTCAGCTCTTAATTCTGCTGGGTTTATGGCCATTTTGCCTGAGGAGAGCAATTTAAAGCAGGTGCAGCATCACCATGAAATGAGGCCAATGACCTGGAGTTTCAAAGGGATTTGAGCATCTAGATGTAAGTACAGTCTTGCTGAGACTACCCTACACTCCTCATGATACTCCCCTCTACTACACTCTACTTGGAGTTGCCTTTTCTCCAGTTAATTCAGCACTTCAAACACTTGCTTAGAAATTTCCAGATATGTGCTGAAATGGATGAACTTAGCATTTTCTTTCATAATCATCAAGATAACCCACTGAATTTCCAAAGCTGCTACCTGCAAGTCTCACTCAATATCAGGAGTTCCCATGGGAATTCAGTGCCTTTGAAAGTCCAACAAGGAAAAAAGACAAGCCAGCCTACAGACAAACTGGAGAGGATATTGGTGAAGAATAATACAGAAGAGATACAGTAGCCCCTGGAGAAGAGGATGCCTAATCTGGCTGCTGTATGGATTTTCAGGTTGCCTTGGGAGGGGAAAACAAAAAAAAAAAGGTAATTATGAATATGTAAAAGAAAAAAAAATTGACAGATTAGTACTTTGAAGAAGTGAATGAAAGAGGAAATTGAATTAAGAGAGGACATTTGCTGGGGACAGAGGAGCAGTCCCCTGCACAGAGTGTATGTGCATGCCCTTATGATGCGCATGCATTTTCCTTGCCTTTCCCAACTTTCTCTCTGCCCTCTAATTTCAGGTTGCATGTTCCGATAGCAAACATCTCACAGCTGCAGAAAGGAAGTTGCAGACAGCCTGTAATTTACTGCCAAACATCACTCCAAAGGAGTTTGCAATTTGTGGTAATGGCATTGTTCCTTCAGTTCTGTTCTTGTAGCTCATCCTTCATTACACACAACGTTTTACAAAGCCTTCTGTGTTTAGCGGCATTAGGGCCCTCAAGCAAGAGATTACAGGAGGAATATTTTAAATTTTATTACTGCAGCTTTTTTTTTTTTTTTTTTTTTTTTTTTTTTAATTCAAGTCCCTAGTGGCAGTAAGTACAAGGTGTGAGTGGGTAGTGCCAGGAAAAGTCATTCTTGTTTGTATCAGGCAACAAATAAAGCCCGCGTGTCTAATACAGTTTGACAAAATAAGCTCTCGGTGCAATTAGCCTTTAGATCAGTAGTTTTATAATTCAGCTGTTCAGCAGTGACTCAGACCTGTCGCATTCCATCTCTCAAGGAATGATATAAAGAGAAGAAAGCAAGCAAAGCGGAGACCTGCAATTTACTGTTTCCAAATGCACTTTTCTGTTCCAGACCTCTGATCTTTTTTCCTGATAAAACTGTCTGAAGATGATTTGGATTAAATGGATGGGCTTTACCCAAAGCAATCTGAGGCTCGGCTAAGAGTGTGTAATCTGTATCAGCCCTGAATGGGCTAGGAAAGTGTTCCTTTGCCCAACAATAGGCCATTTCTCTGCTAAAGAATTTGCACTTTTACTGCTTTCCCAGACAAGATATGCATCATCTCTTACCTCTAAGGATGGATGGGGGTGTGCACAGAGAATCACTGCATAGAATCATGCATGCAGGATTCAAAGCAGACAGATTTGCTGTTTCTTTATGCTAAAGGCTGAAGTCTGATTCTAATTACGATACTGGTCAAATCCACGTAAGAATCAGATTTGTGAAATCCACAGGTTTTGCTTGTTTGTTTGGGTATTTTTAATATTTATTTTAATTTGTAATATTGGTCTGGCTGAGTTTTACTATCAATGACTCTTCCAGAAATATTAGTTAGTGCCACCAAGGGACTCCTGATGAAGGGGGAAGTACTCAGCTCTGTTGCAGAGGTGTTATTCGCACAGCACATGCAATTGCTCAGGATCCGTGACACTGTCCTTGGATCCCAGATTATTCCTGTACTTGTGAGTTGTATCAGTACTCAGTGATTAAGCTTTGCCTCTTCTGTGTTCCAGTATGCTTGCTTCTTTCCCCCAGTTAAGATACACCTTTCCACTAGACAAATAATATTCTGTGTCTCAAAATTTTCTTGTGCTATGGAAATATGCTGCTTCCTTTTTGAAGAATCTCCATTTTACACTAAAATATTATTTTACCCCCTGGATTTATAAACCCACTTTATACTGTAGCCTAAACTCCACTGCTTTATATCCCACGTCTTTCTCCTCCCCTATGTTGAGAAAGAGGAAGCCACGAGGACTTGATCACTCACCTAATTCATAGAGAACTGACCCAGTCTGATAGCTGCTGGCTTGTACTCTTGAACATGACCTGTGTTCAGCAGGGAAATGGTTTTCTAACTCTGGCAATATATAAGTGTAAGTATAAAATAACAGAGTTCCCAGGAGACTACCTTAGTAGACTCTGCTCCAGTTGATAAAACAGATACACAATATACCCTTTTAACTATGTATTTAGCTATATTTATCTGAATATCAGGTTCCTAAAGGCTTATGCCCTGATAATTTCTTTAACCAGAATGAATTTAGACCAGGTAGTCAAGTTGATATGACATTTGTGAGTTTGGATTTATTTTTCCAAAAACTGTTTTGTTAAGGTTTTGTAAAGCTAATGTGACCCTAATGGTGTTAAATATAGAGGTGGTGTAATTAAAAACTAGTTTATAGTTCACACATTCACAGATTGCAGTGGGTTGGAAAGAAGCCTCAAAGATCGTCTTGTCCAATGCCCATACAGCAAGCAGGGACACCTCCAACTAGATCAGGTTGCCCAGGGCCACATCAAGTCTGATCTTGGATGTCTTCAGGGACGGGGCCTTAACCACATCCCTGGGCAACCTGTTCCAGTATTTTACCACTCTCATTGTAAAGAACTTCCTCCTTACTTTCAACCTAAATCTGCCCTTCTCCAGTTTAAAATCATCACCCTTCATCCTATCACTACAAGCCCTTCTAAACAGTCCTTGCCCAGCCTTCCTGTAGGTCCATTTTAGCTACTGAAATGTAGCTATAAGATCTCTGTGGAGCCTTCTCTTCTCCAGGCTACACAGCCCAAATTCTTTCAGCCTGTCTTCATATGAGAGTTGCTCCAGGCCTTTAATCATATTAGTGGCCCCCTTCAGAACCTCCTCCAGCAGATCTATGCCTCTCTTGTGTTGGGGGTCACACAGATGGACACAGTACTTAAAGGTCTCAACTGGGGCAGAGTGGCAGCATCACCTCTCTTGACCTGCTGGCCATGCTTCTTTTGATGCAGCCCAGGATGCAATTCACCTTCTGGGCTGCAAGTTCATATTATTGGTTCTTGTCTGTCTTCTTGTCCACTGGCACTCCCAAGTTCTTTTCTGCAGGGCCGCTCTCAATTTTGTCATCTCTCAGCCTGTATTAATACTGAGGGTTGCCCCTACCTCAGCGCAAGGACAACCCTCACTAGTGCAAGAAACAGGCTCACTCTTTTTAAGAATTTTGCTGAGGAACAAATTCTGTGGAATAAAGAAGTATATTTACAGCACTGGGGTACATTCCTCCCCACATGCCCACTCTCCTTTCCACCACTGGGGGCTTGTATAACCTGCCCTTGTCACAGGACCCCTTCCCACACCACGACCTGATTGGTTCCAAGAACAAAGAACCCCTGTCCCCCAAAACAACAAATTCCACCACCACAGCCTCAGTTCATTATCATGTCCAGTGATGTGTTTTTGGTGGTCAGTGGATCCTTGGGGTTGAAATTTGACCTGAAGTGCTGCTATACAGTTGCTTCTAACCTGACTATAAAATGCCCTCAGCTTCCACCCTGAAGGGGGAATCTCATATTCTTCCAGCTAGCCTATACTTTAACTAGCTGAAGCAAAATTACTTCCCTTGTCTCACATGAGGTTCTCCTCAGCCCACCTCTCCAGCCTGTCCAGGTCCCTCTGGATGGCATCTCATCCTTCAGTCTTGTCATCCACACCACTCAGCTTGGTATCAGTTGCAAACTTGCTGAGGGTGCACTCACTCTTGCAATCTGTGTCATTGATGAAGGTACTAAACAGCACTGGTCCCAGTACAGAGCCTTAAGGAGACACCACTTGTAGACTTGGAGCCATTGATCACTACCCTTTGTACAGGATCATCCAGCCAGTTCCTTATCCACTGAAACAGCCCACCCATCAAATCCGTGTCTCTCCAGTTTAGAGAGGGATGTCGTGTTAATCAATATTTTTAAAGTCTCCAAATGCTTTGGTGGACAGGTGGTTGTATATAGTCTTAAATAAAAATAGAAATAAGTTTGTTTGAGAAAGTTATATTACCAGAACTGAACTTTTTTTTTTTCCAAATGCATTGAATTTTCATTCTGCCAAGATGAGAAGTTCAACTGCACAGAAGAGAGCAACTGCTACAAGCCTGAGCTTTGTGGAAGTGCTTACAAAATCTACTAACAGAAAACGCTTTCTGATTTCTTTGTAAATAAATCTCTAACCTCTGTCAGTAAGTTTTGTGCAGTCAGGAGTAGATCTAGCACAAGTCTTAGCCAGACTTATCTCAGGACAACATAACAGAAGAGTTTCTTGCGTGATATTTTTTCATTTTCACTATAAATATTTACATCTTAAAGTCATTTAATAAATGCAGTATGCTTTATTGTGCTTCTACTACACTCCAAACCAGAATTTTTCTTTTGGTTTCTACAGGGAAGAGTGCCTGAAATTTTCAGGGGTTTGTGGCACTTGCAGCTGTGTAGGTATGAGGCATCTTTGGGCAGCAGGGTCTGTTTTGGCAGCCCTTATATTCTAGCCCAGCCTTCATCAGTTAACAAGGTGAAAGTGGCAGCAGGGAAGCCCAGAAGCCATTATGGAACTTGTACAAGCAGTGTGCTGAACACCGTTTGTGGAATGCTTGCTGACTTTACTTTGTGTGACTGGTCACATGCAGGCTTCTTCTAGTGCCTAGCAAGATGAAACTTCCATCTCCAATGTGAATTGCAGACTGCAGATCTAGGATGAGAGGTGAGCTCTTGATGGAACAGAGTGACCCTCAGAATGGCACCATGCATGTTTCTGGGATTGGGATACACGTAGGAGAGTTTTTGGAAGACCTTGCTTCACAGGGCTGCTGACTTGTGGGACCATGACTGAACACGTGGCATGGCATGATTACATGGGGCTCTACTTCAGGTTTGATATTAACAGTGAGAGACATCTCAGCCATTACTCCCTAGAGGACAAGAAAGTCTGGAGAAGATGTTGCTTCTACTTACCAAGGAGAGATTCCCACCAGCATTAAGAGATAAAGGCTTTAAGAGATACAGGCCTTAAGGATAGCCTTTTCCAGACATTTTATGAGTCCTTAGGGACCTGATTGTATCTCTGGGTGAAAGCTCTCTCATATCTCTCCTCTCTTTGTTGTTTTCCTACCTGTAGATTAGCATTTGGCCAGGATCATCTGAGCCCACCTCAAGAGTAAACACAGACACTGCTGGTAAGGCAAAACCTCATCTACCAGCCAAGAGATAAGGTCAGGTTTCTGTTAGAAGATTGCAAACTAAATTGCCAGCAAAGCATAAATACAGTTTTAATCTCAGCCCTGCAACACAATGCGTCTGTTTGCTTAGATTCTCTTACCTAGGACATATCTCTGCCCTCAGATGAAAGGGCTGAAGGTAGCTTCCCATCACCAGAATGTCACCTTCTGCTGTCCAGGAGCACACCTCTTCCCCAGCATGGAGCTGGTTTATAGACATTAGGACTGGAGCCAGAGGTAAAAAGGCAAATGCTCAGCAGTGTAGTTAGAAGCCAGTCTGGAGTTAAGAACCACCTTAAGTGTCTACACATCACCTTTAGTCTGGGCTCTCCATGAGACAAGGTGATGGGTTGTTGCCATCTACTTTTCCTGTAGCTGATCACAGAAAAAAAACAAACAAGTGAAGCCCATATGGTTTGTTGCCTACTTGCAGCTCAGATGCCCATTTAAATACTGCCATATTTCCTTCCGTCTCCCTCCAGCAAATGTCACAATCAGCACAACAGAGTTTCTAAAGGTCTTGTTTTCCTCTGATAGCAGGTAGCAAAACAAATATCAGTGGGTGATGACTAGAAAGCTTCACTAGAGAGCAGAATTAATGCAGTTGAATAAACATGGGTTGGCTTTGGCTGACACCTCAGGGTGAAATCTCTAGGTCGTGTTGGCTGAAAATGTCTGTATGAAACGGATCAGGCATCCAGGCCTCAGCTTCCCCTGTTTTCCGCACTCTAATCAGTCTTCATAGGCCAAGCAAGCAGGGAGCATTTCCCTCTGACCCAGTGGGATTAATGGGCTCTGGGAAAGCACAGAGGAGTGCTGGAGCATGTGGAAGAGAAGGATGGAGATAACTGTCCTCAGGGAGGATGGAACAGTGGAGAGCAGGCAGACAGGAAGCAGAGCATTGTTGCAACAATGGTGAGCTTCTGTAGCACCATGCAAGTGCCCCCCAGTTCTCTGCACACTTGATAGAGAAGAGTAATCGTGTTTTGAAAAGGCTGGGCTTAAAAGACACAATAAATTTCCTGACTGATAGATAGCTCCCTGGTAAATGTGTATAAATTCCCTCGGATGACACGCTGCTCGGAGAATTACAGGCTCTGAGTGCCTGGGTAAGTTTTACTGCTTTGATTTCCCTAGGCTGGCTAATGGCTGTGAAATTCCCTCCCAGCTCTTAGTTTGAACACTGCATCCGCAATTTAAAAGCACTCCCATGTTTACCCCTGTGTTATATAAAGAAAGAGGCTACATGGGCTGTGTGGCATGTTATAGTCCTTGATGCAGCTTGAGGGGTACCAAAAAGCCTGATCCGTCAGCAAGGCTGTAACCTTAAGTGAATAAATGCACAGAACAGCTTCTCCAGCAGAAAATCAGCTTTGAGTGCCAGGAAGAATGAAGTCCTAATTCTGCAAAGATATTATCAGCAGCCACTGCAGCACTTTTGTTTCTATTCATAAGCTCCCTCCTATATCTTTGCCTCTTTTACTACACTGCTTTCAGTCTGCTGAGAAGTTCCTCGTTTCCCAAATCATGCTCGAGCTACTGTAACCCCTGGATGCACTTGAAAGCAGCTGATTCTGATTTGCCTTTTGCTCTATTATCTCGAATTTCCTCCCCTGACCTCTTGAAGAGATACCATTCAAACACTCTGAAAAGAACTCTGACTTGCTAGTTATATAAACTTTCAAACAAAAGGCATGCATAATTAGATCACCCCATTTTGTGCAGCAGCAGAAGCCTTATTAACAGACAGCAACCCTAGAAAGAAGGCTTTTTCTTAACCAAAGCAAAATGACAGTGCTCTGAGGCTGTAACGCTGAGAAAACTTGGACAGCACTTATCTTCTGCAATCTTATAGATGATATAATGCTGTCAGTTAATGGACTCCAGAGAGTCTTCTTACTTTGTCTACAAGCAGATTTAAACAAAAACTTTTCTGTCACTGACCTGAAATCACTTTTGGGGACTAATTCTGCAATGCATTTGCTAAGGAGACAAACCCCTTGCCTGTAAGTTGAGTAAAATAGCTGCAGAGCAAAACAGGGTCATGGAGAGTTTACTCAGCAGAGAGTAACACCTTGGTGTTCCTTTGTCTTAGCCATGGCAATGTACCACACATTGCACTACAGTAGATGCTGCACACATTTCACAAAGTGGTGTTAAAGCTCAGGCAGTGATGGCAATGGTCCCTTTGTTGTTAGAGGGCTGCTGGGACAGCTAACAAGCTTCAGACAGATCTCCTCCAGACATGGCTGTTCAGTTACTGCAAAAGCCTGTGACCTCCTCCTGGGTCTGCCTGACTTCCCAGGATGTGTTGCCATCGTAGGTACTGAAGAGCATCTCTTGATGTTCACAGAGCAGTTTTTATCTTTATGACTCTCTACAAAGAGACAATATCAAGAGAAGCTGATGCTGTCCACAGAAGATATGGAGCTAGCTATTGTCTAGATCACAGCCACAATTTGGAGCTGTAAAAGGCTCAGATAGCTTCATTTAGAAGAATGTCCACTCCCCATAGGAAATTAGGAGAATGGAGTCAAGGAAAACCATCCTTGAGAGCTCAGCTCATGTGGAAAGACTCTGGTGGCCTTACACATGCACAGCATGGTGTCTTTTGAAGGTTGAAAAGCATATTTGATTCTGATCTTACATCACTGCAGACACACAGCTCTCTTGCATTCTGTGTGAAAACTGCAGGTGCACCAAAGGATGAGTTGAAAGCACAGCTGGACCTAGAGGTATGCAGAGGCACACATGGATGGTGCTCCACAAGGATCCTTCTGGATCCTCATCAAGGTGCCCACTGTGCTTTGACAGTCAAGGAAGGTTCTGACTTCAGAGGACAATTTTACTCCTCTTAATGTAAACATTAAGCTGACTAACTTGACTGCTTGGCAGTTGCAAATGATCGTCCACACTATTGTTTTGGATCAGATCACAAATGAGCTTCAGAAGTGATTCTTCTTATCAGATGCATGGATCTTTCCACGGATACTGAGAACAGCTAAATACTCCTCCTAGAATCCTCCTTTGTACTAAGGGGGATCTTTGGGCTGTCAAACAATCAACAAATCTATGAGAGTGTGTGTAGCAGGGCACTCCAAAATCCCTTCTCCCCCAACTCCCTCCATCTCCAAAGGTTTGAATGGGGGAAGAAGAAGGCACGAAACTGCTTCCCACCATCCCCTCCCTTGAGGGCTTGAAGGTGTAACAGTGAAAGGCTCCCTTTTCCACATGTGTACTGATTCCTGGGAAAGCCTGGGCTGGAATCAGCTGGTGATTGGCTGGATTCTTTGCACCCAGTATATATATGGCATAGGACACATTGTCTAGGAAGATTTTAAATTGAGGCAAAGCACTCACAGTTCCTGCTTTCGCACTGTTCTGTGCTGTTCTGCTCTAGTCCCACTTTTGCACACTTCATTCCGCTCCCCCACAAGTCTGCAAATCAGCCAAGTCCTTAGGTCCATTCCAGAGAGAGTTGCCAGTGGAACACAGACCTGCCATCTCTTGGACCACTGCATCCTGGCTTCCTGTTGGAAGGACCCTGCCTCTTTCTCTGCCATAAACTGTTCACTGTTTGTAGGAACAGCAGCAACAGTTTGGCTTTTTCCCCTGTGCTGCTAGGACAGCACCTCTCCACGATCTTTGCCTCAGGGAAGCTGTGTCTACAGATGCTTTGGACTTTGGCAGGTTTTATTCGCATTGGATTTAATGCCTCGTGGATCCACGATTGGATTATAGCTTGCATTTTCACAGGCTGCCACAGAAATTCATCAGGGACCAGCTCTAAAATCCTACTTCACCTCCATGAGTAAAATCTGCTGTTTCATAGGCTCTCTGCTCAGCCTGATTTTTAAGTGGGGTAAAGCTGTGTTGTAGGTTAGCCTTTTTCATTCCCTGACTTTCCTAAATTACTGAAATAGCCCACAAGCATCCTTGTGAAGATTCACGACCGAATTAGAACCTGTAAATAAAATTTAACTAGTTTTGTGTATAGTGGGGACTTTTCAGGAAAATAAAATAACTGTCATTTTATAATTTCTGCCTTGTCAATTAATCCCCAACCAAATCAGTGTGACAAAGCAGATGTTTCAGTCCCAGAAGGAAGTACACTTCATTCTTCTGAGCAACTGCCCTGGAGTCTGATCAGTGAAGTTTGACCATGACATGAAAGGAGAACTTGGACCAGCATGGCAGTGGCAGATCAATTAAGAAGTTCAATATCAAAAAGCAATGGATGTTGAATTTTAGATTTTTTTCATAAACATAGGTGCTGGGGAGTTCCTTCTTTGCCAGAAGAGGCACCTGTTCTACTGGGTGGTGTCCCTGCCTATGGCAGGGGTTGGAACTAGATGATCTTTAAACTACCTTCCAACCTAAACCATTCTATAATTCCGTGATTCCATAAGAAGATAGAGCTGGGGCTCTACACAAATGCTCTGCCTGCCTGCACCGAAGAGTCAGTCAGTCACCTTCATTTGCTCCATCAAAATGATTCAGCTTTCTTCAAAAATACAAAGCACTGCCTGAGCAAGGCAGGCTCTGCTACCTCTAACTTAAGCATCTGCTACCTCTCACTCTGGGCCAGTTCTCTCTGGGATTTAGGTTAGTAATTCCACCCTGGCCATGTGCCTTGGGAAGTGGTGTTTCTGAGAGAGAAACATAGCACTGCTGCCAGCTTCCAGACAGTCCAAGCCATGGCCTACATCCTCCTGGCTTTTCACTGAGCCCTTTGAACACATCCATGTGTTGTCACTTCATGTGTATGTGGAGTGCAACCACCTTAGCATAGGGAGCAACTCTTTATTTGATATCTGTACAGTGCTTAACATGAGGAAGTTTAGAGTGTTTCAGTGTGGTTTCTTCTTTCTTTTCAGAAGTGAGCTTGGAAAGAAACACAAGAAGAAACATGAAAAGAGAGGAGAAGATGAGGTTCAACACAATCTGATACAAGCTTTTACCTGATGGCATTGAAATGTTTTGCTCAATTTTTGAAAAACTATGCTGTTTCTCAGGTGTCTGTGGAAATGGGATACAAACATCAATCACTATGAGCTAAAGATCTGTACCCTGATCCAGCCAGGTGCCAAGATTTGTCTAGTCACCTAAATTGAGGAATTGTGTGAGCCATGGAACTAATAAATCCCTGTGTCCTGCATCTTTCTTCTGCTTAAGTATCTACTGTCTAATGAGGGGACAGTTGCTAGTTTGTCATTCCAGAAAAGAAGGAAATTCACTCAAACTGCGGGACACCACTTCATCACTGATTTCTGGGATCATCTGGAAGGAGCAGAACTTGCCATCTGCCCCTAAGAAGCCAAGGGAAGCCAATGCACTGAATGCAGTAGTGCTGGAGTACCTCTAAGAAAGTCCAGGAAGACAGTTTGTGATATGGGGATCTTTCCTTCTATCACTTTGTGTTGCCTAGAGGAATCAGCAGCTCTTTGGAAAAGCGATTGTGCTTGTGTAAAGTGTCTAACATAAGAAATTGTGACCTAGGTAGATGCTACCCTTTGAGAAACATTCTAACTGGCTGCTCATTCAGCTGTTTTCTCTAGTGAAAGCCAACCAGATCCTGAGCTGCATCAGGAGAAGTGTGGCCAGCAGGTCAAGGGAGGTGATTCTTCCCCTCTGATCTGCCCTGGTGAGACCCCACCTGGAGTACTGCATCCAGTTTTGGAGCCCCTATTACAAGAGGTATGTGGACATGCTGGAGCATGTCCAGAGAAGGGCCACAAGGATGATCAGATGGCTGGAGCACCTCTTCTATGAGGACAGACTGAAAGAGTTGGGGCTGTTCAGTTTGGAGAAGAGGAGGCTCCCAGGTGACCTTGCTGTGGCCTTCCAGTATCTGAAGGAGGCCTAGGGAAAAGCTGGGGAGGGACTTTTTAGGCTATCAGGTAGTGACAGGACATGGGGGAATGGAGCAAAGCTGGAGGTGGGCAGATTCAGACTGGATGTGAGGAGGAAGTTCTTCAGCATTAAAGTGGTGAGGCCCTGGAACGGGTTACCTGGGGAGGTGGTTGGGACCACTTCCCTGGAGGTGTTTAAGGTGAGGCTCTGGGCAGCCTAATCTAGGGTAGGATGTCCCTGCCCATGGCAGGAGTGTTGGAACTAGATGATCCTTGTGGTCCCTTCCAACCCTGATTCTATGATTCTATGAAATACTAGAAACAGAGCTGCCTTGGTGATGATAGCTTTTAGCTCTAGAGAGTCACAAATCTGACTTCTTGGACATAAAGGAAAAGCAAGTTCATGTCTTTCCTTTCCTGATTTATCTCCATTATGATGAAGGAGACCTGCAGAGAGACAGCAACCATCTGGAGAACGATCTGATGAACTGAGCAGATTAACAGCACATTCTGCAAAGGACATGCAAGTGTCCTGGTGAGCTTCTTCTCTTTGGGAGTCTTGAAGAGTCCTGCCTAGAATCTAATTTTTTGGCAAAATATAGTTATGGTTCCTGTTTCCTTGTCCTGCCTTGAGAAAGAGCCAGGGCAATCTGCTAGTTGCTCTTCCACAGCCCTAGCCATCCTACCTGATGTCCTATGTGGTGTGGAGTCATTCCTACACCCAGCCAGGAGCTGCTCTGTTCCTGCAGCAGCACTGAAGAACTGGTGTGAAAGTCTACCTTGACTGATAAGTCAATGAATTCTGAGCTACTTATCTCACCTGAGAGGTGACCACTTTTGAAAACCAAAATGCTTAAGGAGTACTTGTAGCTGATGGCTCTTTCAGGAGAGATTAGACTTGTCTCATTCTTACCTCAGGGAAAGTGAAAGCTGAGGCCAAGCTGCTGCTGGTTATTTCCATCTGTCCTACTGCCCTGGTCAGCCTCATTTACTGTTTTCCTTCATTGTTCTTTTTTAAGGTGTATCAGATGAGTTGTGAAGTGCTTTGGGTGACATTGTCTTGTTTCTGGCATGCTGCCACTTCCATTATGTCATGCAGGAACTGTGGGGTCAGGTGAAGCCCCTGGAAGAAATCTCTGAGTTTGTCTTAATCACCCTGAACAATCTTGCCACCAGCTGTGGTACAGCAATCTCCACTTTGTGCTTCAGTGTGACACCCTCTGAGAGCTGGGAGAAGGAATCCTTCCCTCTCCTGCAGTGCTCAGTGTTAAACTGAAGGGCTGCAGCATTATTGCTGCTTTGTCTCTCACTGTCCAAGACCTGAATGTAAGTTCCCTCGAGACAGGAATGTGGAGAAGACCAAATCTATCAGAGACATGTTTCACCCTCTCCTCCCACTCCCATCCTCAAATGCTTCTCTGCTCTTATCCCCTCTCACTACAGACCAGTCTGCTGGATTCACTCTGCCAAGAGACTTTCTTGCTTGGTGCCTGCCCACTGCCTTTCTCTAGTATCTCTTAAGTCCCCATTGCTCTTTTCTCTCCCCTCAAATGTCTGGCAGCCCTGAACCCTTGCACTGCAGTCTGTCATAGCAGGCTGCTCTTCTTCCCTCTGTCGTCTCTGTCATGGCTTGGGAGGCCATGGACATCACACTGAGTCAAGCCAACAGCAAGCTCAAGCAAAAAAAATTTTTTTTTGGTGGCTGTAAGCATTTGCTGTAAGCTCCATGGCACAGGGGGAGCAGAGGTGTCCACTCTGTATTGGTGTTACAAATTATGCAAAATTAATAATCTATATTAATTTTTATATCCAGGCAAAGATTTATAATAACTATTAAAATTGTTGATTAGCATTAAAATCTCACCAGAAAACTTATTTACAATGTTTGAAACGCATGGTTTGGACACTTACACACAGAGGGAACAGGCAAAACTAGAACACTTCAAGAAATAACTAGCAAATGCAAACATTAAAACTGGAAAGAGGTTCTTAGTTTCAATTGTATCTCTTGCCCACCAGGGGACTTTGAGAGGTTCCTTTCTGCTGCTAAGGCAGAAAGACACAATAGAACCTAGTTACGGAATTTCTGAGAGAGAGACCTTGTATATTTACTCACAAAATATTACCCCCCAACTCGTGGGGCTAGCTACAGCTTCAGGCAGCACCCAAACATTTTCAGGGAGCTCTGTCGATGCCTTGTCAGACACTGAGGCTTCTGATTCTTCCCAGGCTTTACAGGATGCTGGGGAAAGGAGGCAGACAATCTCTGACCTTATCCTGGCCCTCTGGATGATCTGTGTGTTCCTTCCAGGGCTTCTCATCTTGATGGGTGTAGGCAGGATGCAATAAGGCAGTGAGGCAGAACACTGCCTGAAGCAGAGAGCAATGGCAGCAGCAAGCAAGCATCAAGCACAAATACAAGGGCAGAGACTGTTGTGTTACCTGCTCATCTCTTTTTATCAATGTAGCCCAAGACTAATGGGCCTTTGGACACAGATTAGCTGATCAGAATGGCAGTTAGCCAAGCTTGACCATAATAGGTGAAGCCATAGGCTTGCTTTACCCAAAATTTGGAACAACACAGGCCTTGCACAAGGCAGGCACAGTCCAAGTGTATGTACCTTGTTCACCACAGGATATAAATAGGAGCAAAACAAGTCTGGGCAAGCCAGCATCCTTAGACTCAGTGGCTCCAGGTTCTTTGTCCTCTTTCCCGTAATTGCTTCTCCACAAAACAGGAGGAAGAGAAGAAAAACACACCTGGGCAAGCCAGGACATATATAAGCCTATTTTGGCCTGTTTAGGCCTACCACAACATTTGGACAGTTCAGCCTATTTTCAGGCCACCACAAAAACTTCTGAACTTGGCCAAATCCATACCGTTTCCAGCTCCAGAGGTGCAAAAACATCTGCAGCTTGGGAGATTGATAGACTGGAAGAAAAAAGATGGTTGATGTATGTAGTGGGTTTGCAGTAACCTGCCCCCCCACCTTTTAGAACCCCGGCTAAAACTCAGAAAAACACATTGGAAGTTAATAAATGAAGCTTTATATTTACAGCAATGCAAATATACAAGCAAATATTTACAAGATATAACAGATATTTACAGAAATATACAGTAAAAAAAAAGAAATACAGACACCACACCCCTCCTGGAGACCAAAATCCCCAAGAGAGGGAAACCAAACTCCCCTGTACCACCTTTCCCTCCTCCCCCCAGCTTTATCTCACCACTTGATGATGCTGCAGATAAGCTGAAGATCGGTCAGAAAGATTAGTGGCAGGAAGGAATGAATGGTTTTAGTAATTTTACTCTGAATTAGTTCAAAGGCAGAGAGACAAAGAAAAGAAGCTGCTGAAGTCCGCTCGACCCAGAGCCGACTGACTGCGCAAGCACACTGGCTTATCTGGATGTTTTGGGAACATTCTCAAAACAATCCCCTTTCTTCTCTCTCAGTCAAAACTGGGTGAGGTGACACAGTGTTTAATTTCTCACTCAAATTCTCCAATTAGCTCAAACCAACACAATGTAATTCTGTTCCTTAACTTCCTGCAACAAGACTAGGAGAAAAGGGGAAAAAAAAAAAAAAAGCAAAAGCATGATGGGAAGAGGAGGAGAAGGAGGAGGAGGAGGAGGAGAGAAATAGCTCAGTAGTTTAATAAAGACTTTTCCAAAAGTCTCACACCTTGCTCCGGAATTCAAGTCTCTTTGAAGAATGAACACCAAGGAGCATGGTGCCATTGTTCAAGGTAGTGAGGGATGATAATGGTACATATTTTTTGATATTCCCTTTCTTGTGCTGAAATTCAAGAAGCATGGTTCGAAAGGCGTAAGTATGCACTTCAGAGCTTGGGAAAAGGTCTTCCTTGGAGGAGGAAGGTTGATACCATGACGAATTTTCTTTCTTTTTTCTTTTTTTCTTCCCTTCTTTGGGGCTATTAGACGGTTGCTGCACAGAGAATGATGCTTAAAATAGTTTGGTCGGAGGTAAATGCAACCATTTTTGTATAGCAACACACTGGAATACCTGAAATTCTCCTTTGGCTTTAGAAGCCTTACCTAGACCCACTGTCAACCTCCTGGGATAAGTCCACAGGAAGGGCTTCACATTCCTGAGACGAGGGTTCCTGAGATGTCTGGTTCTTCTTTTCTCTGCCAGACCTCTCTGCCCATCATGGTCCACCTTTTCCACTGGCACCCACTGCTCAGGACAGGGCTACGGGTCCCCCAGAAAATCCACAGGGAATCATCTCCCTCTTATGGTTTGATTCCGTACTACACTTAGGCGCTCCTCTCCCAGCTCCCCAGCGCTTGCTGCTCCAACGCACCGCGCTGGGAAACGCCGAGCAAAGAGGTGACAGCTCTCCTGTCTGGGAGAGCAGGCAAAGGGGCAAGCAGAAGACATGGCAGCTAAACCATCGCTAGAATGATAAAGCCTAAAATGAGGATGGACTGGAAATCAGAAGTGGGTGTAACTACTAGTGGAAGAAAATGAGGTCAGAAAGGTGATGACAAAGTTGTTCAGTTTGAGTGAACTAGGAGGCAGTGACTGCCTGCAGCTGTCAAGGACTTGGATCAGTGAGACAGAGCTCCCACAATGTTCTTTACACACCAAATAAAAAAATACCCCTTTGCCCTGAAGCCGTGGTGTCTATGCCCATGCTGGTGCAGACAATCCTTCTTCTGCGAGAAGGATGCCAGGGGTGTGGATGCCACAGGTCTATTTGTCCATCAGACAGGTGAGCATTAACCCATCTAGACTCAGCGCTAAGTCTGGAGGTGTTCAGGTGTTCACCACTTATTCTAATCTCTTACAAATTCTGTACATCTCAGCAGAGTTGCTCTGCCCAGTGGTGCTGGCTCTAATGGCAAGCAGGGCTGCAGCTGGGAAGCAGGGACTGCAAGAGATGGGCAGGAGCCTGGCTCTACACCCTTGTGATCATCACGGCAGACCTTGTAGATCTCCACCTAATGTCTGTTCAGGAAAGAAGCTGGCAACCAGATTTGCCAAACCAATTCTTAGAGCTGAGGAAACACACAGAAAAGAGCACTGGGCTAATCCTTTGAGATGTGACCTGGGAGTTGTCCAGAATTTGCTTCTGAGCAGTGCAGCTGACTGGTGCTAGACTTCACCACCTGCTCCTGTGCCTAGTTCTTACCTGCAAATTTTGCCCGTGGATGAAATCACCTTGATGTGACCCACGATCAGCAGCAGTGAAAGGGAAATGCCAAGCACACTTGGAGCCAGGCTTATATTTTGGCCATGCAATCCCAACCTGAAGAGTGGCTGAGTGCTCTACTGCTGTTCACTTTGCTGAGTTACATCACAGAATCATAGAATGTCTTAGGTTGGAAGGGACCTTAGAGATCAGCTATTCTAATATCCCTGACATGGGCAGGGATGCTTCAACTAGACTCAACTGCTCAAGGCTCCATCCAACCTGGCCTTGAATACCTACAGGGAAGAGGCATCCACAGTTTTCCTGGGCAGCATATTCCAGAGTCTCACCATTCTTGTACTGAAGAACTTCTCCCTAAGATCAAGTCTAAACTTACTCTGCCTCAGCTGAAAAATCGTTCCCTGCCTTGTCCTATTGCTAGACACTGTTAAGGAGAATCCCTCTCCAGCCTTCTTGTAGGATCCCTTCAGGTCTTGAAAGGCAGCTATGAGGTCCCCCTCAGAGTCTTCTCTTGGCTGAAAAGCCCCATCTCCCTCAACCTATCCTCACAGCAGTGAGAAGATTCCTGACCTTTCTTCAATCAGCGCTAAAGCTAATGAATTTCCAAAGATAGTCCAATATGTGTGAGGTCTTCTATTTACAAGTTTCCCCTAAATATTTCCCCTTTGGGCAGTTCTCATGTAGAATTATAGAACTGTTTTGGCTGAAAAAGAAGTCTAAGATCATCAAGTCCAACTGTCAACCTAACACCACCATGGTCATTAAATCATGCCCCAAAGTGCCATGTTTACATGTTTCTTGAACACCTCCAGAGACAGTGAATCCACTACCTACCTACCTGGGCAATCTATTCCAATGCCTGACCACTCTTTCCATCAATAAATTTTTCCTAATATCCACTCTAAATCAACAGCCCTGGCTCAGTTTCAGGCCATAAAGTAAAGTAATTGCATGAATGCATGGGATAGGAAAAGCAGCCTAGCTCCTGAATTCCCACTCACCCAGGGAATGGGTTGGGAACAACTCACTTCCAAACTTCTCAGGCACTTTCCTTTTAGTGCTGCCAGGAGAAACTGCACATGGTTAACCTTACTGTACCAGCCATGCTGCTTCGTACGTGAAATCTCTGGATCCAGAGACCCTTTAATCTCCCCAAAGTAGAAGATAGATATCTGTAAATCCTGGATCCTCATTTGCAAGGAATTCTCCAGGCTTCCAGTGAAACAGCAGCATTCGGCACAGTATGTGTGTTCTGCAGAAGAGCGAGCCCTTGCCGCCAACCATTCCCTGCCTGCTTTACAGGTGGAATTTAAACGGGGCCTCTCACTTGGCCTCTCACATGTTTGGTTTGACAGGGTGCATCTCTGATCACACTCAAAGTAAAGGGAAAAGCAGGGGTGGGTTGGAGAGGAAATAATCTCAGAATGTATTTGCTGTTCTGGAGCAACAGCCTCTGAGTGATGTTACCTACAGATCAAATGGTTGAAAATAAAACTGAGATTGTGAAATTGAATGGGTAGTACAGCATCAGTGGTAGACATGTCCTGCTGAAGTTGTAATTTAACATGGGAAGTACAGGGGACATAAAAAGCTTTGCAGGCAATACAGGGGATATCTACTGCTAGGGAAGGTGGTGATGATGGAGAGAGAGGAAAAATACCAGGAAAGAAATTACCAAATATTTCATTCATAGTGTCCTGTCACGCTCTCAATGTACCTCATGGAAGGTCCATGTCCCACTTGGAAGAAGCATCTGGACAACTAAGTTTACTTTGTCTGACCGACTCCTCCAACATGGCTTTGTAATGGGCTGCAGTGATGGGAGCTGCTTGTGGCATGCTGGGTGCTGTCTGTAGGAAGCTGTTCCTCACAGAGCTGGTTGCTTCAGGCTATGGCAGCAGCCATGTGGCAATGCTTCTGGTCACTGACTGGGTGACATTTGGTTCTATATAAATTACAAATGTTACAAGTGAACGAACCATTTGAGATTCATAGAGTCATAAATTGGAAGGCCAGGGGGGCCATTACCATCAGCTGCTCTGACCTCCTCTATAACAGCAGCCATAAAACCAGACAGGAACTCCTGCATCCAGCCCGGCAATTTGTGCCTGAGCAGAAATGAATCTGTGAGAAAGACACTCTGTCTTGATTAAAATCCCAATGTGACAGAGAGCTCATAGATCCTGCCTCAGCTCTCTTAAAGGCTAATTACTCTTGCAGAATTCATACCTTATTCGCACTTTGGGCTTGCTGCTCTCTGCAGGGTTCCTTACCTGCGTTACTCACAAAGCCTCCCTGCAAAAGCCAAACTGGGTATTTCATTGTATTCATTGGTGTTTGACTGCCATAGGTACCGTTGCTGTCTGGGGACCAGACTCATGAATTACCCTGAGTGCACAAACGAGATTATGGGATCTCCTGCAGGTTTTGGAAACACCAAAGTATTCAGAACATTCATCAAAGGCATTTTATAAAATGATTCCGTGAGTCCTCACCTAAAATCTGTCATCAGATGCTTGTGCACCGAGTAAGGGCATACAAGGCAAAAGAAGAAGATGAGAGGACTTACCCTGGACTGATTAAAGAGAAAAGTGGGGGCAAGGTGCCAAGCTTGAGCAGGAGCTGAGGAGTGAGAAAAGCTCTCCCTTGCCCCTCCACCTCCCACCCCGCAAAAGGCACATTTTAGGAAGCCTGAATGCTGTGGGAAAGATGAAGAAAAGGGAGTTGAAATGGAGGTGCCAGGTGGAGGGATGCCTGCGCCAGGTGCCAGGCTGGACTGAAACCTAGAAAGATGCTTTCAGCTGCCGTGTCCAGAGCTGGCAGGCAAAGGAGGCAGCTACCAGCCAGCAAGACATCAGAGAGCAGAGGAAGGCAGGGCACCAGCTTGTTCCTCCTCGTTAGCACCAGTGCAAAACCTGACCTCCCATTCCCATGGCAACCCTAACCCGGCTGCATCGAACCGAGGCAGATGAAGGCATAAATTTCCCAGCAAAGGCACTCATCTCAGGCCCTCGGCACGCGTCAGGCAGCTGAGTTCGAGTTGCTGGGGGAACCATAACTTTTTAATCACACTGCATTAAGCGTTTTATTACTCTGCATATTTATGAGGGTTGGTTTATTCGGATGCGTTGAGAGAGAGCCATTTGCCATTTTTACTTTGCCTTTCATAGTGCTCTACGTTTTTCCCTTGCTTTGTTCTGCACCAGTGTTTGTGCAGGTAATCAGGGTACTGCTGCTGAGGGAAAACAGGGTGCAAAACAGAGTGTGTGCAAGTGCAATAGGAGAGATGCTAAAGAGACAACTGCAAAGTACTCAAAGGAGAGAGTTCATTGAGGTGGTAGATCAGTGCTTGATACTGCATGTAAAATTTCTGTTGATTTTATCTCATTTCACAGAGTTATAGAATCATAGAATGGTTTAGGTTGGAAGAGACCTCAAAGATCATCCAGTTCCAACCCCCCGCCATAGGCTGGGACACCTCCCACTAGATCAGGACACTCAAGGCCTCATCCAACCTGGCCTTGAACACATCCAGGGAGGGAGCAGCCACAACCTCCCTGGGCAACTCATTCCAGTGTCTCACCACCCTCACTGTAAAGAACTTCCTCCTAACATCCCATTTAAATCTCCTCTGTACCAGTTTAAACCCTTTACCTCTCATCCTGTCATTACAAGACCTTGTGAATAGTCCCTCCCCAGCCCTCCTGTAGGCCCCCTTCAGATACTGGTAGGCTGCTATAAGGTCTCCTTAAAGCCTTCTCTTCTCCAGGCTGAAAAGCCCCAACTCTCTCAGCCTGTCCTCATAGCAGAGCTGCTCCAGCCCTCCGATCATCTTCATGGCCCTCCTCTGGACTCTCTCCAGCAGTTCCATGTCCTTCTTGTGCTGGGGGCTCCAGAAATGCACACAGTACTCCAGGTGGGGTCTGATGAGAGCAGAGTAAAGGGGGAGAATCACCTCCCTTGCCCTGCTGGCCATGCTGTTCTTAATGCAGCACAGCACACTGTTGCTGTCTGGGCTGCGTGTGCACACTGCAGGCTCATGTTGAGCTTTTCATCAACCCAGACCCCCAGGTCCTTTTCTTCAGGGCTCCTCTCCAGCCTTTCAAAACATTTGGAAAGGCACATAAGTGACCTAAAGAAATCCTCGTAGGCTGTCCTGGGCTCAGACATATTTGTTCCTTTGGATTTAGCTGCAGTGCTCCATACTGTACACTTTAACTCCACTGGTGAATATATTTGGGTTTCTTGCAGAGGTTCTTGGTCTGCTGGACTGGCTGTAGTGGGAGGTGTGGGATGTCCACACCAGGTGCCTCCTCCGTTGCACCTGGAGAGGACCAAGTCAGGTGCTGGGAGGTTGCATGTTGCCCATGCAGAGCCAGCAATTTGGCTGCCCTTCCAAAACCCTACAAGCAGATGAGGTCATTGCCAAGGAAATTCCCTTCTGACAGGAGCAGGAAACCCAAAACCTGTCAGCTTTTTGCCACATGCTTTAGAAAATCCCTTCCATTGCTTCAGTCCTCAAAGGCTCCATCCCAGGCAAGATGAGCATCTGGCTGTGTTTCAGCCCAGGCTTTTGATGCCAGTCCCATCTGTGGCAGCAATGCATCAGAATAGAAACAAGTCCTGTAGTTTCCTCAGTATGACTCCCAGCACTGGCTGCTGGGTCTTTGAGAGGGCTGTGGGCACCAGAAACACTGAGGCCTCTGCAGGGGCTGAGAAGAGCTGGTCTGTTTATTCCCATGAAATAAATACTGAGGACAGAAGGAAGAAACAGGAGCTGGTACCATGTGTACCACGGTGGGTCGCACAAGCTGGGATGCTCCCACTGCTCTTGTTTGTTCTTTCCTCCATCTGCTCTCCTTTCTGCTTCTGCCAACTCTTGCTACAGCTCCTGAGCCCCTTCCTGCTCACTCCAGCAAAGCCCAAGATCTTGGCGCTGGCAGTAGGAGCCATGGCAGCAGCAAGAAGATGCCCCAGAGGTTCTGACACCTTGGCCTTTCTTGTCTCCTCTTCTAATGCTGCTGGCTTGGTGTCTCTTCTCACTCACTTTGCTCTCCTACCGATTTCTCAGGTTTTGAAGAATGTGGGCTTTGCCTGTCAGGGCAATAAACAGGCAAACACATCTCACATCAAAGGCTCCAGCTGTGTTGGGCAAGCTGCTGTGCTGTGGGACTGGAAGGGATGAGTGCAGCATGTTCCTCTGCACGTGAGTTTGCTGAGCTGCAGCCATAGGATGACCTTCACATGGTGGGACAGCTGCCCCTGACTGCATGAGACTGCATGTCGTACTGGAGCAGTCACACTTGATCAGACCAAATGTCTATTCAACCCCATGGCTTGTCCTTGCTAGCAGCAGATACCATGGAAGGAGAGGCCTCCCACCTCTAGGGACCCAAAGGACCTCCTGGGCAGGAGTTAATGTCTCTGTAGGCAATAGCTTTTAAATTATTTTCCTTTCACAACTTTTTACTGCCATGCTTTGAAGCTGTGGCCAGCACTGACAGCCTCTCATGGCAGAGCTCCATTCTGTAACAACACACTCTGTGAAAGCAGCTCTCTCTTTTGGAGCTGCCATCTCCTGCTTTTGCTCCATGCCCCAAGGTGCTGGCTGGGAAAAAACAGTGAGCAGTCATGGCCTATTTGCTGTCCCCAGGCTTCCTCTATCATCTCTTCCTTCAGCTGTGCTGAAAACCCTTATTTTTTTCCTCTGATGTTACAACCGCTCTATACCTTTGACTAACCCTACACTCACTGCCAGCCTTTCTCCTTGTTGAGGGGCAGGGGGGGAGCAGAAAATCATGTGGCAGCCCAGCTGCAGGCACACAGTGCCTCACCATAGCGCTATGATGAGTGCTGGGGAGGAAAACGGTCCCCAGGGGGCTTGCCTGCAGGTATGGCATGGCACTGCAAGCCTCAGCACAGTGTCAGCCTGCAGGTACCTGCTGCTACTTGCCTCGAGTGCTGGGCAGGAGATTGTCATGGGTACATTTCATGGTAATGGCTCGGAGCTGCGAGTACCCTTCCATCAGTAAAGCAACACAGCACAGCAGCCCAGTGCACACGCAGCCTAATTAGGACACTAATGAGTTTTTAAAATAATGACGTTCCATAAAATCTTTCCAGCTTTGTGGGGTAGGCTGTCACCCTTGTCTTTTGATGCCAAGGCTGAGAGCCCCTTACCTGGCCTGAGCTGGCACCTCCAGCTGCCTGCAGTGAGCTGCTGCTGCCAGATTGGCACACAGCTGTGCTGGCTGCTAGCACCGAGCCAGGGGCAATGCTCACACCTTATCTCAAAGCCCTTTGCACAGACACTTTTCTTCTTCACACAGCCAGTAACTTTGAACTGCACAAGGTATTTTTAGACCTAGCTTTGAAGCGCTTTAGGTCTGCAATTGGGTGATTCAGCTGCCAGTGCTCTTTACTTTAGTTTTACATTTAAACCAGGCAATTACAGTCCTGGTGGCTATTTAGAGACCACATTTCCTCGTCATGCTGTCATGCAGTTTGCACATGGCATTGTCCATAAAGAAGTGCTTTCTGCACCCAGCTACGTGCCTCAAGGTTTTCCAAAGCGGGTGGACAATAAAGCTCTGGGCTGTCACTGCTCTATTCCCCTGGCTGTTTGCAAAACTACCTTCCTGTCACCTTTGTAACATCACCTTATTTCAGGACAATCCGGCACACTCTGCCAGAGATGCTCCCCAGGATGACGGCTTGCAATGGATTGCTGCAGGATTCGGGTCATGGCCAGAGCATAAGGCAGCATTTTCTCCCTAATGAAAGCCTTTCTCACAGCTTTTTTTCCTTTCAGAGGAAGAAATCTCCACAGCTCATAGAGCCATTTGTACTTGTTTAATGATGCTCAAGACATTTATCTTGGGTAACGGTTCTGCTTCAGCTCCCTGTTTACTTCAAGCCCACTTATTTATAACATCCTTTCCTCCAGTTCTTGAATCCTTCACCTGCACAAACATCTCCTTTAGATCATCTTTATTGAATACAGTTAAGTGTAGCTCACGGGGTTATTGAATTACAGACATAAACTTACCAAAATGAGATAAATCACTCACACATTAGCCTCTATCTATTAAACACATTTCACCCTAAGGCTTTTTTCCACCGAACAGATACTGTATAGCAAGCATTTGAATCCTTGAAGTAGCTATTGCAGGCTTCTCCCCAGGAGAAGGCACATGATGGGAATGCAGCAGCCCTCTCTGAAGGAAACTTTACTGTCTAAAATATTTATCAGAAATAACATCCTCTACGTAGGGCTGGAATGGTAAGAGCTTGAGATGGAGCCTGAGCTACATTTGCTCATATTTGATTCTCTTTCATGCAGCCCAATATTAAACAGCCTTGTGTACGTGCCATCAGCATCCCTAACATCTGCCTCTGCCCAGCCCACAGCACTGGGGGGGCAATTCCCACCCTGGAGTCACTTGAGCTTGATTTGGGGTGGTGTCAGCACTGGGAAGCATCGATACCATTGGAGGTGCAAATGGCACTCATGTGTGTGATCAGCCTCACTCTGGTGGGGAACAGCACACTCTGGTGCTGCCCAGCCCAAACCATGCCACCTCCTTGCCTACCCTGCAGCACCCTCAGGTTTTGCAAAACACCACTGCAGAAAAAAAAAGCTGCCTCACCCCTTCTCCTGTCTGAATCCCTGCATGCTTCAGGACCCCCCTCAAACTCACTCAACACCATGGGCCGCACTTCTGGCTGCAGCACCTCTGGGCCATGCACAGCAGCTGCTTCTTGTGAGTGCACCACATACAGTGTGCTGGAACCAAACCAGGTGGGTAGCTCCCCTTTCACAGACTTTGTGTTCAGACTGAGGGGTTTATGGCATGCTACACATGCATTTGTCTTCCAAACTCATATTCCAGCTTGGATTTTCCCTGTTCCTGCGAGGTAAGTGGAGGATGCTGGTTTACTAACACCATGTGGTGCAGCATGGCTTAGCTCATTAAAAACACAAACCTCTTTGATACCATTTCTTCTCATTCTGACTGAATTAAGCTAATTTTGTTTTTAATCCTGGAAAACAAAAATATGGCTAACAACTTTAATGCTTGTATTTTATGTTGATCGATTTTTATTGCCTTCTCTCCATGTGGAAACTAAAATTCCTCTTAGAACCACTCTATAACATTTTAAGCAGAAACCAGCTCCCAGTTTATCAGAGCAGTTGCCTGGTGCCTGTTCAACCAGTTTCCCACTGCCCACCCCTCCTGGGTACTGCACACACCTGAATTGGCCAGGCAAGGACACAGAAATAAATCCCCGTGGAAGCTGAGAACAGAACTGTGCCTTGGGGCACACACTTAGCTTCAAGCAACACAGGCCAACAGGTGCTCTGGAAGGCAATTGTACATCATCAGGGGGTCTTCTCCTTTAGTCCCCCTTTAAGCAATTTGATAGGCTTCCGAGTGTCCATGTACTCTTCAGATTTTCAGTCAGGGAAAAGGATGTTATCCAGCAGATTAGCCCTTCTGACAGTGGGTCCCTGCAGCATTTCGAGTCAACATTGTCCTGTGGAGCCCCAGGGTTCAGATCAGCCAGCATGACTCACCAGCACCTCACTGTCCATGGCTGCTGCCTGTCCTCATTCTCTCAGACCCAACCAGCAAAGCCCGTGCCTCCCAGGGAGCTGGAGAAGCGTGTGATTGCAAATGACAGGCTCACCTCTTCACCCATAGAGCGAGAGATGGATCAGCTCTGATCAAGCAGCTGCTCATCATCCCCAGGCACTGCCTGCCTGTCACTCAGGAGGCACAGGCTGCTCTGTCAAAAGTCCCCATGAGGCTCTTACAGCAGAGACTCCAAGGCAACTAGGGGGATTTTCAAACCAGCTGATTTTGTCCGACATGCAAATAAATTGCATGGATAACTTACATACCCACGGCTGGTGGTAGTGGAATGTATATGAGGAGCTTATACATGGATTTCCAAGTTCCTGGGCTGAGACACCATACTCCTCACCTTTTTCTGATCTTCTGAAGGTAAGATGGGGTAGAAAGCCAGGGCAAAGCTTGAATCGCATGCACAGAATGCTTCAGGTGTGCCTAAGCTGTGTATATGCTCTCTGCACTGAAGTGAGCACACCTCAAAGCAGAGCCACCATGGTGATCACTTATGGCACCCAAATGCAAAATTAACCTTAAACAATAGAATAGAATAGGCCAGGTTGGAAGAGACCTCAAAGCTCATCCAGTCCAACTTATCACCCAGCTCTATCCAATCAACTAGAGCATGGCACTAAGTGCTCCATTCAGTCCTTTCTTGAACACCACCAGGGATGGTGGCTCCTATTCCAATGCAAATCACTCTCTCTGTGAAGAACTTCTTCCTAATATCCAGCTTATACGTCCCCCAGCACAACTTGTGACTGTGTCCCCTCATTCCGTTGCTGGTTGCCTGGGAAAAGAGACCAACCCCCACCTGGCTACAACCTCTCTTTAGGTAGTTGTAGACAGCAATGAGGTCACCCCTGAGCCTCCTCCTCTCCAGGCTAAACAACCCCAGCTCCCTCAGCCTCTCCTCACAGGGCTTATGCTCCAGGCCCCTCACCAGCTTTGTCACCCTTCTCTGGGCATGTTCCAGCACCTCAACATCTCTTGAATTGAGGGGACCAGAACTGGACACAGTACTCAAGATGTGGACTGACCAGTGCCAAATACAGGGGAAGGATAACCTCCCTTGTCCTGCTTGCCACACTGTTCCTGATCCAGGCCAGGATGCCATCAGCTCTCCTGGCCACCTGGGCACACTGCTGGCTCATGTTCAGCCTAGTATCTACCAGCACCCCCAGGTCCCTCTCTGCTTGGCTGCTCTCCAGCCACTCTGTCCCCAGCCTGTAGTGCTGCCTGGGGTCATTGTGACTAAAGTGTTGAACCCTGTATGTAGCCTTGATAAATGTCATCCCATTGGCCTCTGCCCACCCATGCAGTCTGTCCAGGTCCCTCTGCAGGGCCCTCCTATTCACAGCTTTCTGGGTATCTCCATATTCTGATCACAGGATATCAAGGGTTGGAAGGGACCCAAGGAGATCATCAAGTCCAACCCCCCTGCCAGAGGATGACCACACAATCAAGCACAGGTCACACAGGAACACATCGAAACAGGCCTTGAAAGTCTCCAGAGGAGGGGATTCCACAGCTTTTCTGGGGAGCCTGTCCCAGTGCTCCGTAACCCTTAAAGAAGTTCCCCCTCGTGTTGAAGAGGAACCTCTTGTGCTTCAACTTACACTCACTGCTCCTTGTACTATCACAGGGAGCAAGTGAGAAGAGCCTGTCCCCACCCTCCTGACCTGCCCTGAGATATTTATAAACATTTATTAAATCCCCTCTCAGTCTTCTCTTTCCCAGACTAAAAAGCCCCAGGACCCTCAGCCTCTCCTCATAAGGCAATGCTCCAGTTGCCTAATGGTCCTTGGGGCCCTCTGCTAGACCCTAGACAGATCCCTGTCCCTCTTGCACTGGGGAGCCCAAGACTGAATACAGTATTCAAGATGAGGTCTCACCAGGGCAGAGTAGAGGGGAAGGAGAACCGCCCTTGATCTGCTGGACACGCTCCTCTTAATACACCCCAGGATCCCGTTGGCCTTCTTGGCCACAAGGGTGTTATCTCATGGTTAACTTGTTATCCACCAGCACTCCCAGGTCCCTCTCCACAGGCTGCTCTCCAGCAGATCACCACCCAGCCTGTACTGGTGCAGTTTATTATTCCTCCCCAGGTGCAGGACTCTGCACTTGTCCTCGTTGAACCTCATTTGGTTCCTCTGTGCACAGCTCTCCAGCCTGTCCAGGTCTCACTGGACGGCCAAACAATTTATTCTATTGTCTTCCTTACCTCGTTAATAGGAAGAAATCACCAAGGTAGAGCTTGTCTGGTGTAAGAAGCCTCAGAGGTCCCCACATATATCTGAGAAACCCCATAAACAGCAAAACAGTTTTAATTTTAAAAGCTCATCCATAAGAATAGCTCTGTGTACATTCTGCCAGAATGCTGTGGGAAGACCAGCTGCTGGATACTAAAGGCAACTCTCCTTAAACCAGGCACACAAATACAGGATGTGGCCAGATTTTGGCACAGTGAAATGGAGAAGGAATGAGTTCATATTGAAGGCACAAGTACTGTTTGTACCTCAGAGAGTGAGGCAGTACCTGTTTGCGTCCTGGTGTAAATGCCTTTGGGAAAGGAGTAAAAGGGCATTCCATAAGCATCTGCTCAGGGATTTTCAATTCTCATCTCACCACTCTTGTATGTGCTCCTCTTACACAAATCCCTACTACATCTCTCCCCTTTCCTCAGTCAGCTGGTTGCAATTCTTACTTAGCTGGTGGGGTGGCAGAGAAGCTGCTGCTCTTCACTGTGGGTGAGGCATCAGACAAATCCAAAGCTCCCACAAATACTGAACAAAGGCTTGCTTGAGCACATGGCAGCATTCCCACAGCCCAGGGGGAAGAAATAGGAACATTTCCTGAAAGCGGATGCTGGAAAGACCCTTGGTGCTTCTGTGGACATGGGGTTAGGTGCCAACATGTGCCATGCTGCTCAAATAATAAGCACTCCTGCACTAGCACTTTCTCCAAATCCTCTGGCCCAGATGGGAGTACCCAGGCCACCTAAGTAGGACTAGAAATGCAAAGGGATATTTAAAGTCAGTGTGAGGGCCAAGGAAGGACACCCTAATCCAGGCAGGCTGAAAAACATTTTTCAAGATCTTGTGTGAGAACTTTAAGAGCAGTGATGGACCTTGTCCAGATTCCCATCCTGGGTTGCATCTGGTTTGTGTCACCTTAGGGCAATGGCTTCATTAACATTAGTGCTGGTGCCAAGCTCTACAGCACAGGATGCCTTTAGCTATAGACAGTCCTCTGCAGATAACTCCTTTCTGCCATAAATTAAGCCAACTGCTAATATAAAGGCTGCTTAAAATCCTTGAGGAGAGGAACTTCTCACAAGAATCCCCATGGAAGAACCTTTGTTTCTGTTTTGCATTCAAAGGGTAAGCCACTTTTTCTCTACCTCTCCTACTGCTAGAACACAGTTTGCATATCTCATCGTTCAGATGTCTCACATTATTTAACAAAGTGTGCTATATCCATAGCTGTGACAAGCAAATTGCACTGAATTGAGCTTATCTACCTTATCTCAAGGGATGCTGACTACTAAATTGACTCAGAACTGGCACCCTGAAGCACTGTCCTCACTCAGGCTAGAGGAAAATGCTGAGATGGTTGCACTACCCCCAAACAAAAAAAACCCCAAAAAAACAACCCAAACCCACAAAAAAAACCCCAAACCCTGCTCTTTTCAGACATGCAACTAAGGTAGTGTGTATGGAGCACATTACTCAGTTCTTCTGCAGAAAGTAAACTCAATTTAAAACAGCAACTATACCTAGTCCAAATGGCTGGTCTGCATCTTGACCACTGGCTCAAATAAATCATTTGTCTTCCCTTTCTGATACACAATAACCAGTAGGAGATCCTGCAGGCTCCATCCCACTCTATTATCTCACTCAGTGGCAGTCAAACTGCATAACCATACCCATAAAATCACCAACAATGACCATACATGAAAAGCAAAGATCAAGGCTTGCTTTTCAGTGAAGCCAGGATGAGCTCAGAGGAGATACAACAGAAGCTGCTTATTGTTCAAAGAACTATTTTAGAAAGAAATCAATGGATGCTGGGGAACAGCACAAGTAATTTCTTCATCTAAAACCCTTACCTGCAACTTGCTCCAATCATTGTTCTAACTAACTGCCACCTCTGTTGTGGCCTTAGTCAACAGACATAGAAGGTGAAAACGACAGAACAGCTTTCAAGATGGCTTCTGACAGAACTTAAGGCCATTTCATATGACTCCTCCATGCTTCACTCACACTGCTTGTGTTTTGTCACCTTGTTTCAGATGGCAAAGGAAGAGTTGATAACTCTTCTTATAAAATAACACCCTACTGATCAGTCTTACAGCAATGGGCTGCTCCATGATGTAGAGAATCAGTTTTTCCCCTCCCTCTGACTGCTGTTCCCATCACTAATGCTGGAACTGTTTTTAGAAGGCATCATTGCAAAAACTTATTTAACTGGGTCCTTTCTCGGGTATGTCAAATACAGAGCTGCCAAAAGCTAGGCTCACCAGGAGCATCAGGGTGAAAATACAACAGTGCATTCACCCTCACAATCCAGCTTGTGGCCTGTTTTCATCATAAAACAATTTGGCTTTAATCAGAGCACCAAAGACAGGCTCCCGGATTCCAACTATTTCAAATACGCTCAGATCAGTCCAGATAATTGTTGGTGAAAAATGAAAAGCTTTGAAATTCTTGAATCTATTAACAAAAGCTGAGCTAGGTGAGGAAAGAAGCCCAGCTCACACGCTGGCTGCTGCATGCCAAGCTGCCACCTCGCTCGCAGGAACTTGCTAGTCTTCTATCTAAAGTTCTGAAAGATGTTTGCTTTCTCCCCTTTCTGTAACCCTCATATAAAAAGCCCCTCCCAGTGATAAGATCATTTTGGTTTCTTTTAAAAGCAGTTCAGGAAAGTGATTTAGAGCCTTGTCCTCAGTATTCTGAAAACAAGTATAAAAAAAACCTGCAGAAGGTTATTTGACACGAATGACAAGATTAGCCTTATCTGCAACAGAAATATGCAGATGGGCTTGAAGGCATAAGAGATTACACCAAGCACTGAAAAACATTTTCTTTCTGCAGTTCTAGAGAAAGAAACCTCAAATTTCTCCTCCAAAACCAGCTGACTCCAACATCAGAATAAACCAAATGCTAAAATGTCACTTCCCTGCAGGACTTCAGTTGGCAATACACCTACCAAAACTGGAGTAAGAATAAAATGAAATACTGAGCAGCAGACAAGACTGTGATTTAGTTTTGTTTAAATTAGTTGGTAAGCTGCATCTTCATCTAAAACACCATTTTAACAGAAAAAATTAATTTGATCACAAACTAACAGCATGAGTCTTCTTTGTTAGCTGGATGAATTTCCCTGTGCAAAAATTAAGCCAGCCAGATACTTCAAGAAAGCATTGATGACAACACAATACACTCATATCAAGTAAGTTTTGCACTAATATGAATAATATTAGCTACGTAAGCAAGGTGGGTGTTTGGTCTCCTCTCCCAACTAATAAGGAACAGGACAAAAGGAAACCTCTCCCATTTCCAAGGGGGCCTAAGTTTGCTCTCAGGAAAAATATCTTCACTGAAAGGGTTGTGAGGCACTGGGAACAGGCTGCTCAGGTAAGTGGTGGGGTTTAAATACCAAACAGAGGTGACACTGAGGGACTTGGCAGTGCTAACAGCTGGACTTGATGATCTTAAAAGGTTTCTTCTAATCTAAATGATTCTGTGATTCTTAGTACACAACAGAGCTAGTGCCATTTTATGAACACACTGTACTTTTTTCCCTACTATTAAAAAAAAAAAATCCTTCTCCTTTTTCCACCCACTTGTATGAAAAATTCCTGTGAAATACTGCTTTTCGGGACAATCTCATACAGATAGATGATGGGACACCACAGTGATGCTGTTGATAAAAAGGAATACAGACAAAGGTCATATGCAGATTTATGAAAAATAAATTTATTACATAACACCTTGTTTTAACAATGTTTGATTTTTTTTTTTTAATTCAGAATACTTGTGTCATTCATGTAAAATAGTTTGATACAGTACATTGTATGTAAGTTTTCCCCCATAAATTCTAAGGCTCTCCTAACACCTTTGATCCTCTGCTGTAGGAATGGCACCCCTAAACGACGTGCGAATGTTTAAAACAAAAAACTTTAAAAAAAAAAATTAACTGAAGAAAATTTAAAATCCACTACACCAAGCTGGTTCTCAAAAAATCATGACAAAATATCTGAATGGATGCCGCACCTTTTGAGGAAATATCATTCATGCTTTTTAAATCCCAAAGCATGCTCACAAATCATTAACACCAACAGGGGAAAAAAAAAATAAAACACTGTCTATGACAATCATTTTAGTTTGTTTGCTGAAACAAACATGTTTATATCAATGACAACATACTTATTTTACTATCAAATAGCAGCTTTAATACCAGTCAAGTCATAGATTTAAAACCAAAAATGAAACCTTATGTTGAAAATTAATCTTTGGGACTTCTGTAATTGCTGGGAAAAAATGCAAATGTCTTCATTTTCGTAAAAAAAAAAACCCACAAAAAACCCCCCAAAAAAAACCAACCCTCATTGTAGCAATTGTCTCCATCATAAAACGCTGATCTAGGTGGAAAATGAACCAACCCACAAAAGTCACTAAAAATAAATGTCTATCAAAATTGTCTCAATTGGAGTCACGGTTAGTTTGCTTTTTTGCCATGGTAACATATACTGTATGCTTCAAGTACCAGTTCAAAGATGTTGTGTACTATTGGTCTGATAAAGTTGTCACATCAAGAGAATTCACCACATACGACAACAAAAATGCTTGCCCCTAGCACATTTCACAGCTTCAACTGCTACAGACTGTCACTGAAAAAAATAAAATGCATCGGTCAGTCTGAACCATGTCAAGTAAACTATGGAAGTAGCATATCCACAACATAAACTGTGCTAGCACTTTCTTTTCAAGTCTAACCCCAAAAACAGGTACAATTTGGGAGCCACTACTCCGCTCTGTGGAAGGGGGTGGATCGTGGCGGTCGGACAGGTTGGAGGTGTGGTTTTACAGTACATTCTTGTGGCCCAAGCCAGGTTTCCAGGCAGGCAGCTGTGGGGCTGGTCCTGCAGCATTAGCAACAGTGCATTGACATTGTGGGGATGCAGCTCAGTACCGGTGCGTCTGATGTGAGTACTGTGGTGGCTGCTGGGAGGTAGTTGAATATCCCATGCTGCTCTGCGGCTGCGATGTGCTTGGTCCGGGGTTGGGGTACGCAGCATGGGGGTTGGAACGCTGCAGAAGGGTAAAAACAGAGGAAATACAATCCTTGCTAACAGGTACATCACAAGACAGTTTTTGGCTACTGATTTATTTCAACAGGTACAAAGCACTACACCATCTGAAAGCAGCTGCACCTCCAGGCTTCTTTTTGCTTCCTCCAATTCCAGCAGGTGCAGGTATGGACATCAGGAACACCAGACTAGAAGGTGACAGTTACTACCCTTCAGTCATCCATCCTATCTGCCTCTGTGAAGCTACAACCATCATAGGTAAACCTCCAGCCAATCCTGCAGATGATTACAACACACCTGCCACCATTCATGGAAGTGGTCTTCTCCACTTGCTCTTTGCAACTACTGAGAAGGTATGTTAGGCTACAGGTCCAAATGGTGTATCTTGCCATGTGGCATTACTCTGGAGGTTTTCCTATACACAGGACATGCTTGCCACTCTTTTGCATGACCACAGATTAAAGACTGGAGAGTTATACAACAGCCACATCCTTCTCAGTGGAACCAGGTATTTCAGAAGGAAATAGCCACATATTGTAGCTTGGGCAGTTCAGGTTGGACATCTTGGGGAGGGCGGAGGCAGTGAAACAGTAAAAAATTTTTAAAATTTGCTGAGAGATCAGTATAGCTCTAGAAGAACTTGCCCAGAGAGGCTGTGAAGTCTCCATCTATGGAGGGTTTCAGCATTCAACTGAACAAATCCACAACTGACCTGATCTAGCATCAGCAACAGTCTTGCTTCAAGGGGAATACTGGACTAGACAGTGTCCAGAGGGAATATTGGACTAGATGGTGTTCAGAGGGAATATCGGACTAGATGGTGTCCAGAGGCCCCTTTCAACCAGCATTTGGTACAATTATGAGTGTAGCATTGATCATTGCAAGAAACTCTGAGCCAACTATCAACTGCCTACTTCAATTTTAACCTAAAAGTTAGGTATTTACATACCATGCATTAGAAAGAAAAAAAGGGCTGCATGTGAGATTTTCAGTGTAATGTAAGGCCCCTTAATAGCACTTAACATTTCATTAAATGAACAAAACTTCAGTACATTATTGTGCTACTTTATATTCATGTTAAGGTTTGCACACACATACACAATTTTGCAGCATTTAGAAACTGCTGTGCAACTTCTGAACTCTTGATACAACACAATGTATTAGGATTTTCAGAAAGAGGTTCTTCTAGTAAAGGACTGGAAAGTTTTCTCAGGTGAATAATCCAGGACTAGGGTATTGCTACTAAGACCTGAATATGTAAAACTATGATGAAACAACATCCTGAAAAAGTAAGATATTCAAACGGCTTTACAGATTTTAAAAGTCACAACATAAAATAACAAATAACAATTCCACTTTGTCCTGTCATTCAGCATTTAGAATGGAAGCTGCAATCAGGATACTAAGATGATGGTGGAAATGGAAAAGCAAACTACTTTTAAACTTTTTTTTAACATTAAGGCCACAAGGATGATCAGAGGGCTGGAGCACCTCTTCTGTGAGGACAGACTGAAAGAGTTGGGGCTGTTCAGTTTGGAGAAGAGGAGGCTCCCAGGTGACCTTATTGTGGCTTTCCAGTATCTGAAGGAGGCCTACAGAAAAGCTGGGGAGGAACTTTCTAGGCTCTCAGGGAGTGACAGGACTAGGGGGAATGGAGCAAAGCTGGAGGTGGGGAGATTCAGACTGGATGTGAGGAGGAAGTTCTTCAGCATGAGAGCGGTGAGATCCTGGAGTGGGTTGCCCAGGGGGGTGGTTGGGACCACTTCCCTGTAGTTGTTTAAGGCCAGGCTGGATGAGGCTGTGGGCAGCCTGATCTAGGGTAGGGTGTCCCTGCCCATGGCAGGGGTGTTGGAACTAGATGATCCTTGTGGTCCCTTCCAACCCTGACTGATTCTATGATTCATGCTCATAGGAGTGAGCTAATTCTCTGGAGCTGTACAGCATAAAGGGGAAGAAATGCCTGGACTAGCACTTAATGCCAGTGGGAACAAAGCAGCACTGCCGAATGGCACTGTTAACACAGTGACTGAACTTTTGTGACATTTGCCTTCAGTCCTGAGAGACAGACCAAGTCATTCATCAACAGAAGTGCTGCAGCTCTGGGTCACCCTTCTCAACATAACAAATGTACTTCAGAGAGGAAAAGTCCCCGAATATTTTCCCCCAAGCATGGCTCTTGTATGTAGCAAAGACACAAGTTCAACCATTTTAAAACTGACCATTCATGTCAGTTGTAAACATTTTATGCCTCCTGACTCCTAAACCAGACCTTATTTTAAGACAGAGGAAATTAAAAATCATTGGACTCTTTCATGACACCAGCACAACACATGGCTTTGGTTTAAGAACAAACGTAAATATCCAATCCCTTCTAAATACCAAGAAGCATCCAGAGGGTTATCATAAACAAAAGCTCGGAGTAGTGGAATTGCTCCAGTCTGTTTAATCACACTGCCTTTGGAAGTGTCACGTTGCACATTTAAACAAGAAGGCAAGGAAGTCTGTGTGCCATGTGTCTACTATTTTTATGCATGGCAGGAAAGGATACAAGGTCAACTTGCCCTGCAGAGAATAATTTTACTTCTGAATGGATGGAGAAACTGTCTTTGTGTGCCTTGCCCAGGAGATGGCAATCCTTCTTCACCAGCTTTACGTGGGGAATTTGAGCAAATTAAATGAAGAACAAAGGAACAGGTGTTTGATTAAAACAGAGCTGTATTGTAATATTTGTTTTCCATCTCCTCAAGTTGCAGGATTAGAAGCAAAAAATGTGAGGAATTTTCTTCAGGGAGACCTGAAACCAGCAATCGGCTGTTTTTACTGCTATTGTTCTAGTGCCAGCAAATTCGTGTTTCCTCCCTTGGTTACCATGTTTGGTACCTCAATCAGAACAAATCTAGCCACTGCCTTCTTGCAAGATCGGGGGAAGGGTGATTGAGGGAGAGAGATGCACTTTTGAAAAACAGGTGTTCTGCCTCGAGAGACAGCAAATAAATTAATCTGGAGCAGTCAAGTTGCCAACAAGAAAGTCCTGACACAGAGAAGTAGCAGCTATCACCCTTCTCAAGGCAGTGTTCTGAAATTATGTTTGTGACAAGAACTGCCTCCAGCTATAATCTCAGGATAGATATTTGAGAGTATGAAAGTTTTGATGAACACAAGATGAAAAGAAAGCAAAGTCAACTCCTGCTAAGGCAATTTGAGTCTTCCGACCTCAACTAGCAAACCTCTTGCTCACAGAAGCAGAAGCTAAGTTTGTTCAAAATGCCAAGCTGCAGCAGTAAAATAAGGTGAAAGGTGTGTAAAAAGGACATGTAAACTGGGCTCTCTGACACAGTACATGCAAACCCTGCATCCATCATCTTCAACATGTGATGCAACATGAGGGAACGATTAAGAGTTATGGCTGTATTTGCCTTCTTGAAAATATACACACAGAACAGAAGGGATAGAAAGAACCAGCTAAAGGGCCAAAACAGTGCTGCATCACTGATTTCCAAGTGGAGAGGGATGAAGCTCCCATACTGGAGTGCATTGTGATGCACAGACTAAAAGAAAGAGGATGTTAATTCTAGAGGCTCTCCATACTGCAGCACTAGAGTTAAAACTGACCACTATTTTCCAAAGGCTCAAAAATTTACATCATTCAAGGAGAACGGCTTGAAAATTTATATGCTACTGATGTCCTGGGACAAGCTAAGCAAAAGCACTTGAGGACTATATGAAAGGTCTCACAATAAAGATCCTGAAAATCACCTTCTTTTACATTTTTTCTGTGCTTTCAAGTTTTGGCCAATGCTGGAAACATACAGATTTACTAAACATAAAGGCTCCCCAGGCAGCCTTTAAGGAGAGTACCTGTGAGATTTTAAGATGGACTCTGAAATGCAAGATGCCAAAACCTTTTGATAGTGTTTCTCCATAAATACCAAACTGTGAAAAACAAGTTGACAGCAGTAGTTTTACTGACACCATTCTTTAACTCTCCCTAAGTTTTGCTACATAATACAAGCATAGCTAAATTGGTTTCCAATATTAAGGTCTCAGATTTAGATACTAAACTCTATATTAATTATAAACACTGCCAGTAATGCCTGAAGTCCCCATCTTTTGATTTCTTCCAAGACTCTTCCCAACTGACGTTCTGTACTATGCATTCCGTGTGAAGTGGTATGTAATAGTTCCTGCAGACTAAAGTTTCCTCCAGCATGCCTCCTCTTGAGACATTCCTCTCTCTAAAGCTTTCAAAATCTGCCACATCTCTAACTACTTCTATCCATATTATCTGAAGTCTTCCTTGCTCCTTTTCTCTGATTTGTTACTTTACGTTCACTAAATCTATGTCTTTCTTAAGGGGACCCAGGCCAAACCACCACAGTCCTATCTTCTCCTGTCTGCAGCAGTAAGCTCATCCAAGCCCACAAATTCAGGTACTATTCCCTAGCACCCAGGGACAACTCTTGGATATTTTTCTGCTCCAAACTCTTCTGATATCCTAATGTCTGACCACAAGCTCAAATGCGGCAAGGCTAGAATAGTTTCACGTTTTCCTCAGGACTTTTTTTCCTACACTCCTCATCTTCCTCACATGCTGATCATCACCTCACCTGTATCTTCAGATCTGTAACACTGGGCTTACACAACCTGGAATCTCCTGTGCTCTTCAAAAGAAATTATAACAGCATGTTTGTTATCCAAAAGACTGCTTTCCCATCCATTTGTCCAGTTAAAACCTCTGTTCAAACTCTTAGGTCACAGCTCGTTTACTGTAATATCCTTTGTCTCCTATCATTACTGGCTTGTCCAAATAAGGAATGGTATTTTTAGGTCATACAGAGCTCAGCACAACAGGCTCCTGGTCCACAGTCAGAGTTTCTTAACATGAAGGTAACAAAACCACTAACTGTAAAAATTTCTGATCTTGGGTTTCCTCACTGTTAACCTAGCAATCATCATCATAACAATTAACAGGCAAATCATCAATTAAATACGTCTGTAAAAACAGGTGAAATATTTTCAAAATACCAGTTAATACAGTGACATCTACAAAACTTCTTATTTTAAAGAAATGCTGCTGTAAAAATGACATCCAAATACACAACATATGAATAAAACAAATACCTGATAGTCTGAGGTCATAATAAGTCCACCTGAGGTAGTGGTAGGAGGAACAACTCTCACTTTTTTCAGTGGGGGTCCCTGTGTGTGACTGTTGTCTTGGTTTCCTGGATGACCAGTTCCATTAGTATGGTTATTGCCCTGCTGCTGCTGCTGGTTCTTCTCAATTGTTTAAACACAAAGAAAAATTTCAACTCAAAAGCAGTACATGAAATAACATGAAAACAGGAAATAGTGTGAAAGCCAGTGAAGCATGATGATACTGTTCTTCCAGTACTTACTTTGTCTCCTTTATCATCTGGTTCTTCTTCTGTTAAAAATTCTCGTTTTGGGTAAGGGATTTGACAACCTGCAAAAACACTGCCCCCCAAAAAAGTCTATTTATCACTGTATTAGAACAGAAGGGTTAGACCTGTAAGATTCATACTTTGCCCATGCTAGTTTCAAGTTGTCTGAGCCACAGCCACCTGTAACTACAGGAGCTTTCCCTGTTGTAATTCGATGGTATTCTAAACTTAGCAAACCTGTTTCTGTTTGATCTGCAGTTGCCTTCTACACACTTACTTAACTGCTATCAGTTTCTGGTAACCGGCAACCAAAGCAGTGCCTTGAGAGGTACACCAGCTCTTAAATAACTGCAACGGTACAAGGAGCTATCTTAATCTAGTTACCATACAGTTCACAATCTCAAAACTAACTAAAAATACTCCCGGAAACTCCACTGACTAAATAAAACCATCAGGAACAACTTTAAAAATAAGCAGAAATTTCGTCTGTGAACTCTTATCTCATGGTCCACACAAATTTGGTACTGCTAGTGCAAGCCAATATTTACCTGCCCTTGATGAGCAGAACACATTTATAGTAAAGTACATCTGTTAGCACTACAGATTATGTATTCACATCAAAACGACAACCTAAAGGTGACAAAATAGCCAAGCACTGTCCTAAAACTACTTTCTGTAAATCATTCACACAATAACATGAAATCATAGAGACAAGTCAGGAACTATTAAAAGTAACTCAGGTTTCAGTGAAATAATTCCATTTTTAATTAATTGCTTATAAACATAATAAATAAATTATTCCCTAAAAAATTATACATCATACACAGGACATACTAATAACTTTCCTATAAAAGTGTACAACCATGCTTTCTGATTATGCATTTGGGAGGGGGCTTAATTTTTAATGAAATAATTCATTGTCCCTGAACGTTCCTCCTTTTGTTAATCTCATTCCACAAACAAAAATGAGGAGTGTCTACAGAAAACGGATTTAAGTTGTTAAGGATGTCAGCACAGAGATACAGAGCTGATTTCCCCCACCCACTAGATTTACAACAAAGGCGAAGACACAAAAATGTAAACTAATTAAATTGTGTCATCTGGCATTTTGGAGCAGAGAAGTAGACCTGCAGGCACTTAGCTGTTGTCTACAAAGATCTGTAGCATGCATAATCAACCTGTCAGTGAATAACAAGATTAGTGCTGCGACTAATAGGATCAAAGTTCCATAAAGCAAGAGATTAATAAGAATGCTACTTAATTTTAAAAACCACAAATGGCATTTTAGTGGTTATAGCTTTCTTTGGTTGTTAGACAGTAAGTATTTAGCTCAGTGTTCACAAACATTTACAGCAGAGAGAATTTCTAAAGTGCCTCTGGATGCACTGATACGTTAATAAACCAACCACTTACTCGGATGTGGGAAGAGGATCTTCTAAGAAATAGGGATCCTGCATAGCCTGTTCTGAGGTAATTCTCTTTATTGGATCCATAGTGAGCAATTTCTGGAGCTGCACAAAACAAATAAAAATGCTCTGCATTACTGAAAGTGTTTACAGAAACTTCCCTGTTAATCCTGAAAGACATAGCTGATACAAATATGTCTGACCTCAAACTCTTAACCATAAATAGCAAAACCACATTCTTCTCTCTAGTGAAAGCAGTACTCCATTTCCCATCAAAGATCACCTATTTTCATTGCAAAGCCCACAACACTCAGTTTTAGTCACAAATATTGTAACAACAACAACAACAGCAGCTTTAGGGTCTGTTCCCTTCCCACAGGAAGATATAACAAGCCTGGTTTCTTCAACTAGCCTCATTTCACAGGACTCATCATCATATCCTTTTAAATTAAAACACTTTGTAGCAGTTAAAAGTGATTCCATGTCTAGTACTGCTTATTATTTAGTTCTGTCATATTGGTACAGCTCAACTGTCACCCACAGTATATTAAAGATGTAACATCAAGTCACTCCTTCCAAAATCTTTATGCTGGAAAAGCAAGTGGAAATCAACACATTCAAAGAAGCCTACCCATCCAGATAAGTTTTTAATCACCTGCTGTAGTACATCCTTCTTGAGTCTGACAAATGTAGACACGTGCTGTTCAAAAGACCAGTTTTGCAAAATTGTCAGTCGTAGCTGTTTTTATTGCATGAATGACGCAAATTACTCAAGGAGTCTAATAATATGGTCATAAAGGAGGCAGCTTAAGTCTGAGCTCTGGTTCTGCTGCACTAAGGTGAAAAACCTCAATCTGTGTCACAGCTGATGAATCAGGTATCAACTACACAAAAACAATCTTTCCAAAATGCCTGTGTTGGTTAATGACAATGAAGGTGACCACAAAGTTTGAGTATGCTAAAGACACGGCAAAATATAGTACTTTACAAAATAGTTCAACTCAGTTCAATTAAAAATCCAGCTAATCCTTACCTCTTGAGAAAACACATCTTACTCTCATTGGCAAGTAATAAGAGAGGGCCAAGAAGCACACTAAGTATTTGCTCAATGCCTAACTTGAAAAAACTGCATGCGAGATCCTACAGTAAGAGGCAGCAGAGCAAAAATCCTAAAGTAAAACACAGAGGTAAGAATAAAACTGACCTAACCAAAGCAAAGTGAAAATTTTCTATAAAAAGTTGCAAACATTGCTACTTCAAGGGACATACTATGTGAAATGCTTCATACACAAAGCCAGAAACTCATATTGAGTGTAACTCCAGATAATTTTTATCCATTTTAAGGAATAGCAGACCAGAGTAATTAGATTTAAGTCTGGCACTGAAATAGAAGGCATGCATTCTAAAAGTGTTTCTTACTCAGAAGGCCCAGTGTACATGCACGTTTTTTCCCATGCACCAGCAATTACTCTGTGGTACACAGATACCCTGGGCAAGTAACATTCATAAACAGCAGGAGCTTCAGATACAAACAGAAAAGGGAAAACAATGAGTTCTAATGTTTCACCATGGAATACAGCATCCAAGACAAAACTACACTGTGAGGTACTATCAAAGGCAATGATCTTTAAAAGAAATGCTAAGCTTTCAAATACTGATTTTGGTTTTAAAAAGTCATAGATCTTACAAGATATACACAAACTACCTATGCAAATAATATTAAATTCACATTTTCCATTCATAACTGTCATGGGATTAAATTCACCTTTTAATGAAGACCCAGCATCATGAACTATGTTTGAACTGGCTGTCTCCTTTCCCTGGCTATTAAGAGAGCATACACAACCATGAGGCAGACCTTCACACTGCAGATAGTTAAAAATTATGAAGTACATTTTCTCTCCTCAGCCTTCAGTTCTAATAGCATGTTAAGAACACAATAAATATGTATTACCACCATCAATCCAGTTTTGTTTTTCACATCATCAGCACAGACTCACAATGAGTTACTGCAGCTCTCTGACTCTGCATGTAGTCTTTGTAGAATATCACTTTGAACAGAATAGTTCTTGTTGCTCTCAAAAGCTCATAAAGCAATCCCAAGAGCCAGAAAAAGAGAAGGGGGAAAAACAGGAAAGAACTGCCAACATGCTGAAAAACATCAGCCAAAAATCATTGCAAATTCTGGCAATGTTTCAGGCAATTAGGTTATGAATTTGCCCATCACATGTTGACAGCACTGAACAAACTTGGTCATAATCTACAAAACAGAAAAACACAAACAAGCAAAGTTCAATGATTGTGCAACCATTACCACACAGAGGATCAAAATTCCTATTTTGTCCCCTTGCTCTGGTGACAGCACAAATGAATCTTCTATCAGTTATTACAAATGTTTTCTGTTTTAAAAACTGTTCAACCAAAAGGCCATCTAGCTGAATAGAGTGAACTACATGTATCAGCAATGAATGGGACTATTACAGCAGTTGATATGGACCACTATAACCAACTGGAAGATGAAGCACTGCTCAATTAGCCAAGAGCAGCAGCCACATACCCAGTTTTCAGGACATAAAAAAATGAGGGGAGGGAAGAAATAAAAGCAAGCTACAAAAGCAGGAAGAAGCCAATGTTGTCTCATGTAACAGGTCAATTCTGCATATGAAAAGAGGCCACGATTAACTAAAGCTGGGGAACAAAAATAATTTGGCTTTGGCACTAACAAAATTCTGGATTTATTAGTCCTGGAATTACTAATTCTGCAATATTTCCAAATAGTAAATATAAATAGTTTACCTGTTCTTGATGCAGAGAGTAAGAAAGGCAACATGACAGCTTGTGGAAACCTAAAACCTAGACTATCTCTGGAAGAACTGGTACCAACAAATGTACTGAGCTCGTTCAGGCTGTGGAGGGGTCCAAGGAATTCATCTGCAGTTCAGTCTACCCTCAAACTGAATGCAAACCTAAGGCACCTTCAAGTTCTGACAGCCTCAGAAAAGAGTTTTTAGACAATACTCTGGAAAGACTGGAGGTTTCATGTGCAATTTGATTTTCATTGCACTGTTTCAACAGAGAGCAGCAATTAAGAGTATCCCATTTGGGCTAAATAGTGCTAAACATCACAGTACTTTCCTCACAATCTCTATCTAAATGGGGCTGCTGCGATTATCAATTTCTAATTACTATTAATAATCGTGAGGAGGGGGGGTCCGGAATAGTCCCCCCGGGTTCTTTGGATGCTTGGTTGGCAAGGATAAATACACGAAATCCCTTGAAACACAGAATTAAACAGTGTAAACAGTCAGAACTTAGAGAACAGAGAACCTAATACAAAACAATCCCAACGGCGCCTGTAAAAGCCCACTAAACGCATGGTGGATACAATGTTTCTTCCCGAGAAAGAGGAAAGGAGGAGAATTTATCCCGAATAGAAAGGAAAAGAGAGGGTTTTGCCTTGCTGCCTTTGCAGTAAGCTGTGATGCTGCTGCTGCCGCTGCTGCTGAGGATATGGCTGGTGCTGGATGGCTGCTGAGGCTTGAGTTCCCCGCAGCAGGAGAGAAAGAAGAAGCGAGCTAACGGCTGTTGCACCCCCTTAAATACCCCATTAGGGGAGTGTGGAACTGACCAATAGGCACTTAGCATCCACTGAATGGCCAATTGGTTCAAAAGTCCCACGCCCAGGGGTGGTTTCCAACACCCTAAGATGCAGCACAGATCACCTGACTTTGGGCGCATGACTTGTACGTGCAGCCCAAGATCTCCTGGTTCCAGGGCCACGTGGCGTGCCCCCCCTGCACCCCACCTCTGGACCTTGCAACGGAAGGGGGAGGGGGACCCCAGGAACTGAACCAACTCTGAGCAATAATCACGCCCATACCAGGACAGGGGCATAAGAGAACATAGTCATGCCTACATTACTAATGATGCTAATATTGAGCTTGCAGGACACTGATAACATCCAAATGGCATGAAATACTCTCTCACTACAAGTTTTGTTGAGAAGGTGGGTGGAAGTACAATCTGAAGTGAGTGAGGTAGCATTTGAGTAGCATGTTCAGCCAGAAATCCATGCTCAAACTCACCTTCTGGTCTTTTTGTTTGGTAGTGACAGATATGACCAAGAATGAAGGGATGGGTAGTGGCCTAAAAAAGAATTGTTCCCTGATATTTGCATTTCAGTGTAGCAACTGCTTTTTTGGTGTAAGTACAAACACCTTGAATAAAAATTGCAAATACATTCAAACTTTTACCTTCACAAGGAGAAGATAAAACACTGCAGTAAGCATTTTAAACTATTCTCATAATTATTCTGTGAATAGTTTTGTTCTTCTATTGAAAACAATTCTGAAACTCGTGAGATTGGGAGAGCAGAGAAACAGAGGTGAGCAGTCAAGGGAGGGGAAAAGCATTTATGTTAATTAAAGGTGAAGTCACTGACCACGCTATACAGATTGTCACATGGGAAAGGTTTTGACCTCAGATAGCCTAGGTATGATATAAAAATCTAAGGCAAGTGATCTTAACAGGCAGAACTGAGTGAACTTTCTCAGATATTGGGCACAAGTGACAATTAGCTGCTTTCAGGTTTTGGTACAACAATATAAGTAAGCTTCATTTTAAGAGCCTTAGACTCCAGATCTGTCACAAGTCAGATTTGTAGGTGACAAGCAGTGTGTTTGCTCTGAAAAAAGATGAGGTTAGAAAGGTAAGTACTGATGGATGCTGTTGCATAATTTCATGGAACACCTGCCTAGGGTGACTGATGAGAAGGATCTACAAATGCATGCAATTTGCTACACCTAAGTGTCCAAGGATGATTTTTTTAATATCCAAACTCCATCCTACATGAAACCTTATATTCAACAGATATTTCCTGTTCATTGCTTTATCTTTGTTGAATTACTTACATTTTCAGAAATACTATTTGGGCTTTGATAAGAATATAAAGTATAATCTATTTGCTATGTCAAATGTAGTTTTGAAAGTATGTATTGTCATAGCACACCAGAAGAAGAGTTTGGCAAATATGAAATATGCATTTCCAAAGCTCTTTTATAACTGGATATGTGGTAAAAATTGATTACTTACGAGCACTTCAGTTCTTCACATGTCAACACAAACTTTTTGTGCATCACATATAAATATACAGTGTTCAGCAGCTTCCAACTGCACTTGGAAATAAAAATCCATCAAAAATACAAAATCTTTACCAGAGAGTACTAGTTTCCTTGATATGTAAGTATCATAGAATTACAGAATCATTCAGTTTGGAAAAGAACTCTGGAATCGGGGCTGGTCAGCAGGGGGGGATGACAAGCTCTTCTCACTTGCATCCTGTGATAGGACAAGGAGCAATGGGTGTAAGTTGCAGCACAAGAAGTTCCACCTTAACACAAGGGGGAACTTACTGAAAGGGTCACAGACCACTAGAAAAGGCTCCCCAGAAAGGCTGTGGACTCTCCTTCTCTGGATACTTTCAAGGCCCATCTGGATGTGTTCCTCTGTGATCTGAGCTAGATTGTATGGTCCTGCTCTGGCAGGAGTGTAGGACTCAATCTCTTTGGGTACCTTCCAACCTCTGACACCCTGTGATGTCCCTGGGCAGCCCATTCTAATGTCTGACCTATCTTTCCCTGAAAAAAAAATTACTAATGTCCAGTCTAAATCTACCCTGTTGCAGTTTGAGGCCAGTGCCCCTTGTTCTATTGCTAACTAACTCTCTACAACATCTTTTCAGGTAGTAACTCCAGTATTTCACCAACTTTCAACATTACAGAGCAGATACTTCACAGTAAATGAAGCACAACACTACAGGGCCCCCGTAACTTCTTGCAATAACTACTTGGTTGAGCTGGTTATACTTCTGTGTGTAATCTGAACCTTGAACACATTCAGTTTTAGACTGGTTGGAGTATAATTCATTCACTTGGAAACCTCCATTCAAAAATGCTCACACAGTGTGTCACTAAAAGAATGCTGCAACAAAACTACTGTGACTGAAAGATAAATACCAGAATTTCCATGGAGAAAACAGTAGTAAATAGGAAAAAATATGGTGTCTTTAAAATGCAGAGGTCTAATCATTACAGAAGGTACAGCTTCCAATGACTGATGGTCCTCAGACACTTAGACCTCTTGATCATGTTGCCTTCTTCCAATTTATTTCTTCTATCCCTGAGATCAAAAAGCTTCATGTTCTCCCTTGCTTCTGACCCCTCAAATAACATACTTACCCTGTATTCTAGACTGAAAATATTTAATCTGAGTTCAAAACATCCATTCAGAGACCAGATACACTAAACCTCTTTCTGTCTATATATATAAAGCTTATTCTAGAGATGAAGAAAAGGCATATTAGAGTAATTTTTGAAACTATAAAAGCAGGCACTTCCATGTCTGAGCAAGTGTGTAAATTAATTGAGACTTTTTTTTTAAAAATATTTCCTCTATAGGGAAAATAATCGTTGTAAGACTACTAGAAATTTTTCTTCTTAAGAAATCTACAAAGGATTATTGCACCAGGAAGAAACATATTTTCTGAGCTACATGTTCAAGTCTCAAGTTAATTTTGTTTTAAGATGTAATGAATATGTAAAAAGTAGGCATTCAGGATTTAAAAAATAAAAATTAGGCTATTAAAAATATGCAAAGCAGCAAAATGGCTAAGAATAGTACAATCCTGCAAATACAGTTGCAAACTGAAAGACTTCAAACTTCTGATATACTTGATATATACATGGACAGAGGAATCGAGTGCACCCTCAGCAAGTTTGCAGATGACACCAAGCTGTGTGGCATAGTCGATTTGCTGGAGGGCAGGGATGGCATCCAGAGGGACCTGGACAGGCTGGAGAGGTGGGCCCAAGCTAACCTCCTGAGGTTTAACAAGGCCAAGCGTAAGGTCCTGCACCTGGGTCGCTGCAATCCCAAGCACAAATACAGGCTGGGTGGTGAGTGGCTGGAGAGCAGCCCTGAGGAAAAGGACCTGGGGATCTGGGTGGATGAGAAGCTCAACATGAGCCAACCGTGTGCACACGTGGCTCAGACAGCAACTGTGTGCTGGGCTGCATTAAGAGAAGCATTACCAGCAGGGCAAGGGAGGTGATTCTCCCCCTTTACTCTGCTCTCGTCAGACCCCACCTGGAATACTGTGTGCGGTTCTGGAGCCCCCAGCACAAGAAGGACATGGAACTGTTGGAGAGAGTCCAGAGGAGGGCCACAAAGATGATCAGAGGGCCGGAGCACCTCTGCTATGAGGACAGGCTGAAAGAGTTGGGGCTTTTCAGCCTGGAGAAGAGAAGGCTTTAAGGAGACCTTATAGCAGCCTACCAGTATCTGAGGGGGGCCTACAGGAGGGCTGGGGAGGGGCTGTTCACAAGGTCTTGTAATGACAGGACGAGGGGGAATGGGTTCAAATTGGTGGAGGGGAGATTTGAACGGGATGTTAGGAAGAAGTTCTTCACAGTGAGGGTGGCAAGGCACTAGAACAAGTTGCCCAGGGAGGTTGTGTCTGCTCCCTCCCTGGATGTGTTCAAGGCCAGGCTGGATGAGGTCTTGAGCGACCTGATCTAGTGAGGGGTGTCCCTGCCTATGGCAGGGGGGTTAGAACTGGATGATCTTTGAGGTCTCTTCCAACCTAAACCATTCTATGATTCTATACAGAAACTAGTCCAGTGAATTACTTTCAATCATTTTATCAATGTGAGAAGGCCATATGATGTTAGGGGCTGGAAGGGCCCTTGAAAGATCATCTAGTCCAACCCTCCTGTGCCAGAGCAGGATCACCTACAACAGATCCCACAGGAACACATCCAGGTGGGTTTTGAATATCTCCAGAGAAGGAGACTCCACACCTCCCCTGGGCAGCCTGTTCCAGTATTCCATCACCCTCACAGTTCCATGGAACTTCCTATGCCTTCCATTGCCCCTTGTCTTGTCGTTGGGCACCACTAAGAAGAGCCTGATTCCATCCTCTAGGCAGTCACCCTTTACATATAAGCATTCGTAAAAATAAAACGGTTTTGCAGTTCTCAGATTACAGAGTGTCAGCTATTCCTAACATTGTTTATAAAATAAAGTTAGTCACAGAATACTTGACAGCAGCCCAACTCTCAACTTGAACACCTGCAACTTGTATGAGACTTTTGACTTTTTTATGCATGCAAGAACTTACCAAGTGGAATGCCTTACTATCTGGTTTAACTTTATGTTTTTCCATATATTTGATAAGGCTGCAGTTGGTATACCTAGAAAAGGAAAAAAATGTGACACTTCCAATATGCAAATTTGAAACAGCAAAGCTCTCTTAACATCCACAAAACATCAAGAGCATTTTAGTTTCCACTGCTAATCCCCTATGCAGGGAATAAAAATATACCAACACCAAAGATTGCTTGAAGTCATTCAGACACTGCAGAAATACATCTGTTTCCCTCACATGCTTGTAAAAACACATCACATCCATATAGAAAGCACATTTTAACCCAGGTACAGACACTGAGCTATTACCAAGCTATGCCTTTCATCGTGTTGCTAAAAGGGCATCCATGAATTCACATTTTTGAAGAGGAGCTAAAAAATTATGTTTCTAAATGGTTAGAAATGCAAGAAACATGTAACACTGCAGCCTCAAATCCCTCAGCACATGAACAAGGCAAAGGTGTAGGGTCTTAAGTGCAGGTATCAGACTGGCAATGTGACAGTCAAACTGAAAGGTGTTCTTTTCCTCAGACTTCACAAGCTATGCTAGACACAAAACCTGACAATTACACCCACCGTTTGTTGGAAACTGTAACTTTGCCAGATGCCTTTTATGCAGCTATCACAGAAAAACATTTCTAGTACCACAGATTTGGAATCAGCTGTGACAAACTGTGCTCAGCAATCTTCAGAGCTGTGTGGGGTCTTCCTGGCATGGTCACACCTGCCACCCTACCACTTACAGTCTGTCTCCAGCTACTCTTCTGATTCACACCACCTCAACAGGCCTTGTGCACCATTACGAAACACTTAAAAATTACATTTTTCTCTTTATACAACGTATGTCACAGCCATTTCATAGCCCTTGCTTGGCATCTACATAGAAAACAGTGTGAGCTACAAGAAATTTATGGTAGGGAAAAGTGAAACACACTTTTCTTAAAGCTCAAGCCAAAGCAGACTTACGTGTTTCTCCGGAAATCTTTCATTAAAGTTGAATGTTCAGGCATCTTTTTTATGTCTTCCCAATCTTTATCTGCAAAATCAATATTTGTTAATAATTTCTTTCCTCCCCCGTTCCCAAAATAAAACAAAGGTTCTCAAAGTATCTTGATAGTCCTGATTTAAGTCTGCTTCTTTATCCTTGCAGTTACTGATTTCTTTGTACATCTTGACTTATATTCCTTCATCACCTCTTCACAATAAATCTTACCAACACTTAAAGAGGATCCAGCTGTGTACTGATTAACTCAAGAACTTGCAAAATCAGCTGCCAGCTACAGTGAAGGTCACCATACACTCAACAACAGTGGAAAAAACAGGTCAGCTATTGTGCTTGTATCCTTCAGGAATGTTATTTAATTTATTTAGGAACAGTTGTGATCTCAAGACAGGAGTACACAAGACTCCCACAAACCCTGTTTCCTTCTAAGGAGTTTTCCAATCTGACAGCACCGTCTTTATTTACAGGAAAATGCCCAGGGGTACTGAGCAAAATTCTGCTTCTCAACATAAAACAAATGTTAGTTTTAATTTACCTTCTGTTGCCTAACAAGATGTGCACATTCAAAGAATATCTGACCTAAACTTCTCTGTGTAGATAAAGCCTGAAAAGGATTTAAAAATAAAAACAAAACCAGAATCCCTACCAACACCTAGCCTCCCATGTATTACAGTTGGAAATTACTGAAAAGGCTCTGTGGACAAGTAGATTCATGGCACTCAAATCCTTACTAAGTCTTAACACAGCTGCACACCAGCAGCTTAAAAATTTTAAGTGAATAAAGAGATCAGAGATTAATCACTAAATTATTATTTAAAGATTCTCCTCTTTCCCTATGCCCCATCCCAAAAAAAACTTTTAAATACAGCGAGAAGCAATTAAAAAGCATAATTTTTTTATGTAAGCTACACAAAGACAATGTAAAAACCAAATTATGTAAAAAAAGCATAAGAAACAGGCAATATTCTGAGCTGAAAGCAGAAAAGGACAATATTGCTTAAAGAAGCACAATTAAAGGAGATGTTCAAGAAAATAATAGTCCTTAATATGCAAAGACACCACTACCAGGAATACCATATAGCAGTAAAGAAGCCATAAAGTACATACAGGACAAAGAAAAGTCAAACAGAAACATAAGAGCAAATTTCATTAAAAAATTGTAAACCAAACAAACACGCTGTAAAATTCAAGTGATAGAAGAAGAAAGTCTATCAGAACAGTAAAAACAAATATTATTAATAGTGAATGGGCAATGGCTGAGAACAAGCTGTGAGGAAGATGACCAGCAAGTGAAAATATTCACATCTGTGATCATGTGAACACTGGAAGACAAAGCATTAACTGAATGAAAAGATGCAAGGCAGTCTGTAGGAAAACAAGGTATGAGCAACACTGAGGGGAAAATGCAACAAGTGGTATTCATATGGTCATTTCATTTGGTTCATGCAACCAGTTCTTTGTTCCAGTTTGGAATAGATATTTTATCCACATCACAAGCTTTCAATTGGGGAACTACTGAATAGATTGAAAAAAAATAAAATAATCTCCTAGCTCCAAAATGTCACGTTTAATTTAGCATGAATTAAACATCTGTGTAATATTCACTAAATATATAGACTTTTTGTCTTGGTTTCATACTATCACCTGTCACTTTCCAAATATAAAAATCACTACTGAAGAAACAGAAATATTCCTTCTGATTTTTAATCACCCACAATTAAACATGCTGTTTTAAAATTATATAACATTGGTACGTATATAGGCAAAGGTAATCCTACCTTTAACAATAGGAAAAAAATATCTAACAGGACCATTAGGTTCTAGATTCATAACTCATGAAATAGATTGTGTTTGAACAGCTTTGTTGCTTTGATCAGCTGCCACCTTCATATGCAAAGAAAGCAATACAGATATCTTTCTTTGAACAGCAGTGAAAAATAAAAAGTACAGTGTGTACCTGCAGGAAATCCCATTACATTGAATATTCTGTCCAGCTGGTCATGATGATAAGGATTACTAGTTTTGATATCTTCTTGTCGACAATGGAATATTGGCTCTGATGTTAGCAGCTCTGCAAATATACACCCTATGGCCCAAATATCTTTAAAAAAGGAGAACAGGGAAAAAAAAATCAAATGAATCTTTCAAAAAACATCTTGGTGAGGTAGAATGTCAGTTTTTAGCTTATTAAAGATAAGGTCCTTGGCACTGAGAATTTCAAGTTTTTTTCATGAAAGTGTAACACTCCCTTGACTTCTTTCAGCTATCAATAAAAGTACACAATTCAGTCACTACAGAGGAGCAGAGAGAATATCATACAAGTTTTTGTGGAGTTTTCAAGTGTACCTACCACTTATTGCTGAGAAAATTAAGAAAAAATAACCAAAAGGAAACTATTTGGATAACTGTATGCATAAAATACAAATTAAGAGAAGCCAACCAATATCTCATCCATTCACTGCCATACAATCCCCACCAACAGATGTGCCCTTTACGAGCAGCTATTGGGTTTAAGAAATAAGTGACCCAAAAAAATACAAGCTGAAAAGCAGTGACATTGAAATAAGCCAAATGTTCCTTATAAAAGCTTGCAGAAAGAGAGCAAGAAGAAAATCCATGCCCACATACCTCGCCAACCTGTTACATAATATTAATTTTAAAAAACCCAAACAAACCAAAAAACCACCCCAAACATCAACCAAAACCCAACAAAAGGAACCTAACCAAATCCTTTCAGTTATAACTGTTACGCCCCGATCTGCAAAACTGGATAGACTGAATTTTTCCAGTTGTGTTCCTGATTCTTTTTCTAGTATATACAAATGTGACTTTTAACTTACATAAAATAATGGTACACTGAACCTTGAATGAACAAGAAAAGGTCATGAACAAGGGCAAAAGCAAATGATGCAGAGAGCATAACCCCATTACTCAGTGTTTGTATACACAGTCAGTTTTTATCTATGCTGGAGAAAAATCATGTACTAAAGGCTATGACCATTCATGCAGTTTCACATGCTGCAAGCAGAAGAAAATGCCAGTGAAGGAGCATGCAAGCAACAACAAAAATAAGCCATTTAAAGAAACATACAAAGGTATTTAATCTGTAAAAGAAACAGTATTAAAAGAAAAGTAAATGAACACATTGAAGTCACAAACATTAGAATTTCTGACATGAGCTTCAAAAAATAGCAGCCATGGTCTGACAAAAGAACTTCTGGACATTGAAACAACAGCAACAACATGTATGCCCACAGACAGCCTCTATGTTTGTTGCAAAGTAAGTAGAACGTTGCAGGGGAAGTTATTTCCCTGAAAATGGTTGCTAGGCTTTAAAATATCTTTTAAACCCAGCCAGCAAGAGACAAACTTTCCACTCCTCTTCCATACAATCTCTCTCTCTCTTCCAGGACAAAGCAGTTCACACCTACTACAGGTGAATAACCCTCCAGTCTGCTACTGGGCTATCCCCTCTGTCCTACAACCACAGTACACACTAGCTCCTATCATGAGAAATCCCTTGCCCCTGAAATGGCAAGGGCAGAGACTGACAGAGCTAACTCAACTGTGCCACGCTGAAGCTGTTAAGTTCAGGCTGATAAGTATTAATTAAGTGAAGAGGATGTAGCATTAAGCTGATGTAAGTAATGCCATCCTCACAGCATCTGCATTCTACCATGTTTGTAGATATACCTGATGCAGTGTCACAGTCTACCCTGTTGCATGACTGACCATATCTCACTACTTCAAACAATTCCTGTTCAAACTTATGCTTTGAAATAGAGGCTAAAATAGAGCTCATTTTCACACTTCGGCTTCAATGCAGCCAGTATATTTTCCATTCCGCACATTCCTTACTCAATCTATTTATTACACTAGGCAAAAAGCTCTGCAATAAAATGAATGGACTTGGTCTCATTGTGATATGGATTCTACTAGCAGTTCAAAGATGCATCCATAGTTTGTAGTGCCTCTAACAGCATTTACGAAGTCTTATGTGAAAGCCACATAAACTTAAACTGCATTGCGCAGCATGTGGAGCCAGCATCCAGAAATACTCCACTCCTATATATAATCAGAAACCACACTGAACTAAACAATCTGTCAAAGTCTAATATTATTTTAAGAAAATAATAATATACTTTAAACTCAGCTACTGTCCTCAGTACTATTTAATCAATACTTCAACACTAAAGTACACTTGATACAGCAAACAAAAACGGTACATTTTTTCCATTGTACTTACCAATAGCTTTGGTATAATGTCTTGCTCCAAGAAGCAACTCTGGAGCTCGATACCAGAACGTTACAACTACTGGATCCAAGTCTGCTAAAGGCTTCAGAGGTGAATTAAATAATCGGGCAAAGCCCATGTCAGCTGCAAAATTTAAAAAGAGATGCTCTAAAATTTGAGGAAAAACACTTATTTTTAAAAATTTTATAGAAACTGTTTATTTGTTAGCACTACCATCACTGCTAAATAAAATGCAAATGCAGACTGTAGCAGTTAAGAATTGCATGAGCAGATTTTCTTAAAAGCTTTTGTAGAAGATACTGGATGTCATGACCTCTAAAGTATATCATTATAAATCATTACTAACACGAGCCACTTAGAACAAAGACTTAACCATTGTTCTGAAAAAGCGCAACAATTCACTTCTCAGGACACTGGTAAATCCCCATTCATTTTACCTGGTATTCTCTGGTAAAATATGCCATTATTACAGGATAGTCCCTCGAGAAGCAGCATTTTTAAAGTGAACAAAATGCAGGTTCTGCGAAGGTTAGAATGATTTATAATACATACGTGCACATCACAAAAGCTCCCTCCTCAATCAGTTAGCTGTAGCAAGATTTCCTTCACAGGAAAAACAGCAACTAAGCCTACAGCATCTGCCTCTCTGCTATTTTCTGCCAAGACGTATTCCCAGTATCAAAATACAAGTACGAAATAACATTTAGACAATTTTAAATTCTGTTTGGGGGTATTATATAATTAAAATTTTCTCCTTTAGATTGGTAATATACCAATACAAAAGCTGTCTGAACTACCAAATAGGTGGTACAGAAAAACATGGGCAGACTGAAATATGCACCTTCTCCCACTGAATCACTTTCTGAAACTGTCAGTCCCCAAATCCCAAGACAGAGGGACTGTGTGGTGCAGGGATATACGCATATTGAGAAGGGCTCAAATGAAACAGGGTAAGATGGCCATTCTGAGGGAAAAGGACCTACAGTTATAGCTCACTGGTTGAGGAAAGACTGCAGTGCAAATATGGGGCTAACAACTGCATAATCCTAAATATTTTTTTTTGGTATGCATTCCTATTTATGATTGTTTTAATGCATTTAAAGTGAAGCATTTTACAATTTTCTATGTTAAAATACCAATTCACTAGTAACTATGAAAAATAAGGAAAATTATTTGCAGAAAGTGAATTTATTGCTCAAAATGACACAAAAACCCTATAAAAATTATTTTAAGTTAAATACCCGTTATGTAATTTTTAGAAAAATTAGTTACGCTGAAAAAGCTGAAGCCCTTGGTATGGGTAGAACTTCTGCACTCTTTTCCTGCTGTTGCAGTTTCTTATTTCCCTAAGGAAAAAATCCTACATTTTGACAACACACTTAGAAATGCAGGGTCGCCCTCCCTCTTCCCCCACTAGGAATGGATGGCTCAGAGGACTGGTGGTCCCAATACAGAATCTTTCACCTGCCCATTGACAGTCTCACTAAATTTAGTTGTGTATTAAGTTATTCCCAAGTTAATTCAAAACGAAAAATTAAGAAATAAATGGGTGGTCTATGTTCAATTACTAGCAAGTAGTTGTGCACAGCAAATATCACCACCACAGTTGAAAGCAAATGTGCCCGGAAAATGACCTAGATTCTCAAATTTGGAAGCAACTGATTTGTGTAGAATAAGGTTGAGTAAGCAGAAAACATTTTCCCTTCTGCGGTCCATATTGTACCTGTCTTGTAGGGAGAAGTCCTCAATCTCTGCTATCAACTTTAAGCCTCCAAAGGGCATTAAAATCTTTCAAGATAGGATCCACACAAGTGTTCAGCTCTGGCCCATTTGGTCCTGGGATCTCAAAGAGCAAGGCGAGGACTACAGCAGCACTGAACACTCGAGGAAAATCCTAGCATGAATCATTACACTAGCAATTAACAAGTGTCATTCTGATAAACAAAACGATAAGAGTACAAAGCAACAATGCAGAAGAACAATCTCCTAAAAGAAAGCCAAAGGGAAGCGAAAAAAGATCAACTAGGTTTAGAAAAACCTAGTTTTCAAAAACCTTTCAAACAGGGCTGCGTTACCATAATACATAAGCAGACTGTGCATTAGCAGTCTGCTGCCAAAGCATTGCCACACTAAAGCATAGCCTGGTATAGCTTATTACTGTTAGACTACAGTTAATGCTTATTTATGTATTTTATTTAAAACAATTGAAGTTCTACATATTATCCTTTTACTGTGAGCAGTAACTCCCACTAGAAGATGTTACAATAGTGGGAAATGTGTCCTTCCTACTCTGGTATACCCCAGGTTGAGTATTTACAGGTAGTTCTGGATTACTGTTTTCTGGACTTTAAAGATCCCTGGAGTTGATCTCCAAGGGACCTGTCTACCCTTTCAATAACATTTGATAGGCTAAATGCCACCTTTGACTTCATTACAAAGATTTAAGGTTTGCAGCAATGAGTAGTTCCCTATTTAGATGTTATACACAGCAGCAAAATGATGTCATGGCATTACAGGGGTAAATGGAGGAAATTTTAAAATCCCATTTCTTTCTCCTCCTTTCCCCCTAGCTGGCTGTCATCTTTATACCCATATAAAATTCCCCCACCCCACGCATACACCCACTTAAACAAAATACAGTTACATTTTTCACGTATTATTGATGAGGCTACAGCATTTCACTGTCAGAACTGATGGGGCTAATATCAAGAAGCCAGTCACTCAAAACAGCATTTAGGCAATGTGCCCAGGGACATACTAGCATTACAGTGACTACTTTAGGTGGAACAACGGCACCTTCAGAACATTCTAACTTAAATGCTACACTGGGACTTATCAAAGATATAAACATACCAATTTTTACTCTTCCTCGCTCAGGACCTTCACCCATAACTAAAATATTAGCAGGTTTCTGTGGAAAAAAAAATAAATATACAATACATATACCACGATAAACCTAAACAGTCTCTGAAAAGTTAGTTAAGTTTTGTTTTGTCAGTTTTAAACCAACTTTGTTTTGATAAAAATGACAAGTTTCTCTATCACCATAAAGCTGTGCAAGGACTCAGGCAGGCTCTCCCTGACAGCATCTTCCTTTTATCTTTTTGGTGTTTCTGCGCTCCAGCAAGATACTTCCTCCCTGACACCCTGGTGTCTGCCCTCAACTGGCAAGAGTTGCAGTCGCTGACCCACCAAGACTTCTACCAAAACCGCCCCAGAGCTTTTTGGTGGGAGGCAGTCCCATTGCTGCCCACCACCTGCACCCCCCAGCACATGATTGGGAAGTCAGCTCTACAACATGTTTTGCCCAGGGCTATTATAGACACTTGCAGACATTTTACATTTAAAAATACCTGAGTGAGATACAGATTAAACATTACCGCATGACTTATAAATAAATTGAGGCAAAAATAATCTATATTATTCCTATTTAGAAGCATACACTAATTCAGAAATTGGATATCATTGTCCTTACTGTATTTTTCTATCTTCCTTGTCTTTTACTACAGAGGCGAGTTAAAAAATTGAGATACAGTTCAGCTGGTTACATACCACTCATCACTACTTCATTCTACGTTTTCTGTCATCCTGTTTCTCAATCAAGTCTACTCATCTGCAGTCAGAAGATTCCTGAAATGCTAGCACTTTTTATAAATCAAACCTGCAGTCCTTATTTTGAGAGGGGAAAAAAAAAAAATCAGGAAGCTCACAACTAATGCTGAAAATGCATGCCAGACTTCTTTCGAAATGAAGTGACTTAGATATTCATTCATACTGTAAATCCTGGACAAAACAGAAGCTCCTGTTCAGTTGTGAACCGTGAGAATACACAACTGTTATTTTGCTTCTCCAGTTTAAACTGATCTGAGGAAAAAGTAACCTGGCAAGACAGACTACCCAGAAGTTAAAACATATCTTAATAGCTTAGTATGACTTATAAAAAATTCTAGGAAATTCTCCAGTCTTCCTGAACCTATCAAACTCTGGTGTAAACACATTCAAGACCACAATTTGATACCTATCTAGATGACATTAATGCTGTGTAAAACAAGGTACGAAAAAATAATAATCCAGTACAATATTTCCTTGAGAAACTTAATTATTACTGCTTAAGAAAGGCTGAAACATGGATTTCTGAAACAGTACAATCCACATACAAAATACATAAAAGGAATTTGAGGTGTTGCATCTCTTCTCTGAGAGCAGGTTAAAGAGAAGAAAATGTTATAGCTTAACTATGATCAAAAGGTAATATACATCTCATTGTCTTCCCAACAGCAACAACAGATCCAACCTGTGCTGCATTAGCTAAGAGATATGCAGAAAGTCTGGTGTCTGTGCCACAACAACACCTTCCCCCCACTGCTGCTGTTGTTTGGGGTTTGACTTTTTTCCTCATTAAAAGCATACACTTCATGTCAGTACTGCTTTATCACAAAACAAATGTAGCATGTGGGCACATAGATCACACTGCATTCCATTTTGGTTGTATCTAGAAACATCCTAGAAATAAGCAATCAGCATAAAATCCTTAAATTCAGAGTTAATGTCAAAGTTCAATGCAATTCTAACTGCTAAGTAAGAAAATTTCACCACATAAGTGATTCTATTGCTACACTGTGACTCAGAGGAAATTACTTTTATCTTTGACAAAAGCTCTCTTCAACATATCTGGGGTGTTAAAAAGCTACATGCCTAATAAATAATTTTTTGAGCAGTTAACAATACATTACACAGCCACCAATTTTTTTTTTTTCAGATAAATAACAGATTGACCTAAAGCACAATTTCCTCCTCTGCATTTTTACAGGCTGATAACACTCTACAAAAATGCTCACAACATCCTCACAATGTTTTTACCTTTAGATAGTTTACTCTTTGGAGTTTGACAGGAACAAGGAGTCATACAGGCACAAAGACTCCATTACGGCAGATTAATTATAAGCAGAGCACTGGGTAACAACTCCTGCCCCCAGAACTTTCTACCCTAAGTACATACAGGGTAACAGACTGTAAAAGAAAGTACGAGACAATACTGGTTATCAAAATCAGTAGCAACAGGTTGATTCGCACAAAATTTTTTTTTTCTCTTGGTATTTACAGAAAACATTTTTTAAATACAGGCGACCTAGAAAGTCCGTAAGGAGTCTTACAGGCCACAAAATAAAAGAATCTTTGATTGATCTGGAATAAACATTTACAGCAGTCCAGCTCTTTCTAGAGGTCAAAGGCCCTGCACTGAAACAGCTGTGTTTGAAGTAAAAGATTCTTACAACACACAGAAATATTTATATAGGCATATCACTGTAAAGATATATTGTCACAGTTAAAGATTTTTTTTTTTTTTAAATCAGTGGTCTTATTCTGAAAGTTCCTATTCCTAAAGATCATTTTGTTAGTAGGCTGCAACAATATCATTAATTGAAAAAAATTTACACACAAGATCATTAACCAGTGTTTAAATTCAATAGGGGACTATTTACCAGAAAGCAGTGTAGGGACAGTATTGCTGTTCCTAAAACATAAGCATTTTCAAGACTCCCTGAAAAACACTCTATAAAAAAAAAATCAAAACTCAACTCCATCATCTGGAGAAAAACAACTCCTCAGTTTTGTCTCTTTGCACAATTCATTATACATTAAAAAATTATTTCCAATGAAAAACAAGCAGGCATTAGAAACAGAAGGGAGAAATCTGGACGAAGTTCTGTTTAATTTTTTTTTATTTCAGTTTAATCATCCAGAGAAAATTGCAGTTTAAAGTGCTTATTCAAATTACTTGGGCTGAGCAAGGGAAGAAAAAAATTTAAAACTTTAAAACAGCTATCTTCCTTTATAATCACAAGTGATCAACTTTTGAAAGCCATTGCTTTTTTTCTAAAAAGGGCACATTTACTTTTGCCACCAAGTAAAATAATTTCTTCCTGCTGGAGAAATGCAAATTAGAAACTGTTTTGAACCTAAACCCAATGTGAAGAGTCCTGCACCAATGTACAGCTAAATACTTTGGAGACCAACAAAAATTTTCTGACAGCTCTGTACAGTGAAATTTAAGAAAAACTGCCCTTCTCCCCTCCCTCAACACCCCACTTGTGCAGCAAAAGAACAATCCATTCTCACGGAAGAATGGAGTTGTGACCATGGCACAGCACTAAATCTTACCTTGTCCTAGATCTGGCTTTGTCAGGCTCCTTGTCTGACTCCTAGGCAAACACTGATCTTGTGTATTTTACCACTACTACTACAGTAGGGAGAATAAAATCCTTACTGAAATATTTTTAGATACTTAAAATTTGAAAACTGCAAACAGAAATCCTAAGAATCAGACTAATTCAAAATAAAGGAGCTAAAAAATCCCAGATGCTATACCAAGAGGTTTGTAGATCCACAAAGAACTTCAGTCACCTTCACCCATCTGTCTAACCTGGCACAAAGTACTGCTCTCTGTTCATCCAGACCATAAAGGCTTTGATGATGAAGGCTACACCATTCTCAGGCAGGCTCTTCTCTACCTCGGTGTTTTTCCTTTCCTTTTAACACAACAAAGGAAACTGCCTCTTTTCTCACACATCAGCAGAAAGACTAGAAAACCTCCTTCACTGCAAGGACTTCTCACATTTCTCAAGTTCCACAAATCTTTTCACTCCTACCACCTAGATTAAAAGAATTCTCTTCTAATCAGTAGTCCCAAGTAGGCTGTTTATTTCTGCATGTATGACCATTCCTGCTGTTCCCCTCTAGCTGTTCTGCCTTGGGCTACCTATTCTTTTGAACTTGAGTGCTCTAAATTACACACTGCTCCTGCCAAGGCTTCACTGATGCTAAACGAAGCAGAGGGATAGCCTTGCACAGCATCTCCCCCCCGTACAATTTCAGTACAGTATCCTATTTTTCTCATTGTGTTAAGTTTGAGCCATGTATTTTCTGATACTTTTTTTCTTACTTTTAAAAATAATTGTTCCGTTTGAACAAACACCGCAGTCTCACCCTGCTTCTTAACATACTAAAAATGTCTGCTTTAGTTCCAAGGAGAAACTCAAGATTTTAGAGCTTGTTTCAGTTTCTACTTTGAAAATAAAATGCAAACAACATGAAAATTATATCAATCTACGTTTTGATATGATTGTATCAAAAAATGGCAGCATTTTAGTTGCTCACAGCAAGTTATTCATAGGACTTATTCAATGTCCACATACTAGATGTCTGGAACTCAGGAGATACTGTCTCATGCTGCAGGAAAGGCATTCTGCTGCTCTGAGCAACTCATTCCACTAACTTCTACAATTTTTTCCCCTTACTGCTTTGATAAATACTTCTGGACAGCTTCGCCATTCTGATCTTGGACATTTATTACTTTTAGCATCAAACTAGCTCTGTAGGAGTTATCATTCCATATTTTTCACTACAAAGCTGTTTCTGAAGTAATTTTCAAAGGCTGATTTTAACCACACCTACCAACAAAGAACCAAATCTCTCTTGAATTATCTATAGTATTATAAAGTAGATGCTGCCTTCACTCTACCCCCATTTATTAACGGTTTACACTAGTCCCATATATATTTATGAACAGACTCGCCTTGTTAAAAATGTCCATTTTAGACCTTCTTTTATTAAGGCTTTCGTATCATCCTAAACAGGTTTTATTGAGATAATCCCATGCTTAAAGGCTTGGCTACTAAAACACTACTCAGTAGAGAGTTCACAGAGATTGGTTAAGTCACACCATTGACTTCCATTAACTACTATTATTTGTGCATCATTGATGGTTGTGCCACCAATTTTCAAACCATCTATCCCACTCATTTCTACCTGTGATGAGCCAAGATAATTTAAAACTAAAACTAATATTACATGTATTACAACTAGCAGTGTAACTTTAAAAGAACAATACCAAGTCAAGTACTCTACCCCTAAGTTACTTTGCTTTTGCAATCATGGTGCCAGCAATGATTATTTGAAGATTTATACTCCAAAGCATTATATTAAACAATACAGGAATGGATCCAACCCCACAATCATAAAAAGAAATTCAAATTCTTCAGCTGTATGTTGAGCAAACGCCTAAGAAGCATGAAATAAGTAAGTGAAAAATGTTTTGCCATAAAGTCTGTAACTCGATAATAAGAAAAAAAAAAATCAGGTAAAAATATTTGAAAGGTAAATGTAAGAGTCTGGACGAGCACTTCCGTGACACAGTGGTAGATATCTTAATATATTGATGTGGTTTAATGACTTTGCAGTTAGATTTAAAAAAAAACTATGCAGGGAAAACCTACTAAACCTTCAGGTAGCCTTGCAAATTCACACCCCATCTCAGAGTCTGTGACCCAACAAAATATTGATGCTTCTTAAGGTACATCTCTTTTGGCAATCTTGTTGATCCTTCAAGCAATCATAACAGACACTGAAATATTTCCTTATTACCAAGGAGGGATGCTCCCCTGCCGCATTCTTAGGAATGGGAACTAACACTTTTGGTTAAGGACACTTACAACAAACCTGGCTACTTCAATGCTTGTGATAGTTTGAGGCTAATTACCTTTAAGAAACCATAAAGTTACAGAGGTCCAGAGTGTCCAAGAGGTGGACTGGAAAAGGTATTTTATCTTAATCCCCTCCCTGTTCGCCATTTCAGGGAACTGATGTAGCCATAACGCCTGTAAAGCAGACCACCATTTGATGGGATAAATTAGGCTCAAACCCCATTGCTGCTCCAGCAATGGAATTCCAGAAATGCTGAAGCCAGAGAACCTCAGAAGTCTTCTCAGTAGTCCTTTATTACTGCACTCGCAAGTCCCTGGCATTACAGAGTCTCCAAGCACAAGTCCTAAGCAGCATCCCAACACCCAAGCCCTAGTCCTAGTACTCTGCTCTGGTGAGGCAACACCTCAAGTATTGTATTCAGTTTTGGGCACCTCATTACAAGAGGGATGTGGAGGTGCTGGAGGGAGTGCAGAGGAGGGCAATGAAGCTGGTGAAGGGCCTGAAAAATTAATCTTATAAGGAGCAACTGGGGGAGCTGAGGCTCTTTAACTTGAAAAAGAGGAGGCTGAGGGGAGACCTCATCACTGCCTACAGCTACCTGAAAGGATGCTGTGGAGAGGTGGGTGCTGGTCTCCTCTCACAGGTTATCAGTGACAGAACAAGAGGGAATGGCCTCAAGATGCAACTGGGTAGGTTTAGACAGGACATTAGGAAACTTTTTTTTCCACAGGAAGAGTGGTCAGGCATTGGAATGGGCTGCCCAGGGAGGTGGTTGAGTCACCGACCCTGGATGTGTTTAAGAGTCATTTTGATGTGTTCCTCAGGGATATGGTTTAGGGTGAACCTTATAAAGCAGGGTTATTGTTTGGACTTGATGACCCTGAGGGTCTTTTCCAACCTGAACAATTCTGTGATTTTTCTGTGAAATCCCTAAGCAGAGACCTATTGCCCAAAGTATCTGATTTTTATATACTTTCCTATCTTACATCCAACCAGTAAAATCCAACCACATATATAAACTAAAGCACGCTCCTAACGAGAGGTGCCAGCACGGCAGGAGAGCTGACAATGTTCTTGGTTTGTTCTTTGCAACATGCAGTTGGTCAGCTAAGGAATCATACACTCTGCACTCATCCAGCAGCTGCAAGAGTATTTTATATCCCTAAGTCCTGGACCCCTATGACCCTGGCTGCAAAGTCAGCCTTCTCCCCTTCTCCCTGCCCCTCTCCTCCTGGGAGGACATGCAGGCTCTTAGCTCCTGCAGAGGCATGAGGCCTGGTCGGCCTTGGCGATGCTGCCAGTTAGGCCTGCAATGGCTAAACTGGGGCCTGGAGCCGCCCAACTGAATTTTACCTGTGTCATAATGGCTTTAGTATGGGGGTAGAGAGGCAGGGTGGGGGCAGGGGGCATTTGAAGGCCTGGGTGTGTTGGCCTGAGTTCGAGGGAGGTCTAGGTGAAGCATGGCAGAGATGTACTGTGCATTTGTGTGTATTTTATATGCTTCAGTAATGTTGTATGCAGCTCTGTAGTTGTGAGTAGTCTTTCCTTTTAAACTTCCCAACTGTATCTCATCCTGTGCGTGAAGCATTTTAATTTAACGCCTTCCATCTCGCTTTAAGCTAAGACAATGCTAATGTAATGGAGGGGCTTACCTGGAATTGGATCCTGACTGCTCCCTGGGGGGTGGTCTGACCTGCCCCCAGGTATGGTGTTTAGCCCCCTCCCACCTGCTGCTGACACCCCCTGCAAAGGGGGATGACCTTCCTGTTTCTCTCTCTGGTCTCTGCTTTCCTCACCAGCTCAGCATCCTGCCTCTCCGCTGCTGCTGTTTCCCCAGGTGCTCTCCAAGAAAGGCGTGGGGAGAACAGACACATTTGGAACTCAAACTTTGTGCATCCCATCAGCATCCATCCGCATCTACCACTAATTTCCAACTTCACTGCTTGGATTCAGCTTCCATCCACTCCCATCTAACAGTTGTATTTTATATTTTGTATTTTGTTCCTTTTTTCTCCCCATCCTCTGTAATTCCCCTTACCTTCTATTTGTTGTTGAAGTTCATTTTTTACTTCCAAATTGAATTAAGTATTTATGGAGCTTTTGAGCTCAGGGGGACTGGCTTAAACTAACACAGCTAGCACACAATGAAAGTTTCAACACAACCATATTCAAATGACAGTATCAGCACTTTTCTGAAGGTAATTTATTTCATTGAATTCACAGACGTGTATTCACAGTTAAATGCAATGAAAATTATCTAACTGATCTGGGGATTGAAAATAAATTATCAATTAAAGATCACCACAAACACCAGCCCCCACAGAACTCAACATGTATTAAAGTTCAACATTAAAGCCTTCCTCTTAATTTAAAAATAAAAAGGTAAAAAGCATTGGAAAAATCAAGGAAATCTACTTTAATACTTCCTGTTAATTACCTTATTATAAAGATCTCATAACTGTTAAAAAAAAAAAAAAACCCACAAAAAAAACCCAAAACCACCACCAAGCATCTAAATACAACTCTCATTAGAACCAGGAATTGTTAAAATTACTAGTAACAGCCAAACAAACCCAAAAACACTAAGTTATCAAAGCACATATGCTCAAAAAAATTAAAAGTGCAGAAAGTATTTGGATCAGATAGAAGGTAGAAGGATGCCACATCTATGCCAGGGAGCCCTTCTGCTAGTTACCATCATTATATTTTCTCTCTGTTTCAGCCTGATGAAAGCTGTTGGCCTCACTATTACATTTTTTATGCTCTGAACACACTCCAAGAATTTCTTTCCCTTGCTGTCACTCAATTACTGCCAATCTGGGGCAATGTAACTTATTAAAGCCTGTACATCGCCAAATACAGAGGCTAACACTTTCACTGGAAGAAAAAAAAAAACCTCATTACACTTTCCAGGCCAACTCTCCCACTCCCTAAAAATGAACATCAGGACAAGCTGAAGGATGTGACTTTCTATACTAAGTATCCAAGGAAAGAAAGATGGATATTGTAAGCAAAAGCCATTATTTTAGCAGGAAACCCAAACGTGTCAAGTATCATTAAGACATCATCCAAAAATGTAATAACAAACATAATAAAACAAACAGTTCTGCAGAAATTTATTTCCTGTGGATTCTACTACACAAAAGATTACTCTGTCTGTAGGTCAGGGTGACTTTGGATGCTGTGTACACATCAGAGCAGGATCAAAGGCAAGAGGAGAGTGTGCACTGAAATTGGTTTTTGGGGTTTTCATAGGTGCTGTACTACTCCAAATACAATTCCAACTCCTTTTTCAATTTAGAGTTCTGCCTCACAAGAGAAGACTTTGAATAGGTAATAAAACCACCAAGTACTGTTTTCACTTACTCGTTTTGTTGAAGCAGCTTCCCCAGGATGCCAGGCATTCAGCTGTGCTGCAATCTCACACTTTATAATACTTCCACAGAAAAGAATAGAACTGCCTTATTTATTCCTTGGTTTGTATGCACTTGAGGTAGTCCATGTCACTTTTCTTAACAGCTCTATTCCACTTTTGTTTTTCTTTTAACTAGGATCTGACTTCCACATCACCCTATTGTATTGAATAATACAGAACTCTTACTGTTCTGGATAAAGAAAAACAGAAAAGATGAAAAGCCTACATAATTAACACTACCCACTTTCCAGTGGTTGTCTAGGCTTTGTTTATCTCCTTTGTACACAGACCACATGACATTCAGAAAAAAAAAAAAATGCCCCAAAGGTTAAGTTTCTTGTCATTCATGCTCAGAGCAAGTCAGATATTGGGAGTTCATATAGAGCAAGCTTTTATATGGGATAAGCGTGCCCAAATTATAAGGTGAATTTTTCACAAGCTACTTTGCTCAGCTTCAAATGTGCTCAATTCACTGCTTTCTTATCTTTTCAATTTCTCCTCTATATTGTGAGCATAGATCATACAGATTACTTCATTTGCTCTCTGTAGCAGGCTGTTTCCTGTATTGTGAACCATTTATGTTCCTACCTTCCACAGCATTTTACACAGTGATAACAACTTCACTGCAATCTTAACAAGGTATTAAGTACTAAAAAACCCAAAACAACAATCCTAAGCTACAAACTGCATCTAAGTGTTTCTAAAATCATACTCCAGGGATTTTACTACACCCTACTGCAGGGTTTTTATTGACTAAGCTTACTTCAAAGGTACATTTATGATCAAAGAACTTCTGGTTCTCCACACCTCTTTTATGTCAAAACCAAGAAGTTATGTTGATTCTTTTTTCTGTCTTAACAGTACAGCTTGATCCCTTTACAACAGGAATTATATCTGAAGTTTCTAGAACGCCTTTCCGCTATACAAGTACTACCCCTATTTGTATTTATGTATCCGCCTATGAGAGTTATCTCACACAATGTACTGAAATGCCTGCACTAACCTACAAACAGCTTACACATGCTACTCCTTCCAACACCATCATTCAGGTATCTGGCCATCTTGCAAAGCCATTCAGACTCAGCATAATATTAAAAAAACCTCCAAGCTTAAAGCTACAGCAAAAAAGGAAATCTAGCATCATCTGCTCACCAGTTAACATATTTGTAACCCCCAAGTTTCACAGAATTATAGAATGGTTTGGGTTGGAAGGAACACTCAAGATCATCTATTTCCAAACCCCTGCATTGGGCAGGAACATCTTTCACTAGACCAAGTTGCTAAACACCTCATCCAATCTTGCCTTAAACACCTTCATGGATGGGGCATCCACAACCACCCTGGGCAACCTGTTTCACTGTCTCACCACCCTTTCTTTCCTAATATACATGCTAAACCTACCCTCCTCAAACTCAAAACCATTCTGTCTTGAACTGCCACTACAAGCCCTTATAAAAAAAATCCCTTCCCAGCTTTCTCGTAGGCTCCCTTCAGGTACTTGTAGGCTGCTAAAAGGTCTCCCCAAAACCTTGTCTTTTTCAGGCTGAACAGTCCCTGCTCTATCACCACGTCCCCATAATAGAGGTGCTTCAGCCCTCTGATGATCTTCATGGCCTTTCTTTCAACCTACTCCAATAGTTCAATGTCCTTCTGTTGAAGGCATCAGAACTGAAGGCAGTACTGCAGGTGGGGTCTCACAAGAGCAATGTAGAGAGATAATCAACCCCCCTCATGCTGCTGGTCACACTTTTAATATAATCCAGAATACGGTTGACCTTCTGGGTTGCAAGCACACATGACCAGCTTTTCAATTCAACAACATCCCAAATCCTTTTCCCCAGGATGGCACTTCAGCTACTCCTCGCCCAGCTCATATTTGTGCTTGGGATTGCTCTGACCCAAGTATAAGATCTTCAGCCTAGCCTTGTTGAACTTTGAGGCCCACCTCCCAAGTCTGTTCCAGTTCTAGCACCCCTTCTCTCAACTGGGCTACACAGCTTAGTGTCATCTGCATATTTGCTGAGGGTACACTCAGTTTCACTGTCCATATCACTGACAAAGATGTTAAACAACACAGGACACAGTACTGACCCTAATTCAGGCAGGACTTCTGCTATAAGAAAGATAAAAATCGTTTGGAGGTTACAGAATTGTTTCAAAGTTAGTTACAATTTGATGATCCAACAAAAATACATCTTTCATTTTACAACTACGCAGTTTCCAAAACTTTTATAGATATATCACTTTTTTTCTCCTTTGCAGAAAATGGCACCATGCTGCTGTCAAGATATATTGCAAAAAAATTCTGCTTTACTGCAAACATTTTGTATTTTACTGCTTTCTTCACATTGTTCCTTATTCCATATGTGCTCTTTGATCTTCCACTTTCTTTCAACACACCTGTTCCCACTACTCCCCTGTCCCCCAGCTTCTCCTCCGTCAGTTTGTCATGAGCTGGATTTTAGATTTTGAAAAAGCAGTAATTTTATTTTTTATAACAGATCACATGGTTCAGATACATTCACAGAATGACTGAGATTGGAAGGCAGAAATGGAAATCATCTGCCAACTTGCTGAGGCTGTGCTGCATCCCATTGCCCAGGTCCAACAGCATTGAATCAATTATTAATCAGCGCTTGGGATGCTCCACTAATGACTGATGTCCACCTCATCTTCATGACACTGATCAGTCCTCTGAGCACATTGGTTTGTCCAGTTTTCAATTCACAGCGCACTGTTCACGTCACATACCCAGTCCAATAATTTTTCTACAAGGACGTTATGGGATGCAGTGGTGAAAGCCTTACTCAAGTACAAACCACTCACTGCTCTTCCCTAATATGAGATAGTCATTGAAGGCTTTCAGGTTGGCTAAGCATGCTTTTCCCTTCCTAAATCCATATTGACTACTCCCAACCACCCTCATGTCTTTCAAATGCTTTGAAATGGCTTCCAGGAGGATTTGATCAATCACCTCCTCAGTCATGAAGGCAAAAGTGACTGGCATGTAATCTCCCATAGCATCTTCCCTGTCCTCCTTGAAGACTGGAGTGACATTTGCTTTTTTCCCCACCTCACAAATCTCCTCTGATTGCTATGACCTTTCAAAGAGAGTGCCTTCACAATGATTTGCTTGTACGAAGCAGCAAATGATTTTATAGATTCCCTATAGATCTCGGTGAATTCAAAGAGATGCTTTATGCTTTTCTGATTGGAAGGCTGGTGGCACTGCAGTAATAGAATCTGTATTTCTAGCTTCAGATCTGCATTTGTACAAAGTTGACAGACATTAACTCAGAGATTGACCAAACAGGTCATTGCCAACAATAGTGCTCAAAAAACAAAAAACAAGCCAAAAGGATTCTCCTTTGCACAACATCCTAAGACAGACTGTGCTGGTTTGAACTAATAGGAGGATTTGAGTGAGAAATTAGACTATTGGCTGAGAGCAGAAAACACAGTATGTCACTTCACCAGAGTTTTACTGAGAAAGAAAAAAAAATTGTTTAAGTGTTGTACCCAAAACATTAGATATCAGACGGTTTCTGACTGCTCTAGCTGCAGCTGCTTCTCTTTGCATGGTCTCTTTTATCTTTGCCTTGGCAGCTAATTCTCAGTAATACTACTAACTTCTTTCTACTACTAATCCCCCTGGCCGATCTACTGTCTATCTTCATCATCAACAGGTGGTGAGATAAGATTGGGGAAGGGGGGAGACGTGGTAGGGGTGGTTGGTTACCCCTCTTGGGGATTTTGGTCTCTGTGTGATGTTTCTGTATTACTTTTTCATCGTATATATGTGTAAATATCTGTTACACCTTGTAAATATTTGCTTGTATATTGTGCATTGCTGTAAATATAAAGCTTCATTTATTAACTTCCAGTGTTCTGAGTCCTAGCCGGGGTTTATATCAAAATGTGGGGGGCAGGTAACTGCTTAAACCACCACACAGATAAATAACTAAAATTAAAAATTCACCTAAAACCACAGACAAGAAGGGATGCTTGTTTGGGGTTTTGGAGTGAGTTGTTTTGTTGATTTTTTAAGTCACTGGCATGAGCATCAAAATACATAGTCTGATAGCTTCTTCTAACCATATCTACACTTCATCCACTGGCTTGAAAGTTTGATCTATGACCATAAAAAAAAAAGTTCAGAAAGGCAGGAAAGGGAGTAGTCATGCTTCCAGTAAATAGGAGCACTAAAGAACACTGGATAATGTTATTTTACCTATAGAATGTTCAGAATTGCAGTAAATACAACTCGCGGGAAAGCATGTTATTACAGCCTATGCAAGAAAACAAGGTTCTGCCAGACATTGTTCTTTTGTGATCTCATGAAAGCACACACATAATTAAAAACACCTTGGAAATTAAAATCTTGGGAAATACAACAGCTGGCAATGAAAATAGCGATTGGAGTATGTGGCTTTTTTTCCCTTTTGAAAGCAAATCACTAGCAAGTCACTACAATATCTTTTGGGAAATAATGCCCCTTATCTTTTCATAAACTTAAATGGAGTAGGAGACCATCCTGCTTTTAAAACACACTAATTTCTTTTTAGTAACGTACACAGCTTTCCCTACAACTCACTTTTAATTAATTAGGTTGTTCCTTAAAACGAGCCTGGTTTTGTGAAGTGCTAGAGCAGGACCAAAGGGTATTCTTGTATTTCTGAAGTAATCCTTAAATACAGATGGAGACATCCCTGAATTAAAGAGATCTTAAGTGGAAAATGGTAAATCGGCAGGGGTAAAAGTTCCATATAATTAACTGTCTTTAAAGCACATACTTAGTGATTCACAGCCAAAGCCTGGAAAGCAACTAAGATACTGTCTGCTAAAAGCCACCGTGACAGTTGCTTCTCCTCATTTATTGTTAAAAACATTTTTAATGCTCCTGCTAATCCCAAATCTGGCAGCAGGTATCCTTGGGAAGAGTTCAGCTCACAGACAGCTACATATCAACCGTTCTAAAGCGTGTTCATCTGAACACTTATTACAAAACAGTGCTCATCCCACAGCAAGAGTTTAACTGAGCTGCACACTGTGGTAGCACTAGCTTACAAATGGTCACATCCAGTGATACAGTCCCAGACTACCTTGAACATAGATGTTACTGATAAAGGCTGAGACTGTCATTCCTTTGACAAGAGATAAGAGGAGGGAAATGAGAAGCACAAATCCAGCACTGTGTAGCTTATTTCCATACCTGGTATACCAAGTGGCAATTCATCTGTTCAGCACCCACTCACACTATGCACAAAAAAACAAGCCAGGAAATTTAGTCTGAAAATCTGGGTACAAAAAATATTCACAGTGTTTCAACAGCAGTCCCTCTGGGGGTTTTTTTTGTTTGTTTGTGAGTTGTATTTTGGTTTGGTTTTTTTGTTTGTGGTTTGTTTGTGGGGGCGGTGGTAGTATTGCATGGCTGTACCACACACACACTGTCGTTAAACTGGAGACTCATCTTACAGTCACCACACAAAGACAGCAAAGAGGAGCTTCTCTCTTAGCTGAGACTGGATCCACAACCACTACAAACTAGTACTAAGTAAAGATGCACTTTTAAATGCTAACAGGGCATGGTAGAGAAGTTGCTGTACCACATAAAGCTTTATCATGCGCCCATTACTTGAAATCTTCCAAGCACACTGCAAAGCCAATGCTCTTTCTTCTCTCATTGTTTTGGTTTCAGATTGATGAAAACAGATCCATGGCTCATCTTCTGCTTACAGTAATTTTTAGCATGGAATAAGAACTTGGAGTAAAGGGAGAAATACAGTAGCTGAACATCATAAAGTGGGAAAACTGCTAGGAAAAGAAGACAGCAAAATGCAGTATGTGTCAAGCATGCTTGATAACTGAATTCAAAATATTATTAAAGCTGTAATTGATGCATTTTGTGGTGACTACATGAAGTGTCCTTATTTCCTTCCTGCTACAGTCAGAGCATGAATAAACAATCTGCTTTTAATTGCTTTTAGTCATGAAATTTAAAAAAAGCTAAAGACTATGCAAGTCATCAGAAAATTTTTTAAAGTGGCATTTATTTGTTGAAAAATTTTACTGGTATGTTTAAAAGCTTATGGGAAAAGCTAAGAACTCAAGAACAGGATCATTCAAAGATAATAAATACAATTTACACCTCCCTTGCTCTGCTGAAAATGGTGAATTTGATTTTCATGTAACCAGTAAAACAAACAAAAAAAAAAGGGAGACAACCATTTAAATAGTTATGTTACTGCTAAGACCTGTATTACTATCCTCTGTAAAAGGCAAACCATGACTAAAAAATAACACAATAGACAATAGATAATTACTGTCTTCCTACAATTGCTCTATCATACAGAATGTATTCACTTAATCCAAGTCTTAATTCATGTAAGATTCCTCAATTCCACTGTTACGAGGACAAATTTCAGTCTGACTTTTAAGTTTTATTGCCTGGCTTGGAGAAAAGAGTTACTTAGTCATATTTTGGTTTAGATACAAAAGTCAAGATCTGAAAAGAACTCCAAAATATTAATTACCTACCTAAAAGCTAACTGCATCAATACATCTCAAAAAATACAAAACCCAAAACCATAGAATTGCACTTGTATGGAAAGCAATTTCCTTCCCAAGAGGAAATCCTATGCAAGAGATGTAGCAAAGAAGAGCTTTTTCTGCCAAAGCACTATGTTCTTCAGCTGTCTTACACTCCCCCAACCACCATCACTCTTATGATAGCCAGTATATAAATTGAAAGTGAGCATATTACTTAAGCAACTCTGTGTGTTTATCTGTACACATCTAAACCTAGGAGAACATTCAGAATTACAGCAACACCAATCATTCTAAAAGCACATCAGACAAACAATAAATCTGATGAACCATTCAATGAGGAGTTAAAACTGATGATTTAATAACCAATATTCCTACAGGCTAATAATAAAGGTATCTTGGAACAGAAATTCACATCTAAGAACAAGCATTAACCTCAATTATTTTGCTTTGGATCAGAATACACATGCTACAGAAGTCCCAACTTGCAAGCCTAACTTTGCACTAATACTCCCTTGTCTTGCTAAACCAAAGCACTAGAAAAAACCTCTTCTGTTGCTCAGAAGATTCCCTGAGGTCCTGATAAGAGGAAGAAACTATCTGGCATATAAAATTCCTTCTTGTCTGCTGCACGAAACACACGCCTTTGAAACTCAGCTCAAACTGAACAGTTTCAAAATGACAAAGCAGAAGGTTTCCACAGACAAGGCAGCACAGGCAGCCCCTGAACAGCTTCTACAGGATTCTCACCAACATGGCTTGACAAGGTTCCAGTAGGAAGACCACTCTCTGTCTCTCTGCCTTAAGCTTTTGGTCTTCTCCTCAGATTGTCTAGAGATACCCAATTGTGATGGTGGTTTTTCAGCTGGAAGAAAACTTCATGCTGGACTGAGACCACCAACTCATTTCGCACAGGTCAGAAAATGACATGCTAATAGTTTCTCAAAGTTGCCAGCTTAAACTGTATTTGAGCTACAGACCTAGATGTGAAAGGCTCTGTAATAAATTACCAATCTCCTGAGCCATCCAGTTAACACCACACGTGGTTTTCTTTTTAAACTCAATTATGCTTAAGTTCATAAATTCTCTGAAACTGTAGGAAGTAAAACATTAGAAAAATTTAGACTTTTGATGACAGGTCATTTGTTTTCTGTATGCCTCTTTAAAATATAATGAAGAGTTATATTGCAGGCAGAACACTAGAGTAAGATTTCACTTGCCTTTTTTTTTTTTTTAAACAAAGTGTGTCCAAGTAGTAACATGCACCACAAATTTCTACATTTTGTTTTGCTCCAGTAATTGGAGAATCATGATAAAGCCACCACAATCTTTTTTACTTTCTCCCTTGGTGCTCATGCTTTTGTTTCAATTTCAACAGCCATACAATTATTTTAATGAAGGAAAGTTTTATTGTTTCATCTCAGAAAACACAATGTTGTTTATCAAATATAAATCTTTTCCCATCAGTTTAAACAGAGACTAGTACTCTACAAGAGCATTTATTGGGCATTAAAAAAAAAAAAACCACAAATAACTAGTTATATTGTCTACATAACCAGGCACACTATGAAAGTTATTTCAAAGAAAAAAAGTGACTCTTTTTTTCAAAGAAAAAAAGTGGAAGAGTAACAAGCAAGCCAGTCTAACTGCACCAAGCATAGAATATCACTGGTAATACTGACTCAAGGGAATTAAACAGTCAAACTAACAATACTCTCATGCACTAATGAAATTTCAGGAATTAAAAACAGTATACATAGATAGCATCATACTTGATAGCTTTTTTATTTTCCTTCTTTTTCAGTTTACTTTTAAGAATAAGAGCTACAGACATTTGGGTCATGAAAACTACCCAATTTTAAGATGACAGAACCAGCCCAACCAGCTATGGGCATAGTTCAAACAGGTAATAATTGCTAGATTCACCAATGAATAGTACTTGCTGGTTAAGAAACAAACTCAGGTTCGAAATGTGTAGCTTATACTGTAGTTTGGATAAACATTACTTTATCAACAGAATACTTTAAAAGTTGGCATGATTATATTTCTGACAGATTATAAGTATCAGGAGAAGATACTGACCTTCAAAAGTTACTTTCCCAAGCAGGACTGCCAATTATAGGGAGTTCTTACTTAAAGAGTTCTTAATGGCCAATCATCCTGTCCCCCACCTACACACATGCTGTATTTAGTTATTTCTCTTGCCTGCAGTGATAATACCACAGGCATTTTCTGTACCTCAGCATGCCTGTTATTTAGATGAACACTTTTAAAAATAGTTTATGTAGCAAAACTGAAGAAAACAGCTGTCTGATACACTTCACTGTCAGTAAGCGTATCAGACCACAGCCAGGGGTTTTTTTTTATTTCTCTCTACTAATCAAGGCTGACTGCAGGATAAAAGTATATTTATTAATATATGCCTTTAGCACAGAGATTTTTTCCCAGCAATTTTTCACCAAAAAAACCCCAAAAAAAGATCCTTGCCCTCAAATGTCATCCCAGTGCTAAAACCCATTGCAGATCCACTTACCAAATCCCTGTGTAACACCCAGTTAGCATGCAGGTAGTGAATACCATCTAGGATCTGATACAACAGTGACTTCACCATTCCCCGAGGTAACTGAACTGGTTTCTTGTTTGCTTTAGAAGCCCTGTGAAACTTGATTATGTGCTGTAAAGGGGAAAAAGAAACAAAAATAAAGTGTAATGTTTTGATATATGGCATTACACAAAAAGATTCCCAGCAATTCCTTACAGGCTTTTCTTTTCTGAGCTTTTACAATTGATTTTCAAAGCTGGAAATGTGCACCTGAAGTAAAAGAAAATTAATACTGTACGAAGTAATACGATTGCTCTCCCAGGCAAATGTTTCAAACATTGAATCAGTTGTGATTGTGGTTTAGCCTAGGTGGACAGCTAAGTCCCACAAAGCCACTTACGCTCTCCCATAGTGGGACAAGGAATACAAAACCAAATGCAACTGTCAAAGCAAGCTGCCTTGCAATACACTGATCTTGGAGGTTTTAGGAGCAATTGTATTTGGGGGTTCTCTTTGTTAATATAGGCTGGTATCTTGCATATTGCAGTAGTGTTGGACAAGTGCATTACCTAACTTCTTTATCATTTCACTTCTAGGTTTTTGCCTAGAGTAATGACAACACTAAAATCCAGCACCTAATCCTGGAGAGAAATTCTTGCAAACTCTGATGGGAGTTTTAAATACCTGAATTAGAAGCCCAGACTTACTCCTCCTTTATTTAAAGCACAATACTCTAAAACAGAACAAAGCTCTAAGTCTGTCAATCTGGAAGGAAGCCACCAAACCACACAGGAAAAAACTTAAGCAATTTTAAGTATAGACACAGGCAATGACATCTAACAACGACAGAGTCCAGAAAAATATGTTGTCTTAGCGCTTGTGCTGGTTTGAACTAATTGGAAAATTTGAATGAGAAATTAGACTACAGGCTGAGAAAGGAAAACACTGATGATTCTACTTCACCCATAGGTTTACTGAAAACAAAAAAAAAACGTTTAAGAGTTGTAATCCAAACATAGATAGGACAGAGCTGTCTCTCTCTTCCTAGCTGGATGTAAATAATTTCACTAACTTCTATCCTGCTGCTAATCTCCCTGGCCGATCTACCTTCACTTAACTCCTGCATAAGACAGACAGTGAGATAAGACTAGGGAAAGGGGGTAAGGTGGTTAGAAACCCCTCTTGGGGTTTGTTGTTTTTTTTTTTTAAATCTCTGGGAGGGGTATGATGTTTCTGTATTACCTTTTCACTGTATATATCTGCAAATATTTGTTATACACTGTAAATATCTGCTTGTATATTGTGGAAAGCTGTAAATATAAAGCTTCATTTATCAACTTCCAGCCGTCTGAGCACTAGCCTGGGTTATTTCAAAGTTGGGGGGGGAGGGGGGGCAGGTAACTGCCAAACCACCACAGCACTTGAGTCCCAGGTGACACTAACTTGAATAGCACAAGGTGTGTCATGGTCATTGTAACCACTTCCATATTCGTCTCCTTTTCAGACAAGTGATTTCAAGAACAATTTTTTGTGCATTCTCTCTTCTGTAATTGTTCATCCTTTTGTAACCATCAGAATAGCCCTGATCTCATCCATCCTTCTGACACCAAACTTCCATCATGTGTTCTTCCTACATTCCTGAACTTTCATATTCCAGGTGCCAGTTAGGTACCCAACTACTCAGACCCCTGTAGGAAATTGCCTTTTATCTCTTGCTGCAGCTCAGCTCCATACAGCCTGGCCTCCTACACTTCAAGCGTTGCACTTGGCTGTTCTGAGAGGAAAAGGTAAAAACGGAGCTGCGCAGAGAAAAAAAAACACTGCTGGAAAGGTAACAGCCCATCCCCCATCAAACCACCATAAGCACAACTATCCCTCAGCCTGAGACACAAGTTTCACCTCTTCTTGCTTCCCACTTCCACTGACTTGAACAAAAAAACAGCATTTGTGTGTAGCGGCCAAGAAAGAGACAAGACAAGCAGAAAGACTCAACTGGTTTGTTCCTGCCCTAACATACCCTGTGCCCTCTTCCCAGCCTTGTTTCAGACCTGCTGTGCTAGATATGCTCCATGCTGGAGGACTGGTCTGTTGTTGGCTCTCTGGGGCATAGATCCAGCCCAGCACTGTAATCTCTTGCATTTAGATGCAGTGAACAACCAGCAACTGGTACAGCTAGGGAGGTCTAGAGCTTATACAGGCAAGTAAACATAAAGGTCAAAATAGAGGGTCATTCCTAAGTTACTTATATATAAGACAACGTTTCATTAACAGAAGTGCTTCTGTGCTGATCTTGCTAAAGTATGAAACAAAGTAGAAAGGTATAAACACAAGAACAGCTCACTACTAGTCACAATCATCCAAACACAAAGCCTTGCAGCACATTTTAAAACAAATCCATCCCACAAACTCAAACATCCTTAAACTTCTGGAGTTCACAATACAATAACATGGGGAGCATTAAAAAAAAAAAAAAAAAGGAATGTGCTTGTTTCTTGTTTTTTCTCTACATGAAAAAAATCTTTAGTCCAGTTCAAGATTTTTTATTGTTTCTGTACATCAGCATTTCAGCTGTTCAGTAACTGTCTTTCCCTCTAAGTGAATTTTGGTTACAAAATCTCAATATCAACCATCAGAACTTCCAAGACAAATTTAACCAGGAGAAATCTCCGACTCAGCTTCGCTGGAGGACAACTGGCACACTAGCTCTTAGGATAATACTGAATTATTTCCAACTGTATGGAATATATAATTTCCAATAGAAAATATAGTGTACTACAGCTTGTGCAGTCTGTCTAAACTACCTGCAGAGGAAAAGCCAACTCATGATTGGCATTGCAAAATTCTTACGTAAGCAGATACATCAAAACTTCCATCTCATTCCAAATAGCCTGGCACCTTTCTTCTTCTTCAACCCTTCTTAATACCTTTTAAGGTTAGTAGTACAATACCTTTTCTATTGAGAGCAATGCTCAAAATCTATGTCAGATGTAGTTGGAGGCACATAAATACCTTTTTTTTTTAGGGAAATCAAAGCTGCACAGTATTATGGATTCTGGAAAATACTAGTTAAATTTTTTAAGTAGTCCAACAGATGTTAATCTTACAAATATTAAATCAACAGGAAAAAGGATATATAATCTTAAAACAAGTTTTCTTTGTCTCCAATATTTATATTTTAAATCTGGATCTTCCAATTATTAATAAACACCCTTGCTCCCAAATATATGAAATTTCAGCAAATGAGCTGAAGTAAAAAGCTCCTCCCACTGAAACTTATACATTAAATTTCTATCATATACAGTGGTATTATTCTACATGCTGCATGTATTCACAGAAGACATGCCATGTAACTAAAACTCTAAACATTCCTATTCAGTCAGTTCTGAAAAAGGAATCCATCAGCATAATCAATTACATTTGCCTGCCTCCCACTTCAGTTGTAGTGGATGGTCATATCTGCATTTATTTTACTAGATTTCTAGCCACTAGGAGCTGTAGGCAGACTTTATCTTCTTAAAGAGGTCACAGACTAACTGGGCAGCGTGCTCACCCAACATTTTCCATGGATTTTCCTTTAGTAGTGCAAATGTTTCCAACAAATACAGAGTAAGAGGCTATATTGGTTTTAAACCAGTCTGTCTTTTCTGACCTTGTCCCTTTTCTGCAAGCAAAACCCTAAGCCTGACACCTACAAAAATTCACCTTACCCAGAGGTCATGCTCAGCGTAGTCGAACAGAAGCCACACTTTCCTGTCTGCATGAGAAAGAAACACCTTTTGCAGAGAGATGACATTTGGGTGCTTGAGCTCCCGCAGCAACTGCAAAACAAAGAAAGTACACAAGTTTTATCTACACATCCAGAGCTGTGAAAGGGCTAGAAAGATGAATACTTTAATAGTTTTTGCTACATGCTCTACAATACCAGCAACAGAAGTTGAAATCTGCAAGGCAAAGAAAACAGCACATATTTTAAAATCAAAGAACCAGTCATTAGTTTGAACCCAAAGCTGAGAGTAGGTCACAACCCCTTTGGGGCATTCACTAAAAGCTGAAGTCTGTGTACACCTCACTCTCATCTACAATCAAGGCAACTTGCAAACAGTCAGCTGTGGCATCTGCCCTTTCCCAGGGGCTGCAATCTTCAATAGAGCTCTTTGGGGTATCCAGTTTTCTGAGTGACAATTACCTGAAATCTGCGCTTTTTGGCTCATCCAGGGCTCAGTGGGATGACTCATTTAGAGCCTGCCAATGCAGTCAGGCATTGTAGGATCAAATCACCTGATCTACAAGGTCACTACCTATCTACAGAAGAAGGTTTAACTCCCTCGCACAACAAATATTACACTAGTTACTTGACTCTTCTAAGCCATCTATGAAATCACAACCAGTTCAAGAGAAAACTAACAGATATATACGAAGGAAGTAATTCAGTTGTGAGCTCCCGTGCTGAAAGGATTCACAGCACTAGCAGCAGAGTAAGCACTGGCAAAGGAACACAGATAGGAGCAAGAACTTGCCACAGCACTGAGCCATTAGGCCAGCTCAGCTGCTTTGGCAACTGCAGCTTTAACCTTCACCAACACAAAAACACAGCTGAGACACAAGACAAAACTTGAATGCAGACATCAGTCTACTTGAGCTGTACTGGTCATTTGACAATTGCATTGTACTCATGCAATTACCAATAAAGAAATAACTTTATCCAAGCAAACTGTTGTCAAGGGTGGCTACTCAAAAATTAGACAAACTCTTGCTCACTCAAGTATGCCAGAAATTATGACATTTTTCATAAAAGGAATGGCTAGGGTTATTTGGTGTTGTTGGGGGAGGGTGGTGTTTTTTGGTTTTGTTTTGTTTTTTGAGGAGGGGGCAGGGATGGTGTTGTTCTGGTGGTTTTTGTCTGTGTGTTTTTTGTAGTTGGGTTTGGGTGGGGGGTAGGTTTGGTTGCTTGTGGGTTCTTTTCACTGCTGTTTCCAGGTATTTTTTTAAGCCAAGGGAAATGTGAACTATTTGATCACAGAACAGAAGATTAACATTACTATTGAAATTGATTTCTTTTTTCCAATAAAACAATTTCCCTGCTCTGTAATAGAGGAATCAAGAAAAATCATTCTCTCACTCTCTCTTTTCATTCTTGCTCTGTTTTGTTTGCTCCACGCTTTAACAGTCTCATCTTGGTATATGACCTTGTTTGGGTCTTAATTTCACTCAAGGGAATACTCAAAAAAGAAATGTGTTTCCTTCCCAGCCTTTGGATTGAGACAGAATCAAGCTCTTAATAGCAAATGAAGATACAGGGTTTAAACACACATTGTGCCACTCCCTGCAGCAAAGGACTTTCTGTTACATCAATGTAAACTCACAGCTTAAAACTATGCTGACAGTTTGTTTAATTGACTGCATGACAGTTTAGCAGCTATGTGCCCATATTAAAATTTTATCAGACTTCCTGTAGCCTGCTGGCACCTATACCAGACACAACACACTATCCCCCAACAAAAGAGGCAGATACTAGTCAGAGCTGTAGAAAATTAGGTAATTTTCCCATTCACCCCTTCCTGTACCATTTCAACTCAGTCCAACTCCTTATTCCCCAGGTAGCACCTATCACCCACTCCAAAAATCCTACCTCTTCACATCAAATGCAATTCACTGAGAATGCACCACCAAAGTTGGTCCAGAACATGAAATGGAAATTAAAAACTCTATAGAGTAACACAGCAGACTGGTTCTCTTCTTGTATAGTGTGCTAGGGGTAGTCTATCCTGAAAGCAGATTCACAGCATTTGTCTTGGTCTGCTAGAGGACAGGCTACTGCTCTTGCCTGTTTTTAAATCCAGGCAGCAGCACGGTAAAATGAACTGAGTATGCATTTCCTACAAGCACACACAACACAGCCACAACCAGCCACATGGGTACCAGAACCACAAGAAAAGCACCTGCTGTGCAGGAACCCACATAAGCCCCAACAGTACCTATGTAAAACTTAGAATGAAACAACTGCCCTGGATCCTATTTCTCTACTCTGGTGATTCAGATTTGAATTTCACATACATGGACATGTATTTAAGTACCCACAGACCCCTTTGACTCTGGTGCAGACCTTAAATCTGTTCAGAAACCAAGCCCAGACACCATAGCCTTCCATCCAACCTCATGAAATTCAACAAGGCCAAGTGTAAGGTCCTGCACCTGAGTTGGCACAATCCCAAGCACAAATCCAGGCTGGGTGGCAAATGGCTGGAGAGCAGCCCTGAGGAAAAGAACCTGGGGGTCTGGGTTGACAAATAGCTCAACATGAGCCTGCAGTGTGCCCATGTGGCCCAGACAGCAACTGTGTCCTGGGCTGCATTAAGAGCAGTGTGGCCAGCAGGGCAAGGGAGGGGATTCTCCCCCTTTGCTCTCATCAGACCTCACCTGCAGTACTGTGTGCAGTTCTGGAGCCCCCAACACAAGAAGGGCATGGAACTGTTGGAGCAAGTCCCAGGTGGGCTGCAAAGATGATCAGAGGGCTGGACCACCTCTGCTATGGGGAGAGGCTACAAGAGTTGGGACTTTTCAGCCTGGAGAAGAGAAGGCTTCAATGAGACCTTGTAGTAGCATTCCAGTATCTGAAGGAGGCCCCCAGGAGGGCTGTGGAGGGACTGTTTACAATGTCTTGTAATGACAGGGCAAGAGGTAATGGGTTTAAACTGGAAGAGAGGAGATTTGAACTAGATACTAGGAGGAAGTTATTTACAGTGAGGGTGATGAAACACTGGAAAGGGTTGCCCAGGGAGTTTGTGGATGCTCCTTCCCTGGAGGTTGGATGAGGCCTTGAGCAACCTGTTCTAGTGGGACATGTCCCTGCCTATGGCAGGGGGTTGGATCTACATGACCTCTGAAGTCTCTTCCAACCATTCTATGATTCTATCCAAGTTCCAGCTATTACATCAGGTATATCCAAATTTCAGTCTTCTACTTGCTGGTTCTGCATCTTTAAGGTTCACAAGCAGGTCAAACATGTGAGCTACTAGGAATAGTCATGCAAGGTCTTATCCTGACCTACATCTCTCCTACAACCAGCTTCAGCAGATATATAGGACAGACCGTGGTGACCATGTACAGATCTTGGCCAGACAAGCATGCTGCATAGTGGCCTGCTTATGTGAAATCTTACCCTTATTCCAGTTTTGGTTTTCCATGTTTTTTGCATGCCAATGCACCTCTTACCTGCCCTGTATCCTTCCTCTAAACTACTCACTGAAGTTTTACAGAGTCCCAGAAGTCCTCTTCAATGTCCATTAAAGCCTCTTTCCTCCTGTAAGATCTACAGCCATCAGCTTTCCACCTCATCAGTTACATAGCCCTGGTTGACTTTCTTTAAGGACACACCTGAGAGGTTCCTTTTGTGGCTCATCACCAACGTTCTGAGAATTCAGGCCTTTGTTACTGTGACTGATAGCAGCTGTTATTGTTTATCATACTTGCTGTGTTTTTCCCTTTGAATTTTATGCTGAAAAGCCCTTAACCACGTATTATTTCAAGATTGCTTAAAAAGCCTGATGGATACAGTCAAAGCTGAGCACCTCAGTGAATAGCATGGCTAATACACATCAGCAAAAACATCAGAACAAGGAAGTGACTGCTGCAGTGGTGACAGATGATGCCTTGGAAATGCTGAAATGTCCCAGAACACTCATAATGCAGAGCAACAAATGCACACACTGTCTGAGGGGCAGAAAGTTCATGCAGATGATAACACATCACAAGGGTTTTAAACAGCATTTCCAGCAACCTCACTCTCCATAAATCAGGCCTCTCTAGCTCACATGCCACATACCTTTCCTAACAGATGACTTATGTCCAGCAGCTGACAAGAGTTCACTGAAGACAGAGTAGACTGCAAGAAATCTGATTTGACTATCAGTACAATGCCTGCTGCTAATAAGGATTTTATTTTGCCTCAGTGATTCTGATATCTAATTGCTCCTGTCTATCCTATTTCAGTTTTACAAAACACAAGGAGAAAGCAGACAAAAAATACACATCTGCCTCTCACCAAATCAGCTTCCTTTCCATTTGCACATCACATGATGGTTAAAAATCAGTCCTATACTCAGAAAACTTGACCACCAGGCTTGGTGCTCCTTACAAAGAAGGCCCAACTCAACTTCAAAGAAATAAACATCCAACTGTGAAGATACTGATACATCTGTTCTGGCCTGAGTGTTAAAACCCTATGTTGTTCCTAGCTGGTGCTGCCTTTGCTTTTATAAATATTAAGGGAAACAGGATCTCTACATACAAGGCTTGCATTAAGGTTTCTCCATTGCCCTCTTCAAATGCAGAAATAATCATTCCACAACCATAGGACAGCTGAGAGACAGTAAATGAAAGTGTCCAAACAATGCATAAAATTTTAAATTGCTTCATGACCAAGGGCAAAGCGGGGTGAGGCAGGATGGATGTTACTAAATAATCAACAGCAGCACTAAGGCAGCCTGGCAAACTGCCTCATGACTACAGCAAATCTGTTCTTGCACAGGGACACTAACAATAATCACCCTTCACATCAAATAGGAGCTGAACTCAGCACAAGTCGTTATGAACATGATCTCCTTTCTCCACAGATATTCCCACATCTCCTGTACAGCTCTCCACCACCACAGACACTTCTCACAAGCCAACACACTGCACTCCACCTAAGTGAGGATTTTGAGCTTTACTGCAAACATCACTCCACCCAAACTCTTCATGCTTGCTACTGTGTGCAGGCCACAGGGAATGCAGCTCATTTAACGTTGCAATACTACGATTTTTATTTATATCATCAAGCATGGACTCATTTGTTAGAACAACTGGCCAGGTGATCAGGCCCAGAAAGTTTCTTTGATGTCCTGTCTCAGGACATAGGTTATTTCACCCTGTTCAATATTTTTATTGATGATCTGGACAAGGGGATTGAGTCCATCATCAGTAAGTTTGCAGATGACACCAAGTTAGGAGCAGGTGTCAATCTGTTGGAGGGTAGGAGAGCCCTGCAGGAGGACCTTAACAGGCTGGCTGGGTGGGTAGAGGCTAAGTGCAGGGTTCTACACTTTGGCCACAACACCACCAAGCAGACTACAGGCTGGGGACAGAGTGGCTGGAGAGCAGCCAGGCAGAGAGGGACCTGAGGGTGCTGGTAGATACTAGGCTGAACATGAGCCAGCAGTGTGCCCAGGAGCACCAATGGCATCCTGGCCTGTATCAAGAATAGTGTGGCCAGTAGGACAAGGGAGGTTCTTCTTTGCCTGTACTTGGCACTGGTCAGGCCACATCTTGAGTACTGTGTCCAGTTCTGGTCCCCTCAATTCAAGAGATATTAAGATACTAGAAGGTGTGCAGAGAAGGGTAACAAAGCTGGCAAGGGTCCTGGAACACAGCCCTATAAGGAGAGGCTGAGGGAACTGGGGTTGTTTAGCCTGGAGAGGAGGAGGCTCAGAGGGTGACCTCATTGTTGTCTAACAACTACCTGAAGGAAGGTTGTAGCCAGGTGGTCTCTTCTCCCAGGCAATGAGCAACAGAACAAGGGGACACAGTCTCAAGTTTTGCTGGGGGAGGCATTGGCTGGATATTAGGAAGAAGTTCTTCAGAGAAGAGTGATTTGCCATTGGAATGGGCTGCCCAGGGAGGTGGAGGAGTTATCATCCCCGGAGGTATTCAAGAAAAGACTGGACAGGGCACTTAGTGCCATTGGATAGAGCTGGGTGATAGATTGGACTGGATGATCTTGGAGGTCTCTTCCAGCCTGGCTGATTCTATGATTCTGAAAAGACAGCTCCATGCTTTCACTGCCTTCCCCTCAGTGCTATACAACACGTTTCTCCCAAAGCTTAGGATGGTCAGTAGGCTGGCTAGGCACAAAGCCATTGGCAACATCAAGCAAAGCATTCATTTAGGCAAAAATCACTATTGTGTCATCTTGCTAGTTTGATGGCATAAATTCAAAATGTAATAATCATTTCATGCATCAGTACCACCATTTGATCCAGCAAAAATCACACATCACATATTAATAGCTGCACTAAGGCTTTAAGATGGAAGACAGGCACACAGGGACTTGAAACAAAAAGCAGATTGCAACTGACATTAAAAGAAAAGTGATTTCCAGACTAGAAGATGATTGAAAAGGATTCAGGCATCTTGTAACAGGTAAGATGCCAGTGGAACTACTGCTGCAGTAGTGAGACATAACCTGAAACACTATGCACAACTCCAGGCAATTTGGGCAAGATTATATTCCAACTGCATCAGGGCAAAGAAAGCCCAAGCCTACACCTAAGGGAAGGGAGAGCCTACTGCACAATGGGAAGCCAGCACACCAAGCGAAAAATCTTTACAGCCTGCCTAATCAAAGCCAGAGTAAGAAACAGCATCTCTCTCTCTAGAACAAATCCAGGAGAGAAGAGCTATTCAAACTGACTGACAACACTAAGTACAAATGGGCATGAACTAGCCAACATTCAGTTTTACTTTAAAGGCTGAAAAACAGTTACAGAATCATTACTAGAATGAGAATCAGAAACTGCTTTCAGAGATTTCTTTTCCTTAGAAGTTTAACGTGCTAAATTTTTGAAGGTGCATTTTGCTTGCCTGCAAGAGCAGATCATGACAACTCAAGAGGTGTCACCCAATTCTGTATTCTTAACATTATCACACATAGGAGCTCTATTCAGGTACTTAAAAAAATATTTAAACTAAAATCCATTTTTCATGACAGTTCTTAAATCCCAAGTTGCTCAGCTGCTATCCCATAGATTCAAGGTCTGTTTGTTTCAATACAAATATCATTTTACATTTTCATATTCTAAGTCATCTGACTTGACAGTGCTAAAAGAACAAAATACCTACTGTTTTCCTTTCAAAAGTGTTCAAATGAAAGTTTACAAAGGCAGCATCAAAGAAAAACTTACAGTGTTGCTCACCCTAAGAATTTATTATGAAGCTGATATATTTTTCAAGTTCCAGTTCTTCAGACATGCAACTGTGTCAAATTTTTGTCTTATTTTCTTTTATTTTTACTGCTGAAATTTTAAATGGTGGGGGGGAAGAAAGAAGCCTGACAACACAAAACGTCAAGGGAAAAGAAAAATACAAATCAATATTCCGCAGCACTGCTTATGTCCAAACACATTCAGAGTATTAGAAAACGTGGTAATATTAAGGGGTCTCTGAAAGTAAGGAGGTTAATGAGGAATCCAGATGAGACAGATATGGGATGTCAGGCTTGGTCAAATTCTGCTATTTACAGAAAACATATGATTCCTAAGGATTCCAATTTCTAACATGTAATCAATATCTCTGTCCCACTTCGACAGAACTAAAACATATACATAGTTTGATAAAGTCACAACTCATGTTTTATATATCATATTATTAAAGCACTTGAAAGTCATTAGACTTGCCAAAGATGTCAAATCAAATCTCTGTCTTCTTCAGTACATTGTCACCTTTCACTACACAAAAAGATTGGTAAGAAACCATTACTTCTGACACGAGCATAGTAGTCATCAGAATCTCAGAATGTCAGGGGCTAGAAGGGACCTTGAAAGATCACTTAGTCCAACTCCCCTGCAGAGCAGAATAGCCTATACCAGATCACATAGGAACACATCCAGGCAAATGTTGATTATTTCCAGAGAGGGAGACTCCACAACCCACATGTAAGTTCTGTATTTGGTTATGGGGCAAACTGTTTTCACTTCAAGTGTGGAAGGGACATGATAGTCACCAGAACCTGAGTAACCTACACCCAAATATTATTCCTTTCTGTATAGTTGGCACAGGATCTTTTCCAGCATGCTCATAGGGACAATCATTTGCTCTTAACCGGGGAAGAAGTTCAAAAGGAAAAATCTTGGCATCATGTAGTTTAAAATTCTGTCTCATAAGGTCTTTCCAGCTGCTGCATTCTGAATCAGAGTCCTTGTTCACCCACATAACATCTCTGAAAGAGCCCTTAAGCCCTTCTTCCATTCCCATGCAGTAGTATGTTCTTGTCACCCAGGACATGAAAGCCCCAGTGTATGCAAAGAACCAATTAATTTCTGCAGCAGCCTGCCTCACCAAGGTCAGCTCAGCCAAGACTGCTTGTCAATGGCAGCTCCCTTGGTTACAGGCCTGCTCCTCCCTAGCTCTTCCTCTCCCCCCTCAGCCAACTTTCAGGCCAGAAGCTGAAAGCCTGGGTAATGGAGCAGTTGCAGAGTTGAGCATGACTGCTGCAAACGCCTTCTCTTTTCGATATGAGCAGCAGTCATCAATCAGCTAGCTTTGTGCTTACTCTCACACTGTGTGAGCATCATCATGCCTGCTCCCTACAAACACAGCCAAGTGCCTGATGGAAGAGCTGTGCTGGTCTATGCATCTCCTGCCCAGGAAAATGAAATCAGTATTCTCTTTGGTTAACACTCAGACGTGAATATTCAGATATAAGTCAGTATTATATCCAAGTCAGCCTTGCAAGGTCCCTACCTCTTCCCATGACTCAAACAACAATGCAACCGAAGGATGCTTCTACTCAGCTTGTTCGCATCACAGAAGAATTGTTCATTCTCCCATTAGTGAAGATGAACTTCCTCATCCTACAGACACGCTATCATGAGATCCAAACAGGACATCATTTTTGTGATGACAGCCCGCATTTCTTATAATAGGAAATGACAAATTTCTGGGAAAGCCCAAATGCCTCCAAGGCAAACCTAAAAAGTGGGAATGATCAGAGAAGCCATTTGCTTATTGTTCTGTAGTTTTCTCTTCCATCTCCAGCAGACTCAAGGCTATGCTAACTTGTACAATCTGGCTATGGTATTTAAAGGACACCATGCAGACAGGATACAACCAGAGTACAGCCACAGCCATCCCAGCTTCATTTTGTCCCATTCGGCATTTCCATGATTGAGTCATAGACTCTTCAGAACCAAGATGTAAAGGTTATAATTCAAAAATACTACATGATATTTTCACATTCAAACAAGTTTTTCAGGGATAATTCCACAAACCAAACCAGGCACTTAAAAAACAAAGCTACATGGAAGCAAAAAGTAAACAAAACACCAGAACAACACGCACAAAAAAAAAAAATCAACAAGCTGGTAACAGAAACAAAAAAATCCCACATACAAAGCACCGAAACAGAACAACCAAGCAACTTCCCACTAGCCAAAAAATGCGTAGGCAGGTACTAAAGTACTTGCAAACCTGCTAAAATGGAATTAAAAACACTACATAAGCAATAAAAGTGACAGAAAGTTACAGAACTACTTAAAACCTAAGCCTCCTGTATGGGAAACTGCCCAACCGAAAAAAAACAAGAACAGAAGGGAAAGGGAAAAAAAAACAACAAAAACAAACAACTCTAGTTGAGATCTGGATAACAACTCCAGCTTCTTATAGTCTTGAAGAATTCTCCTGCTTTGAGGACGGTAAACCAGCATTTACTGCCCTACTCCAGATGGACAGGCTTTAAGGACTTTCTTCCCTGTGACAGCCCCAGACAGCCAACCACGTCCTGGGCTGTATTAAGAGAAGCATGGCCAGCAGGGCAAGGGAGGTGATTCTCCCCCTTTACTCTGCTCTCGTCAGACCCCACCTAGAGTACTGTGTGCAGTTCTGGAGCCCCCAGCACAAGAAGGACATGGAACTGTTGGAGAGAGTCCAGAGGAGGGCCACAAAGCTGATCAGAGGGCTGGAGCACCTCTGCTATGAGGACAGGCTGAGAGAGTTGGGGCTTTTCAGCCTGGAGAAGAGAAGGCTTCGAGGAGACCTTATAGCAGCCTACCAGTATCTGAGGGGGGCCTACAGGAGGGCTGGGGAGGGGCTGTTCACAAAGTCTTGTAATAACAGGACGAGGGGGAATGGGTTCAAATTGACGGAGGGGAGATTTAAATGGGATGTTAGGAGGAAGTTCTTCACAGTGAGGGTGGTGAGACACTGGAATGGGTTGCCCAGGGAGGTTGTGGCTGCTCCCTCCCTGGATGTGTTCAAGGCCAGGCTGGATGATGTCTTGAGCGACCTGATCTAGTGGGAGGTGTCCCTGCCTATGGCATGGGGTTGGAACTGGATGATCTTTGAGGTCTCTTCCAACGTAAACCATTCTATGATTAAATCAAAGGACAAAGAATCCAGTGTTTGGGCTTCAACCTTTTTTTTTTTTTGCACACAAATCTCACCATCCCACCTTTCAGCTTTCTCAGCTAATACCCTTTTATCTCTCAGTACGATGATTGTGTCATTTTAAGTACCTACTTAAATGCTCAGAAGTAGAAGCTGAGACCACAAAAAGAATCCCAGAATCCCATGTAGTACATACATCTGCAGAGAACAAGAGATGAGCAGCCAAACCCTCACCATTATCCACCAAGGTGGGCAGTTCTTTACAGTGAGAGTGGTGAGACACTGAACAGGTTGCCCAGGGAGGCTGTGGATGCTCCCTCCCTGTATGTGTTTCAAGGCCAAGTTGGATGAGGCCTTGAGTGACCTGTTCTAGGGGGAGGTATCCCTGCCTATGGCAGGGAGTTGGAACTGAATGATCTTTGAAGTCCCTCCCAACCTAAACCATTCTATGATTCTATAAGGTGAATCAATGGAGGAAGTAACAATGTAACACTACAATTATCTTGATATTAAAAAAAAAAAGCCCTATGCATTTAGCATAACTGGCACAATAATTGCTAGTATTACCAGTTAAATAGTTTACATTAAAATAATTGGGAAAAAAAACCCTCTTATTTGAACAGAGTAGAAGGCTACCTATGTACTTGAACACAAGGTCTAAGTTCTGCTGCAGGAAGTACTGAAAAATCATGGGCAGGGACACCCTACCCTAGATCAGGCTGGACAGAGCCTCATCCAGCCTGGCCTTAAACACCTCCAGGGATGGGGCCCCAACCATCTCCCTGGGCAACCCATTCTGGGCTCTCACCACTCATGTTCAACAACTTCCTCCTCATCTCCAGTCTGAATCTCCCCACCTCCAGCTTTGGTCCATTCCCCCTAGTCCAGTCACTCCCTGAGAGCCTAAAAAGTCCCTCCCCAGCTTTTTTGGAGGCCCTCTTCAGATACTGGAAGGCCACAATAAGGTCACCTGGGAGCCTCCTCTTCTCCAGACTGAACAGCCACAATTCTTTCAGTCTTTCCTCACAGGAGGAAAAGCTGAACAGAAGGACTGATCCAGCGAAGTGCTGTGCAAGACTTGGAAAATTTACAAGGGCAGTCCCAACAACTGTAAATCAATGTGTCTCTGCTGTTTTAGAATCACAGAACCATAGAATCAGTCAGGGTTGGAAGGGACCACAAGGATCATTTAGTTCCAACCCCCCTGCCATGCCCAGGGACACCCTACCCTAGATCAGGCTGCCCACAGCCTCGCCCAACCTGGCCTTAAACACCTTCAGGGATGTGGTCCCAACCACCTCCCCAGGCAATCTGTTCCAGGGCCTCACCACTTTAATGCTGAAGAACTTCCTCCTCACATCCAGTCTGAATCTCCCCACCTCCAGCTTTGCTCCATACTCCTTAGTCCTGTCACTACCTGATAGCCTAAAAAGTCCCTCCCCAGCTTTTCTGTAGACCCCCTTCAGATACTGGAAGGCCACAATAAGGTCACCTGAGAGCCTTCTCTTCTCCATACTGAACAGCCCCAACTCTTTCAGTCTGTTCTCATAGGAGAGGTGCTCCAGCCCTCTGATCTTCCTCGTGGCCCTTCTCTGGACATGCTCCAGCATGTCCACATCCTTCTTGTCCCAGGGGCTCCAGAACTGGATGCAGTACTCCACGTGGGGTCTCACCAGAGTGGAGTAGAGGGGAAGAATCACCTCCCTTGACCTGCTGGCCACACTTCTGATGCAGCCCAGGATCTGGTTGGCTTTCTGGCTCATATTGAGCTTCTCCTCCACCAGCACCTCCAAGTCCCCCTCCTCAGGGCTGCTCTCCAGCCAGTCACTGCCCAGCCTGTATTTGTCCTTGGGATTGCCTCGACCCAGATGCAGGACCTTGCACTTGGCCTTGTTGAACCTCATGATGTTGGCTTGTGCCCACCTCTCCAGCCTGTCCAAGTCCCTCTGGATGGCATCCCTGCCCTCCAGCCTGGCTGCTGCACCACACAGCTTGGTGTCATCAGCAAACTTGCTGAGGGTGCACTCAGTGGCTCTGTCCATGTCACCCACAAAGATGTTGAACAGGACTGGTCCCAGGACTGATCCCTGAAAGACTCTGCTTGTCACTGGCCTTCACTTGGACACGGACCCACTGACAGACACTGAGTGTGGACACCAAGCCAGTTCTTCATCCATCTGGTGCTCCACCCATCAAACCCATCTTTCACCAGCTTGGAGACCAGGATGTGGTGCGGGACAGTATCAAAGACCTTGTTCAGGTCCACCTAAAGGACACCAGAGGTTTAATTCTTCCTCAACTGAGTCACAGTTGTTTCAACTGAGGTCTATGGCCTAGATTCAAGCCCTTTCCTGTAACGGATATATTGATACAATAGGTTAGATGGATGCTGTTCTTCTACTCAGGCGTCTGCATCAAGCAGAAATTTAGGAACGTGGCTTTGGGTATTTTTAAACATATAAAGTCATTCAACATTCCAAAACTGGAGTTAGCAGGGAAGGGGAGGGGAATTAGTTCCACTGGGATTCTCTCCAGAGTCACATAGTAAAATATGTATATATACACCTCATAATGCAAACCAAGTCATCCTAGTAGTTCTTAATGCCATAATGCTCATAAAATGCATTAATTAGAGTAGCCCAGAATACATCATGCCAAAGTCTGGCATTCAGCCCCATTTTAATTACAACAACAAATAATTTTAATCAGATGTACAGATGGCATCTTAGGGTACAACACTGCTGATCAGCTCAGTAACATTTTAATATATGCATTACATATACTCAGATAAGCGACACAAACAGCATGGCTATTATCCTCAATTTGACCTATCTCCATAGTGAAGTTCTCTTTTAGGACAGAGAGAATTCTGTATAATGGAATTAAGATGAACACCACATTTCAGGGAAAAAACTTCTCCTGTTAACTTCAAAATGCTGCACCAAAAGAACAGTAAAGAGATTCAAAACCACAGTGAATTATTAATTCAGCTGCAGGAAAAGTCAGCCACAGTATCAGCAGTTGCAAGCCTAGAAGCACAACTGGAAACCAAGTCAATAATGGCTCAAGATACACTGCTTCAGTTTACTACTTCCATCTCTCTACACCTGCCTCTGGGCTGCACTTCTCTCCTTGCTCTTGATGTCTGCTTTCTTGGCATCCCTCATATTTTAAGTATGTTCCCTTTCTTTTCCCGCTAATTCTGTCCCACATGGGTTCCCCATTGCATTGCTACTCTCTTCAAAGAGTGTATACTGCAATAGCTCAGAGCAAAGAGAAAGCCTCCCTTCTTGCTTCTCTGCTATTACTATTTGGGATCATGCTGCCCATGGCTGCACAACCACCTCTTCAAGCCATGCAATGAAGCCAAATCCCTCCTGAGTTACAACCCTAACCAGAACAGAAATCAGAACAAACACATCTGCCCAACATCAGCCAAGTCCCTTCTGCTGAGTGGATGTCTGTAATGACAGGGAGGCTCAGCTTATAATGGTCAGGAAGGGCTTCTCCTGAAGAATACTCTCAGCATTTAATTTTTTTTTACTTCACGCAGTCCAAGAAAGCACATTTTTGAAACCACAAATATAACTGGAACATGAGAAATTAGGAAAGCCTACAAATCAGTTCAATCAATAAAAATTAAATTACTGTAGATGTAGCTTTAGACTCTTGAGGAATATGGATTGAAAATAAACTATTCATTTCCCCTCAACCACTTGTTACATGCATTTCCTTTTATTAGGAGATTTCAGCTACAACATTAAAAAGTAAAATAAATGCCCAGCAGCACTGTAACAGAAGAATATACAACAGTTAAACATCAAAACACCAATTCTACCAGTTTTTCTCTGCAAGATACTTCCAAACCATAACTAGACCACATTGTTCACCAGTTTAACATGGAACACTGAAATATAAACCTGAATAGCCTTAGAAAATATTTGACTAATATTCAGGGTTGTATTACAGCCTCCAAGGCAACAACACTGGAGTTTAGTTAGAAGTCTTCCCTTAAAGAGAAAATAGCATGCTTTAATCATTATGAGCCAATAAGAACTAATCTCATTAGGAAAATAACTGAAGCACTAATGCAAAAGTCAGATCAAGCACGTAGTGTAAGCCACTGACTGTAATCATGTTTTTAAACTACTGCATTTAAAAGTTAATCTGCCCTAAGGTAAGCAGTAAATTATAACTTAAACCCAGTCATTTTTAGATAGCAAACGTACAGGTGCAGAGTCTTCCATAACATTCGTGTTTATTTTATACCTCCATGATAAGAATGTAGCATCCATAATAGAAAATCACAACACACCAAACGAAAAACAGCATGCATTCAAATGAATACTCTTAACAAGGCTGCTTGCTAGTAGAAAAAACTATTGTTACTTACTGCTATTTCTCTGCACGCAGACATAGAAATCCCAGTACCTTCTATTTGCTTTAAAGCGTAATCTTTATCATCTTTCCTGTGAAAGAAGAAAGGAAATTTTTTTTAACTGCACCATGACTTTGAAGTGAACTCATCACCATCATTCAGAAGACAGTTTAATTAATGCAATTAACAATAATTTGGTATAATAATTATATAATAATATAATTAATACAATTTCTGCATTTTATATTCTTTGTATTCCTTACTAGCTTCACATCTGGGTATTTAGCTATATCATCAGCTAACCACACCACTGTGATAAAGCTGAAATATAAATTTCCACATAGTATGTAAATAGGGATTTTTTAAAAAAACAATTATCAGAATTTCATAGAACAGTAGGGGTTAGGAGCAACCTCTGGGGATAATCTAGTCCAATGCCCCGGCCAATGCAAAATCACTCAGGAAAGGCCACACAGGAATGTATCAAGGCAGACATTGAAAGTCTCAAGAGAAAGACCCCACAACCTCTCTGAGCAGGCTGTTTCAGTGCTCCATCACTCTTGCAGTAAAGAAGTTTATTTAAGGAGAAAAAAACCCAAACATTTAGACCCTCAGGGGTCAGTGCTGGGACCAGTGCTGTTTAACATCTTTGTCAGTGACATGGACAGAGGAATCGAGTGCACCCTCAGCAAGTTTGCAGATGACACCAAGCTGTGTGGCATAGTCGATTTGCTGGAGGGGAGGGATGGCATCCAGAGGGACCTGGACAGGCTGGAGAGGTGGGCCCAGGCTAACCTCACCACATTTAACAAGGCCAAGTGTAAGGTCCTGCACCTAGGTCAGCACAATCCCAAGCACAAATCCAGGCTGGGTGGTGAGTGGCTGGAGAGCAGCTCCGAGGAAAAGGACCTGGGCGTCTGGGTGGATGAGAAGCTCAACATGAGCCTGCAGTGTGCACACGCGGCTCAGACAGCAACTGTGTGCTGGGCTGCATTAAGAGAGGCATTACCAGCAGGGCAAGGGAGGTGATTCTCCCCCTTTACTCTGCTCTTGTCAGACCCCACCTGGAGTACTGTGTGCAGTTCTGGAGCCCCCAGCACAAGAAGGACATGGAACTGCTGGAGATAGTCCAGAAGAGGGCCACGAAGATGATCAGAGGGCTGGAGCACCTCTGCTAGGAGGACAGGATGAGAGAGTTGGGGCTACATTTCCCACAAATGTATTACTCTGGGACACAGTCTCCCCCATATTTTAACAGACTGACTACCCAGAAGTAGCATCATAGTTACAGCTTAACTTTTAACAGAAAAAGTGCCCTAACATGTTTTTCACAAAAATAAGTGTCTTAAGAGTTTTGTTCCCCAACTAATAAAGCTACCAAGATTAATTAAAAAATTTAAATTAAAAAATCAAGGAATCTGTATAATCTGGAGAATTCATAGAATTGTTTGTTCAGCTGTTAAATATGTACAACACTTAAAAACAACAACAACACCTCTTTAACCAGTGTGCACCTTACTTTAAAATGAATGCCTATCAGTAATTCCAAGAGCAAAACAAAGAAGAGATACCCTGCAGCAAGAGACACTGAACTCTTGTCCCTCCTCAAAGAGCTCCAACTTTGAACAGATCGACTGCTTGGCTGTCCCATTTGTGGGCTGGCACCCACAGCATCCACTCCTAGGGGATGCAGCACTTAACAGTAGTGCCTTCAATGTTAGGAGCACTTGTATGTCCCCAAATATCCAAGTTATGAATTAATAAGAATCCTTATTGATTTTTCATGAATCCTGCTTTCATTGGAATTTTTTTTAAACTAAAAAAAAAAAAAAAAAACAAAAAAAAAACCACCAACTCAGACGTCCTACAGGCAAATAAAACAAAACTGTAGTCAAGCATTTAAAACATATGCACTTGCTTCCTCCTGCTCTCACTAAATATTTACAAAGCATTGAAGTGCTGCATTGCTACCTGAAACACACTTTCCCCTATTCATCACTAACCATTAAATCCCTCAAATTATAATGTCCTGTCCAAGAGATTCTTCACGAGGTTTAAAAGACTACCCACTGTTAGCAACAATCTCTCAAAACAGAGGAATGAGAAGTGGGAGATTAACGGCCAAACTGTGAACGCAGTTAACGAGGAGGAAGAACAAAACAGCAAGTGGGCGAGAGCAGAGGGCAATTACATGGATTCAGTAAGATAAAAGAGGGGAAAAGATACAGGATTTGACAATTACGAAAATGGGGATAGGGAGAATAACAACAGTAGGCGTTAAAAAGCTTCCATATAATAAAAAACTAAGAATTCCCAGTCTGGAAGACAATGAGCCTACACTGAGCACAAAGACTCGGCCAAAACAAGATGTAAGCACAGACTAATTTCCTATTTCTCATCCTAGTGCAAAACAAATTGCATAAAGCCTGAAAGCACGAAACCATAATGGTATTAAGCACAGAATTACACTGCGTAACTCACAATTACGGAATATTGAAGGGATGAGAAGTATAAACAAATTTCAAACCAAATTACACACATTTATGGTGGATAGGGGAGTTATGGACCACTCCATGAGCAGCTACTGAAAATAACCCAAATCTGCTTTCCAGGCACACAGCTCTCCTATGCTGCTGATATAAAACGATAGAGACATTCTCTCAGCAAAAAAAAAAATCATTTTACCCTCTATCTGCCTTAGCTGGCAATGGCTTTCAGCAGTTACTGGATACAAAGATGAAGCAGAATGGATTGGACTACAGGTAATTGTCAGTGCCCTACTTCCTCATCTACTTTAAGTTTTCCAAGTATTTGGAGAGATTTCCATTTCATGAGATGTGCCTACCACACAACTGCTACAGTTACAAGCATTACCACTGGAAGCAACACGGAGCAAAATGGGGTTACACTAAAAGTTACTCTCATGGCTTATTTGCTTAGATTTCAAGGCATGGGAAGGAGACCCTCAGTCTAAGCAGAGCTACCAGACAACTGGTATTATCCCAAGCATTCTGCTAGCCCTGCCTACAACAAAGTCTGCTTTACATTTAAGATTACACAACTATTTTTAATTTGGCAAAATTTTGACCAATTAAGTCTGGACTAAAATTCCCCATACCAGATGGTAGATTTTCTCTGGAGTTTGTTGTTGGGTT